>CM077793.1:33684269-33698723 GCA_039737535.1 Lagodon rhomboides | reverse complement strand
TTGTATCTTTGCCAAATGAAACCAAGGTCCACTCGCATATATTGGTTTACAACGGTCTTTACTGAACACAGCCTTCACATTCCAAACATTCGGCCATCTTGTGCCGTCCGCGCTCTACTTCTACAAGCTTTTTACCTGGACCGTATAACGCTGACAATGGCAGTTCGCCCTCTGCTGGCCTCTAAGGTACTGCGCATAAAAACAGCAGAACTAACAACTCTTGGCAGATAATTTAATCTACAACTTCTATCATGTAAATATGTAAATAACTGTAAATATGTAATTAACACAAATTATGATCCACTATACCACATCTCCTCCCCCTTAAGGTTACAACACGTCATAACAAAAATACATACATATGTATGGCAACAATACACATGTTTTGAACAATAATTTTTTTTTTTTTTTCTTTTATATATATATATATAACTTTGTGACCTGTCTTGGAAGGGACATCCTTCCAGTGAGATCCAGAGCGCATTGTTGCTCTATTCCTAGCTAGATCTCACTCTTATCTAACAAAGTCCTTGAGATGCACAGGAGGACGTCGCTCACGCTGTGAACGGCGCGCTTCTGGTGCAACGTGTGAGTCTAGTTGAGTCGGATGTCCAGGCGCCGGCTGCAGCTCTGGTGGTTCACTCAATGGAGGTTGAGGGGGTTGCAATCTTGTGTCCAGCACTGGGGTCAAACAACTCGCGGCGCCCCCTCCGTTGTCAGGCGGTAGCTCCGGCTCGGTGTCAGCTTGACTAGTTACAGTGTCTGTCAACCTGGCTCGAATCTGGTCCACATGCCGCTTCATGGTTTGACCACTTCCGATGGTGACGGTGTACGACACAGGTCCTGATGAGCTGGCAATGACAGCGGGAATCCATTTTGGTCCGTAGGAGTAGTTTCTGATGAACACCGGGTCTCCTGACAGGAATGTCCTCAGTCTTTTCTTTGTGTCATGATTCTCTTTCTGTTTCAGTTGTTTTTGTTGCACTTTTGTTTTCACATCAGGTATGAGCAGGTCCAACGTAGATCTGAGTCTCCGCGACATCATGAGTTCTGCAGGTGACAAGCCGGTGGTGGCATGCGGAGTGATGCGATAACTGAACAGAAACCTGGACAGTCTGGTTTGTAGTGTGTCTCCTTTCAACTTCTTCATTCCCTCCTTGAAAGTTTGAACCGCCCTCTCGGCCAGACCATTGGAGGAAGGGTGAAAAGGTGCAGACCTGACCTGCTTAATGCCATTTTGCTTCATGAATGTCTCAAATTCAGCACTCGTGAAACATGTTCCGTTATCTGATACCAAAATCTTCGGCAGACCAAACACACTGAAACTCTGGCGTAGTTTCTCGATGGTAGCTCCTGATGTAGCTGATTTCACGGGGTAGATGTCCATCCACTTAGAATGAGCATCTACAATGATCAGAAACATCTCTCCAAGGAAGGGCCCTGCGTAGTCCACATGGATCCTGGACCATGGCGACTCTGGCCATTCCCAGGGGTGTAATGGTGCAGTGGGTGGTGACTTGAGGTGTTTCTGACATTCTTCACATGACTGCACTTCTCTTTCAATGTTTTCATCCATACCTGGCCACCATACATATGACCTGGCCAAACCTTTCATTTTTGACATGCCTGCATGAGTCTGATGCAGCAGCTTCAGTAGGTGGTCTCTGCCTTTTGTGGGAATGACTACTCTGGCTCCCCAGAGCACACATCCATCCCGCACACTCAATTCCATTTTTCTCTGTCGGTAAGGTTTTAAACAATCCTCTGTTTGGGCAGGCCAACCCTTTAAGGTGTACTCGTGAACTTGGGATAAGATGACATCCTTAGTGGTCCACCGTTTGATTTGTGTGGTATCAACTAGTGTGTCATCCAATATATCCATCATCAAGACTTGTTCAGTCATTTCCTTTTCAGGCACCGTTTCCAGGACAGGCAATCTGCTGAGCGCATCCGCATTTGCATGGTGTTTGCCTGGCTTGTACACAATGTTGTACTCATAAGCACTCAATGTCACAGCCCACCTTTGCACTCTCGGTGAACCCATCTGCGGTATCGGCTTTTTCATGTTAAAAAGGGAGATCAACGGCTTATGGTCTGTATAAATGGTGAAAACTCGACCATACAAATATTTGTGGAATTTCTTGATACCAAACATTATCGCTAAGCCTTCTTTGTCAAGCTGAGAGTACCTCTTTTCAGCAGGTGCGAGGGTGCGTGACATGAATCCCAGGGGTCTTTCACTGCCATCATCCATCCTGTGCGACAGTACAGCTCCTACACCGTATGGTGATGCATCACAGGAGAGGAGTAACTCGCGGTCGGCCGAATAGTGAATTAACACATCAGCTGAGTTGAGGAGCATCTTTGATTTCTGAAACGCATCCTCTTGTTTCTGTCCCCAATTCCATTTCACATCCTGTCTCAAAAGTTCATGCAAGGGAGCTAATAAGGTTGCCAGGCTTGGGAGGAATTTGTTGTAGTAGTTTAATAAACCTAAATACGCTTTGAGTTCTGTGACATTTGTGGGAGTGGGGGCATCCAGAACAGCTTTAACTTTCTTCTCCACAGGGTGGAGCCCCTGTGCATCCACTCTGTGCCCCAAGTATTCCACCTCATTTTCCATGAAGGCGCACTTACTCCTCTTGAGTCGCAGACCCGCCTCCTCCAACCGGCGCAACACCTCGCTTAAGTTTTGTAGATGATCTGCCTCATCCTTCCCACTCACCAAAATGTCATCCAAGTACACTGCCACCAGAGGTATCCCTTTTAAAAGGCCTTCCATCGTCCTCTGGAATATGGCGGGTGCAGACGCCACTCCAAATGGCAGTCTATTGTATGTGAATAGACCTCGGTGCGTGTTGACTGTCACATACTTCTTGGATTCCTCATCAAGGAGTATTTGTTGATAAGCATGGCTCATATCCAGTTTGGAGAATTGCTTTCCTCCGGACAGCGCTGTGAACAGATCCTCCACTCTTGGTATTGGGTACTGTTCCAGGGAAGCCACGGTATTCACCGTAAGCTTGTAGTCTCCACACAGTCTGACAGTTCCTACAGGCTTAAGGAGGGGAACAACCGGAGCTGCCCATTCTGCGTACTTCACTGGCGTGATGATGTTTTCTTATAGCAGGCGGTCTATTTCTTCATCCACTTTCGCTCGCATAGCAAAAGGCACAGAGCGGGGGCAAAAGAAGCGTGGGATGGCACCCTGTTTAACATGAATGGTCGCTTTAGTGCCTTTTAGGGTGCCCAACTCCTCTTTGAACACATCCATGTATTTGTTTAACACATGCTGTAGTGTGGTTTCGACTGTCTTGACTTGATTTACTTTTTCAGCTTTGCGTCTGTTTTTAATTTCTTTCCAGTCCAGATTTATGTCCTCCAGCCAGCCTCGTCCTAGCAAGCTGGGGCCATCCCCTTTTACCAGGATGAGGAGCAGTTTCTTTCTTTGCTGCTGATATTTGACAGTGACAAATGTGGCACCAATCACCTTAACAGGATCCCCTGTATAAGTTTGCAACTGTATTTTGATGGGCCTCAGTTTAGGGAGTTTGGTGTGTCCCCAAGTCTTTTGAAATGTCTTTTCATTCATGACGGTTAGGCAACATCCCGTGTCAATTTCAAAGGTTGCCTTGTGCCCATCCAGCTCCATATTCACAGTATAGGGGTCTACCTTTCTCAGGTGCACCGCACTCCAACGCCCTAATTTGTACACTTTTCTTTCATGCTCTTGTTTACTCATAATGCAGTTCAGAGTGAAGGAGTCCTGTTCAGAACTATCACTTTTACTTTCATCCTCTATCTCCACTACTTTGTGAGAATGGTAGCGTTTCTTTCCTCTCTTTTCATGGGCATTCCCATGTGTTTCCTGGTTCCGTTTAACTTTGCTTCTACACGCTCTTGCGAGATGTCCCACTTTTCCACAAGCATGACATTTTTCTTGTTTGTACTTACAGTCTGCTGCGATATGCCGTGTCCCTTTGCACCTGTAGCACTCTCTGAGGTCTCCTCTCATGGTGCGAGCCTCCCGCTGGCCGTTGTTTAGGTTGAAACATTTGGCTGATGCTCCCGTCTGCAAGTCCTGTACATTTTTATTAGCAGTTTCATGTGATACAGCGATCGAAAGGGCCTTTTCAAAAGTGAGGTCTGATTCTGACAGTAGACGCCTCTGAATCCTGTCATCATTTATTCCACAGACAATTCTGTCTCTCAGCATTTGTTGCAGGGTATTGCCATAGTTACAATCTTACGCAAGGCGGCGCAGCTCTGCCACATATTCCATGACGGTCTCATTAGGTTTACGGTTGCGAGAGTCAAATTTGTACCTTTGTACAATTTCACTGGGCTTTGGGTCATAATGATTTTTCATGAGGAGTACCAACTCTTGGAAGGATTTATCTTTAGGCTTGTCCGGGCTGAGAAGGTTACGCATCAAACTGTAGGTAGCTGCTCCAACCACACTGATCAGGATAGCTTTCTGTCTGTCCGCATTATCAATTTCATTGGCCGCAAAAAACTGCTCGAGTATTTCGGTATACTCATCCCACGTTTGACTCTTCAGATCAAACGCTGCTAGCGTGCCAATGGTAGCCATACCTCTCTTCTTAGCCAACTGCAAACCACTGCTAGCCGCACTTCACCGGACTCTTGTGTACGCTTTTCTTTTCTCTGCAGTCCTTCCGAAGGCTGTCCTCCCCCCCAGACTAGTCCTCGTCGCCAAAAAGATGTTGTATCTTTGCCAAATGAAACCAAGGTCCACTCGCATATATTGGTTTACAACGGTCTTTACTGAACACAGCCTTCACATTCCAAACATTCGGCCATCTTGTGCCGTCCGCGCTCTACTTCTACAAGCTTTTTACCTGGACCGTATAACGCTGACAATGGCAGTTCGCCCTCTGCTGGCCTCTAAGGTACTGCGCATAAAAACAGCAGAACTAACAACTCTTGGCAGATAATTTAATCTACAACTTCTATCATGTAAATATGTAAATAACTGTAAATATGTAATTAACACAAATTATGATCCACTATACCACAGCCACCTTTTCTATCTAAAAGGGGCTAGGGTCTCCAGTGGGAGCTCAGAGCAGCAGGGCTCTGGTTCTGTTATTACCACCAGCACAGGAGCTTGGGAGAACCAGGAGGAGGAAGAGGTGTTCAGGTCGTCGATTGGTGGGTCAGTGGGACTGCTGGCAGGGAGCAGCGCTGGAGTGGGTCAGCAGCCACAAAGACACATGAAGTCCAGTTTGACGACAGTACCAGTACCGAGGTGATTTAGAGCGGCTCAAACCAGGACACTGACTTCAGAAGATAACAAAGACACAGTGGGTTCAGGTGGGGACAGAAATCGTGCATCTGTCAGTGCCCAGTCCTGAGGAGGGGTTACAGCAGGATGAGCGCCAGGGGGCCAGGAACCACAACCAGTGTTGTTGCGACGATAACACAATATGGCCTCTTGAGATACAAGCGGTATTACAAGACAGGACCAGCCCGGGGCTAGCTGTTAGCATGCTAACTTTCACCTTTAACTGCAGGTGGTTGTTGTAACAATGTAATGACAATTAAACAGAGGTGGGTAGTAACGTGCTACATTTACTCCGTTACATTTACTTGAGTAACTTTTTGGATAAATTGTACTTGTCAGAGTAGCTTTTATGCAGCATACTTTTTACTTTTACTTGAGTATATTTGTGAAGAAGAAGCGGTACTTTTACTCCGTTGCATTGGAAAACTGCACAGGAAAAAAATACAATGGCAGAGACAACGGCGTGTGTCTCGGAACAAGCTGAAGAGGAGGAACAACATCCCTGGCCCCACATAAAACCAATGTTCACTCTTCAGACAACCAAAAAGAAAACAGTTATGTAATGCGTTGTCTTATGTGTCTCCCCAAACAAGTGGACATTTCAGCTTACAAAAACTCAACGTCAAATTTGAGGAAACACATTGCGGTAAGTATGTGCTTTTGGGTGTCTTCGCAGGCTGACGTTAGTCCTGTTGTAATGTCATAAATCACTGTAAAATACATTATTATGGGGAATTCAAATGTACGGCTGCCTCAGACGGCAAGATAACACACACACAGTTTATGGTTTATATAAACTTTTTCCTCTTGTTCTTATTTGTAACCTCTACCTATTGAGCCCATTGTTTTGTTATTAAGTTATTGTGGCTGAATTTAATTTATGTTACTTTGTAAAGATTTAATTTATTATGTTAGTTGTTTAAAAGATTCTCTGGCTCTGAATTTGGTCATTGCTGTTTTATATTTTTGTATCAATAAACAAAGAGTTTTACTCAGCAGTTACTCAGTACCTGAGTAGTTTTTTCACTTGCTCTTACTCCAGTAATTAATTAGGCGACTACTTTTTACTTTTACTTGAGTAATATTATTCTAAAGTAACAATACACTTACTTGAGTACAGTTTTTGGCTACTCTACCCACCTCTGCAATTAAATTGCACAGAAAACACGCCGACTGTCCAGAGATGAATCTGCTTTGACCTGATTTGATTTTATCTGATCTGATCTGATCTGATTCACACTGTGGGTCATGAGGGTGACACAGTGGCTCTGCTGGCTTCATGAACACACGTCTGATTATCTGTTCTTCATTGATCGGTCCTGTGTGATTCAGCTGCTTCCTCCTGTAATGATTTTGCTTCTTATATTATTGTTATTTATAATTGAACATTTGGCACATTTAATACTGATCATGAGTTTAAAAATCAAAACAATAAATATCATCATACCCATCGTGTCCATGTACTTGGAGTAATCGAAATCACTGTAGTTAACAGTGTAGTCGTAGTTCTGGTTGGTTAGGTGAAGAGTGTAGGCGTCGGTCTGGTTTCTCTGCTGCGGCATTATGACACATTTGTTCCCCAGGCTTCCCATGAATAACTGCATACACATCAGAGACAAGACACAGAGACCCAACACCAACAGGACGAAGACACCAGCAAGCCTCTTCACTGATTGGACCAAAGCTCCAACAGTTGCCTTCATTCCTGAGAGAGAGGGGCGGGGTTTAGAAAACTGATATGAGCTGCTTCATAACCTTTAATGTATGATGATGAGTCTCACACACATAAATACACACACACACACACACACACACACACACACACACACACACACAGACAAACACACACTCAGACAAACACAGACTGACCTGTGATGACTGGGATGATCTTCAGTACTCGAGAAGCTAAACTCAGCACAGAGAATTTATGCAAATCTATGAACTCTGACAGAAATCTGAAACACAGGAACACACCATTATCATCATCATCATCATCATCATCATCTACTTCATCATCATCATCATCATCACTAACCATAACCCTCTATTGAATCTCTGTGAAATCAAACAACTATCAAGAGACAAAAAACACAAAGACACACAAAGCATAACAACAACTATAAGAAATAAAATCTGAGACAGATTGTGATGGATCTATTTATTCTGTCATTATCTGAGGATTTAGAGACCAACTGACTGACATCATCTGCAGATGTTTTTAACTGTGTGTCTCCTTCCCTTCTCTGTCATGTTGGCTTTTTCTAAGTCTGTGATCATTCAGTGTATATCACATGTGTTATTGATTATTACGCCAAGATGATGACAATGACGTCCAGCCAGTTCCAAGGGTCTCTGAGGAAGGTGAACTTTCCAACACAGAAGCCTCTGGACACAATCTTTACAATGGCTTCGAATGTGTAGATGGCTGTGAACACATATCTGTTAAAAGAAAGAAAAACACTGAAATATTTGAGAACAACAATAAAAATACAAAGATTGACAATTGTATAAAAGACAACAACTATAACAACAGGCTCCTCCCAGTCTGTAGGGTCATACAGCACAAACTCGAGGATGTTTTCTGAACTGATGTACTGAGGTGTTACTGGAGACCAGTTCATCTCATGAGGTGTGACTGGAGACCAGTCTGTCTCATGAGGTGTGACTAGAGACCAGTCTGTCCCATGAGGTGTTACTGGAGACCAGTCTGTCTCATGAGGTGTGACTAGAGACCAGTCTGTCTCATGAGGTGTGACTGGAGACCAGTCTGTCTCATGAGGTGTGACTGGAGACCAGTCTGTCCCATGAGGTGTGACTGGAGACCAGTCTGTCTCATGAGGTGTGACTGGAGACCAGTCTGTCCCATGAGGTGTGACTGGAGACCAGTCTGTCCCATGAGGTGTGACTGGAGACCAGTCTGTCCCATGAGGTGTGACTGGAGACCAGTCTGTCCCATGAGGTGTTACTGGAGACCAGTCTGTCCTATGAGGTGTGACTAGAGACCAGTCTGTCCCATGAGGTGTGACTGGAGACCAGTCTGTCCCATGAGGTGTGACTGGAGACCAGTCTGTCTCATGAGGTGTGACTAGAGACCAGTCTGTCTCATGAGGTGTGACTGGAGACCAGCCTGTCTCATGAGGTGTGACTGGAGACAAGTCTGTCTCATGAGGTGTGACTAGAGACCAGTCTGTCTCATGAGGTGTGACTGGAGACCAGTCTTTCTGATGAGGTGTGACTAGAGACCAGTCTGTCTCATGAGGTGTGACTGGAGACCAGTCTGTCTCATGAGGTGTGACTGGAGACCAGTCTTTCTGATGAGGTGTGACTAGAGACCAGTCTGTCTCATGAGGTGTTACTGGAGACAAGTCTGTCCCATGAGGTGTGACTGGAGACCAGTCTTTCTGATGAGGTGTGACTAGAGACCAGTCTGTCCCATGAGGTGTGACTGGAGACCAGTCTGTCCCATGAGGTGTGACTAGAGACCAGTCTGTCTCATGAGGTGTGACTGGAGACCGGTCATTCCCAGTGCTGAGAGGGTCTTTTGATATCCTCTCTCATGTTAAATAAAACAGTTATTGAAATATAATCACCTGATCAATGAAAACATGCAGATACTGTTTATTTGGTCATGTCTGGACCCAAAGATCCGATTGGATCACTTTCAAATAAAAATACGACCACTCTGTCTTTCAGATCTGATTTGAGAAGCAGACTGGATCTGCCTGCTGTCTGATAACAGATAACAGATAATCATGATGCTGTTTGCTGAATTCTGCAGCCCTAACCCTGTCTAGGGGGCCCTCACAGAACTTCTATGTAGTGGCTGTACTGACAGTACATTGTTTACAGGCCAGCCCAACCCACATAATATAAACAGAATATAAACAAAAAAACATGAAAATCTAGGGGGAAATGCCCAGTGTCAGGGGAAATAAAATTGTGTATAGGGGGTTAGGGTTTGAAGAAGTTCCCAAATAAACAGTTTCCTCACTAGAAAGTTATGGGCAGCCAAGAAAACAGAAAGGGCCTAAACAGACCAGAGATTCTGGCTGACAATCTCAGGGGAATGAGGCTCCCTTTGGGTCAGGGACAGACTCAGACTGCGGGTGAGCACCACCGATGTACCATTCCCCACCTCTTATAACCTCCCCAAGCTGCTTCCACTCCTCAATCAGGAGTCAGTCTTCCCACCTGTGCACAGGTGATCTTAATCCTCTTTAATTCGGCTTGAGGAAAATCATCCCAAAACAAAGAAAGCCAGCAAGTCTCAAACAATGGGACTGTTACAATGTGACTGTTTCACAGATAAAACACTGTGTCTCATTTCTTGAGGACAGAAATTCAAGTCACAGCTCAAACTTTGCACAAAGGTCAAAGGTCAAACTGTTTGAACTCAAGTGACCATTATCTGCTGTGAGATGGCAGCTTTGTGAAACACTCAGACTCTGAGGACAGACGGACTCTTTGTTTCTCAGAAACTCTTACAGGACTGTACTTTGATACTGGTGTGTGTGTGTGTGTGTGTGTGTGTGTGAGAGAGAGATAACTCACTGCAATGTATGGGTCCATGTGGGAGGATCACTGACCACCATCAACGCACAGTTAGTCAGAATTGTCAACATGATGAACAAATTGAATAAAGTTTTGGTGCTAAGGAAAAAAATTCAGTAACACAACCACAAAGAGGCTAAAAACAACCACAAAGACACAAAACGACCTCAGAGAGACAAAAACAACCACAAAGACACAAAACGACCTCAGAGAGACAAAAACAACCACAAAGACACAAAACGACCTCAGAGAGACAAAAACAACCTCAGAGAGACAAAAACAACCACAAAGACACAAAACGACCTCAGAGAGACAAAAACAACCTCAGAGAGACAAAAACAACCACAAAGACACAAAACAACCTCAGAGAGACAAACACAGCCACAGCGAGACAAGAATGGCCTCAGAGATAAAAACAACCACAAAGAGAAAAAAAAACTGTGAAGTGACAAAAATGACAAAGAAAAGCAAAACAACTACATCTGCTGGTATAATGGACCAATCAGAGAGAAGCACAGTGTGACATCCTAAAAGATATAAGTGAAGGAGGATCTTGATGGCGACAGTCCTCAGTGGGTTGAACGGACCAAGCAGGTAACAGGACGGCTCAGCATTAAACCTGTGGACCATGTTTCCTTCACCGAGGACAAGGAACGTCTACAGTTGAGACACAGGTCAGAGGTCAGAGAGTTACAGGTCAGAGAGTCACAGGTCAGAGAGTCACAAGTCAGAGGTCAGAGAGTCACAGGTCAGAGAGTCACAAGTCAGATGTCAGAGAGTCACAGGTCAGAGAGTAACAGGTCAGAGAGTAACAGCTCAGAGAGTCACAGGTCAGAGAGTAACAGGTCAGAGAGTAACAGGTCAGAGAGTAACAGCTCAGAGAGTCACAGGTCAGAGAGTAACAGGTCAGAGAGTCACAGGTCAGAGAGTCACAAGTCAGAGGTCAGAGAGTCACAGGTCAGAGAGTCACAAGTCAGATGTCAGAGAGTCAGATGTCAGAGAGTCACAAGTCAGAGGTCAGAGAGTCACAGGTCAGAGAGTAACAGGTCAGAGAGTCACAGGTCAGAGAGTAACAGGTCAGAGAGTCACAGGTCAGAGAGTAACAGGTCAGAGAGTCACAGGTCAGAGAGTAACAGGTCAGAGAGTAACAGCTCAGGGAGTCACAGGTCAGAGAGTAACAGGTCAGAGAGTAACAGCTCAGAGAGTAACAGGTCAGAGAGTAACAGGTCAGAGAGTAACAGCTCAGGGAGTCACAGGTCAGAGAGTAACAGGTCAGAGAGTCACAGGTCAGAGAGTAACAGGTCAGAGAGTAACAGGTCAGAGAGTAACAGCTCAGAGAGTCACAGGTCAGAGAGTAACAGGTCAGAGAGTGACAGGTCAGAGAGTAACAGCTCAGGGAGTCACAGGTCAGAGAGTAACAGGTCAGAGAGTAACAGCTCAGAGAGTCACAGGTCAGAGAGTAACAGGTCAGAGAGTAACAGCTCAGGGAGTCACAGCTCAGGGAGTCACAGGTCAGAGAGTAACAGGTCAGAGAGTAACAGCTCAGAGAGTCACAGGTCAGAGAGTAACAGGTCAGAGAGTCACAGGTCAGAGAGTAACAGGTCAGAGAGTAACAGGTCAGAGAGTAACAGCTCAGGGAGTCACAGGTCAGAGAGTAACAGGTCAGAGAGTAACAGCTCAGAGAGTCACAGGTCAGAGAGTAACAGGTCAGAGAGTAACAGCTCAGGGAGTCACAGGTCAGAGAGTAACAGGTCAGAGAGTAACAGGTCAGAGAGTAACAGCTCAGAGAGTCACAGGTCAGAGAGTAACAGGTCAGAGAGTGACAGGTCAGAGGTCGTGGAGACCCCACCCCTCTTTGACAGCTCATTTGAACATATTCATCAGTTTTTCATCAGTTCTGAGAATGTTTAATAACCCTGAAGTTAAACAGAAGACATGTTGTTTTAGAGGCAGAGACCTTCTGTGATTGGTAGAAGGGATCCAGCTCCTCCAATGGTGTCTTAAGAAGCTCAGGGGGTGGGTCCCCGTAGATGAATGGGAGGCGCTTCTCAGGCTCTAGGTCACTGGCTGGTTTGGGCTGTTCTTTCTCTGCTACCTGCCAATCAGAGAGGAGAGTTTGGTTTTCAGAATCAGAATCAGAATCAGAATTCCTTTATTTGTCCCGTTAACAGGGAAATGTCTGTGTCACAGCAGCCAAAGGACAATTATATTACAATGAACAATAATAATAGTAAAAATGAACAATATAATACAAAGGTAAGAAATAGAAATAGACTCATATACATTGTATATACATAATATGCACAATATGAGCAGTGTAATTATAATAGTGTGGCAGTGTTTACACTTTATTAAAAGCCAAAGACTTCATGGAGACATTTGTTTAGGTCATCGTCCAAAGTTTTAGGAGTTCTGCGGGCCCTGTAATGCTGTTAGCCTGATAATTGATTCTGTGTTACTGACAGCTGAAAGGCGATTGGTGTGTTCTTTACCTCTTCGATCTTCTTCCTCCTCTCCTGCTCCTTCTCATCTGCTTCATGACGTTGTTGGATCTCCTGCAGTGAGGCCGGTGTGAAGCGTCTGAACACTTCTGCACCAACAGGGGGCAGCAGAGACGCCACCCTGCTGTTCTGCAGCCGCGCCCGCACTCCACTGTCACCTAGCAATGGTTTCCTGTTTAGAGAGGAGGAACAAAACCAATAAACCGGAGTATGAAGAGACAATCACAGACTGTAAACAATCAAAACATTTTGATTTCATAAGAATTAATGTTACGGTGTTAATCACACCTCTGATTTACATTAAAGGAACAGTCCAACCGACAAGTAAAATTCAGTCATATAGAAGTCAACTGGACTGAAGACAACTCTTGGATCAGAGGCAGTGGTATCAAACAGCAGCCTGTGGGCCAAATGTGGCACTCCAACATAAACATTTGTCCCCCAGATGAAAGCTTTTATAGCTGACATCAAAGCCTTAAAAGATTAATACTATAGATAGGCCTACATACTGTACAGATACATATAAGTGATTGTAATTATTGTGACATTGTGAGCTCAGCTCATGTAGATATCATTAATTACGACCTTTAACATCTCCTAATAACCAGAACCGTCAGCCTCATGACTTTAATGCCTGCACACTACATGAAAAATATGTAATGCATACTGCTGGCGTACAGGTCTGAAGTTACTGGCTTTCCTTCAAGAAAAATAAATCTGCTCCAATTGCAACTCGGCAATCATTATCAAACTGATAAGAAAATGACGCGTCACACCTGTTGGTGTGAACCATCTTACTGTGTATATTCAGCCTGTCTTTGGTCACATGGAAGTCAGTCAGAAGAAAACCTTGTCTGTGGAAAGGTCAACCTGATAAAATTCAGACTGTGTGGAAGCAGCTAAAACTGCAACGATTATTCAAGAAATCATCAATTATTAAATGAATCACAAACTATTTTGACAATCGATTAATTGGTTTCTTTCTTTCCTGTCAAATGTGAATATTTTCCCGTTTCTTTCTCCTCTCTGACAGTAAATTGATCATCTTTGAGAAATTCGAGGAAGAAACACTGATCTTTTCAACATTTCAGCTGATAAATGAATCCAGAAGATAATAAACAGATTAATGGACGATGAAAACAGCTGTTAGTTATGCAGATGAAATCTGCAAACTTTGATTACACTCTGAGAGGGATCGTCCACTGTGGACCCTCCTGAGCTCAGTTTTAATGGCTTGTTTTGTTCGCTGTACAGACTGTAAAGCCCACTGAGGAGCTGGGATTGTGATTTTGGGTTATATGAATAAAAGTGATTTGATTTGAAGTGTTAGACATGCACCTCTAATTATTCATGGTAACACATTCATTTTTTATTTGGATAATTTTCTGGAGATTCAGTTCAACTTTAAACCGGATCATTGTGTCCATTGTGTAATATTTTGATTTAACTGCTGTCACCATCACTCAGAGCATCTCCTCCTGTCATTTAACACATTTACGTTACTGAAGTGGAAATGTAAATAAAACCAGACTTACAGCTGTGAAGGAAGAAGTCTCAGCTGATTGGCTCTCACCAGAAGTGCGCCTCTCTCCCCTTTGCTCCGCCAAAACTCAAAAAGTGACATTCTCCTGCTTGTCATCACTGTGGCTGTCAGTTGCCACCTGTCTGACCGCTCCTCTCTGTCTGTGTGTCTGTCAGATTGAGTCTTCAGTCATCTGCCACGCCTTGCCTCACTCACTGTTTTATCTTCAGTGGAATCATCCAGAGTCATACATCTGCAGGGTTCGGTCAACACGGTCTTCAGTGTCGGGCATGTTGGCTCCTCCCTGCTCTGAAGCTGTTGCCGTGGAAACGGTTTTTGAACTATAGCTCTACATGACTCTGCTTCAACTAATCCTGTTCTCCATCTTCAGACTTTATTGTGTCACTGCCAAGACTCAGGTCTCACACACACACACACACACGAGAGAGAGAGAGAGAGAGAGAGAGACACAAAGAGATGGACAGAGAGATGTGAAAAATTCAACAAAACAAGGAACATTTACTTTGACACATTCAGCTCTGAGATCTCAGATTTCACAGAGCTGAATGAGC
>CM077793.1:33596769-33679269 GCA_039737535.1 Lagodon rhomboides | reverse complement strand
ACCTGGTCTCCACCTGGACACCTGGCAGAGGACAGAACACATCTGCACATGATGGCAAAACTGAATCCCAGCATTCGCACAGAGGAGGAACAAGAGGAAGACAGCAGAGACCAGAGGAGAGGCTGAAGGTCCTGGAGGACAAGGATCCAGATCCAAACATCTGGAATGGATCACCAACACACAGGAAATGACAGTCAGCTGAACGTAGCCAGAAGCTTCCCCCGGGCGGAGAGCTGAGGGGGAGGCTAAGATAAGGCCAAGAAAGTGAATTCAAGTCAAAAATGTTTTGGTAACTGGGTGAAATGTGAACACATCTGATTCAGCGTGTCTCCAGTTCCAGAGGACATCATCATCTCTGATGTCCACTCAGAATAAATGTCCATGAATCCACTTAGAAATCAAAGGATCTGCAGAACTCCCCTGACAATCTTCATGTTTTAAGTTTTCTACAGTATCAAAGTAATCAATTACATCTATGAGTGCACTGCAAACAGGAGCTACTAACATGTCATTCAGCACACACTGAATGACATGCATGTGACTACATAGTAATGGATATAGAGCAGCAGTACAGCACATTAATGAGCTTTTACAGGCTCTTTTAATTTCATTCAATTCAATAGCTTTATTGGCATGAGAGGACTTTCTCTTCTGATGGATTTAATTGTTTCTGCCATGCTGGTTTCCAAACAGGCCAGCATGTTGGTGATAGCATGTTAGCATCTATCAGATAAGCAACAACATGTCTTATTCCTCCACTTACACACTAAAATGATAAAGTATCATAATTATTTGAAATGCCTGCTGGAAGACACAGCAGGTCACCGTTGCTGTGGTGACGCTGTCCTGTCTCTTTAAATGTTTGAAAGGACGGCGCGCGCCCTCTCTCCTGCTAACGTCACAGTTCCATGAGGGGAAGATGGCGGCGGTGTTGGAGCGCAGCTTCATAGAAATCTGTGGATTTGAGAGGGAAACTCTGCACAGGTTCCGAGAAGTGCCTGTAAACCTCGGTAAACTCTCTCACAGCCTCTCACCGCTCTGCTCTCTGTGCTCTGTCTGTGTTTCTCAGCTCTCCACTCGACACTCGACTGTTATGATGTGCTAACGACAGCTAGCACCGTTAACACGCTGTCCGGTAACGTTAGCTGTGTAGCCCGGTGCAGCGTTACCGGGCCATGATGAAGCGTGTGGCTCTTACTTTGTTCGGAAATCGTAGTGACCTCCAGCCTCAACGTGTTAAACACGACGTCGTTAGCTTGTTAGCAGGCTATTAACCTCCTCCGTTTGTGTGCAGGTGTCCTGCTCTCTCGTTATCTTCAGCTAACGTTAGTTAGCCGGTAACTCGGATCTTGTTGCTCACCTGTCAGAAAGTAAAGCGTTACAGCTAACGTTGCAAATGAACAACATGACATCATATAACGTCTTTGTTCACACACTCTCTTTAAACAAGAGTGAACACGAACCAAACCCTGTGTTCCTCAGAAGGTTATTAATCCAACAGCGTTATCAGAGTAAGAATCGGGTGTTAATGTCTGTGTTCATCATCAGACCTCACATTTACTCTCTCAAGTGAGAAGTGTGCCTCCTGCTCATAGATCAGGTCAAATGAATCTTCTCTCTTTATTGGCCGCTGACAGCTCCGTCAGCCAGGTGGTAATTACCTGCTTCACCGGCGGTCAGCAGCTGCAGTGACGTCACAGCAGTTAGTATCACAGTCGCTGATATTCACAGTTGGTTTGTTTCCATCAGTTAGTTTGTGGTTTGGGGATTTTGAGACTCAGTTTGCAGTTTATAAGCTGTCATGACATCCTGTGTGCAGACTCGTATAAAATGAATAGATGGTAATATTTATAATAATATAATTTAACTTTATTTGACGAAACCAGAACCAGAGTTGAAGGTGCTGTACAATACAATCATTGATGACTGAATAGAGTTAACGCACAGGATGTAACTATGAAAACTACAGCACAGAAATCCAAAACGCACACACCGGTGTAATGTGTCACCTACGTCTTGTTTTTAGATAATTTCAGCTGCATTTTGAACAGCTGGATCTGAGTCACAGAGGAGCGACTCAGGGTCGTGGACAGTGAAACAGACAGTGGATGTCTGGATAATAAATGATAATAAATAGTTTGATATTGGCTGCGTTTCTTAGTTGAAAGAAACAGGATCTGAACACTTCCTTTATAAATTCATCTGTTGGTCAAAGATAACCTTTATTCAGTCTTGTTTGCTGCTCAGGAACCAAAAGTACGATAATTGGACGCTGATGTTTGATCTCTTGTAGTTTTCTCCACAGCGATCACATGATCCGGTCCTCCTCCTTTCGCCCTGTGTTGAGCTTCTCCGCACACACAGATGATGATATAAATGTGTTTCCTGTGTACAGGTCTGAGTGCTCTTCCTGGTGGTGTGAAGTTTCCGGACAGCGCTGGAGCCTTTCATTATGAGGAGAGTGGGAAGCTGCTGTCTGTCACCAGTAACAGATTCATTCACTGGTCAGTAACATCCACTCATGTTTCCTGCAGACGCTCCTCCTGAAGGTCCCGCCTCACTGTGACATTAATTATTAATCACTTAAAATTTGAGCTCAGTCACTCTGAAGTATCACAGTCAACACATGTCATTTTAAATTTGCATTTGAACTTTGATCCACACATGTAGCCTCAGATTAAGAATGATTTGTTCTCTTTAAATATTCCCTCACTAAAATCAGGCAGCCAGTCTGAAGGTGTAGAAAACTTTCACAAAGATCACCATCACATAACCCTAACAGGAAACATACACTACATTCAGCAGCCTGGTAGTGATGAGTGATACCACTGATCTCTTTTTTGATTCAATACCAAATTAAATCCAGACCTGCATTGCCAGTAACGATATGATAATGTTATGATAATGATACTTTGTGACACAGCTAAATAAAACATCATTCAATAGTTTTAATAAAGTACATGGTAATTTATTTGTCGTTATATCACACAGGGATGCATAACGAAATGAGGGTTTGTAACTCCTTCATGCTACACAAACACAGAACATATATACATTTATTAATATACCAACATACATAAACATGTGGTGCTTCTTTTGTATGTACGTCAGGGTGAATATAAGCTGCAGCAACAGCTCACTCTCTGTCTCTCTGTACCTGGATCATACCTGCCAGTGCCAAACGACTCTGAATGAAGTGTGGCAGTGCCTCTCTTCTTCTGTCCAGCTGGGATGCCATAGAGCATACGCACTCGAGACTTCTACCGGCCGAGTCGTCTAACTTCCAGTTTAGCGCCGAGCTAACTTGGATGGGGATACAATGTAATCAAGCAGGCCAAATTCTGACAGTAAAATGAGTCATTTCGGGGGGTTGTGAAGCTTTTATTACCGTTTTACAGATGCTTCTTTCACAATATTAGCTTCTGGTCCCAGTGCATCACATGACAATGTATTTACACGGCTAGCCGTCTTCTTTGCAGAGGAAGTAACGGTCAAGCCACCTGCGTTAAATAGTCCTCCTCCTCTTCTTCATTGGTTTTACCGGTGGACTAAAAACCACACCACCATCCACTGTATCTGGGTATAACATCATGCTGTTCGCTAACAGGTCCTCACCATTGTGTGTTTGTGTATTCACACTGTGACTGCGTGCAGGTCCACGTCAGGTGACACGGTGCAGCTGGTGGAGCAGTCTCTGGACACCAACCTGCTCAACAACGCTGTCAAACTCAAGTTCAGCCACTGCACTGTTCTTCCTGGAGGAGTCAACATCCAGGAGACCCTCAACAATGTCATCATCCTTGTCTGCACCAATCAGAGCATCCACAGACTGGTGCTACCCCACCCCTCTCGCATGTACCGCAGTGTGAGTAAATAATACTGGAACAGAACAGGTTAAAGATGTAGATCACAGTAGATAACTAACAAATGTGTCCCTGTCAACCATTTCCAGGAGCTGGTGACGGAGCTTCACATGCAGTCAATCTTCACTGATGTGATGAAACTGAGTGTGCAGGACTCTTCTCACAGTGCCGTCATCCCCAGCTCAGTGGTCCAGACTGGGAGTCCTATCACCTCCACAGCCTGGCTCAGTCAGTCTGGAGAGGCTCACTACGCTCTCGCTTCACCCGCTGGAGGCATCATGGTGGTCACACTGCCACCGCACGACACACAGGGTAACACCATCTCACTGGTCTCAGTCTGTCCTGAAACTGCACTCACATGTACATTAAACCAGTTACCAGTGACTGATTCCTCCTGTTCACCATCAGTACAAAGACGATTATAATGACTCTGTGTGTGTGGGGGGGGCAGGCAGTGTGTCGGTGCTGGAGCTGAAGAGGAGCTCCATGATGTCGAGGTTGTCTGGCTGGATGCCCACAGCAATTCGTGGGGAGCAGAGTCCAGCTGACCTGGTGCTCAGTGTGGCTGTCAGAGAGCTGGAGGAAGACTCCTTCATCTTCGCACTCTGTCAGGATCACAAGCTGCGCATGTGGTCCTTCAGGGTGAGACCTCACTTCAACATCAGTCATACAGGTGAGGCTCAGGCACAGACTAACACTGCATCACTAAACCCTCGTTCCAGGAGCAGGCGTGTCTGCTGGAGGCTGACATGTTGGAGTACATGCCGGCCTGTAAGGGAGTGAAGCGTTTGTCAGGTCAGGGTCATCGTCTGAGACTGGCCTTTTCCTCCACCACCGGCCTCTGTCTGTGTGTCTACCTGGCCGTTCCTCAGAGAGGACAGTTCGCTGTCCTGCAGCTGGTCGCCACCGACAACAACCGCTACAGCCTGGATCACATCTCGTCTCTCTTCACCACACAGGTTTCTGATCATTGTTATTTATCTTCCAACATGTCCACCACGTGATGAATAATTAATTAAAAGGTTGTCTGTGTGATTGTGTCTGTCATCAGGAGACTCTGGTGGATTTTGCTCTGACTTCCACAGACATTTGGGGCGTCTGGGTGGACGACTCCAACACCACTGTGGTCAAATACATCAACTTTGAACAGTGAGTAGTTCCAGAGATCTTTTCTGGATTTGAACAATTAAAATACATCAAAGTAGAATGTTTAAATTTCTCTGACAGCAGCACAGATAAGATAGCTTATCAATGCTACGGTCTTTAATAATTGATCCCTGGGGCTGTTTAATATTGGGTTTCTGTCCCCGGCCCCTCTCTGAAGGAAGGTGTTCCACTTCCTGTTCCCTTTCTACGACTGGATAACATTCACATTTAACTCCCCTCCTCCTCCCGTCACCTGAATCTGTCTGAATGGAGCTTTATCATACACCTCTACATATGTCCGTTTATAACTGTGTGTGCGTATGTGTGTGTTGCAGTAACACAGCTGGTCAGTGGAACCAGGTGTTTGTTCAGCCTCCGCCTGAGGAAGAAGTCCACATCGGAGTGGACCAGGACCCCAGAGTAAGTGTAATTGATTGGTGTTCAGCTCTCAGTCTGTCAGTTCACAGCTACATTAGCCTGCGTCTGAGCGACCACCTGTGGTCTGATGTCACTTCCTGCTCTATATGAAACAAACCCGTCCATCACTGGGACAAACAGACTCCATGTTTCTACACAAAGACAGAAAGAAGTTCATGTAGAACATCTGCTGAATTTACTAGAAGGTCCAAATAATGCAGAATGAGTCAGAGACAGAGTTTCACAGAGTTTATAAAGTGTCTCCAACTCAACAACTCACTAAACTGACACATTTGTTAAGGGAGTCTGGGGACTTTCTCCACGGGGACAAAGAAGGAGCCTATATTGTTCCTGTTTAGTGTCTTTGTAACATGTGACATGTTCAGATCAATAACATGTTTCTTCTTTCATAAATTGAGTGTGTTCTTCAGCAGTTAATTATTAGTAAGCAGCAGACCTTTTGGGGGTACAGTGTTGTCCTGATAGAAACAGATGTGTGTTGTGCCGTCCCTGTAGTCTCCTGGAACAGTTCTGTTCTGCAGCAGATGGTGGAATATAAACAGTGACACCATTAGCGTGCAACAACCCCTGTGGCAGATAGTAAGGCCTCTGTCCTGCCGCCAACGGTTCAATATCAGGGATATTGCTTCATAGTTACATGTGCAGGATTACACCACTGATAGTTAAGAAGACAGCAGGACTCTGTCTCCCTCCTCCTGCTCACACTGACAGTTGGTTCAGTCAGGCTGTCTGGTATATTTCCATTCAGCCACATCGCCATGAAGCACAGCGAACTGAAGTGTTACTCTCACCTTCCCCATGATGATCGACAGAAGAGAATTACTCTACTGTCAAACTACACAGTTGTTACAAGTTACAAGCTACAAGTGTTTAGAGAAACAGATAAACAGCCAGAAACAAAGAATAGTAGGTAGGTAGGTAGATAGATAGATAGATAGATAGATAGATAGATAGATAGATAGATAGATAGATAGATAGATAGATAGATAGATAGATAGATAGATAGATAGATAGATAGATAGATAGATAGATAGATAGATATAGATATACTTTATTTATCCCAAGCTGGGAAATTACAGGTAGTAGTGAGAGCGGCTGGTCGCTCAGCACCTGGAGGTGAAGTAAGAAACTCTAATATCACACTTAGAGTAGAGTTTATGTAGGATACGTTTAATGTAATAAATATATTCAATACAGTTTAGTGAACCAACACAGAATATAAATAAAATGTATGAATGTGAGAAAAAGATATTGAAGGAAAAACAGGAAATTATTAAAAAACAGACAATGGACGGAGTTTTGAAACACTAAATTGATTGACTGTGTCCAGGTGATCAGGTGTGTCATGGTAACTCAACTCTCACTATTCACTCATCATGTTGACTGTTCAATTCAATACTGTGTGTTTATGTTAACAGGAGACATACCTGGAGGTTCTCTTCTCTCCTCTGCGCTTCACAGCTTCAGCCATAGTGAAAGCTCTACAGGTGAGAGACTACCGGCTGTAGTTAAAGCTCTACAGGTGAGAGACTACCGGCTGTAGTTAAAGCTCTACAGGTGAGAGACTACCGGCTGTAGTTAAAGCTCTACAGGTGAGAGACTACCGGCTGTAGTTAAAGCTCTACAGGTGAGAGACTACCGGCTGTAGTTAAAGCTCTACAGGTGACAGACTACCGGCTGTAGTTAAAGCTCTACAGGTGACAGACTACCGGCTGTAGTTAAAGCTCTACAGGTGACAGACTACCGGCTGTAGTTAAAGCTCTACAGGTGAGAGACTACCGGCTGTAGTTAAAGCTCTACAGGTGACAGACTACCGGCTGTAGTTAAAGCTCTACAGGTGACAGACTACCGGCTGTAGTTAAAGCTCTACAGGTGACAGACTACCGGCTGTAGTTAAAGCTCTACAGGTGACAGACTACCGGCTGTAGTTAAAGCTCTACAGGTGACAGACTACCGGCTGTAGTTAAAGCTCTACAGGTGACAGACAGGTGACAGACTACCGGCTGTAGTTAAAGCTCTACAGGTGACAGACTACCGGCTGTAGTTAAAGCTCTACAGGTGACAGACTACCGGCTGTAGTTAAAGCTCTACAGGTGACAGACTACCGGCTGTAGTTAAAGCTCTACAGGTGACAGACTACCGGCTGTAGTTAAAGCTCTACAGGTGACAGACTACCGGCTGTAGTTAAAGCTCTACAGGTGACAGACTACCTGCTGTAGTTAAAGCTCTACAGGTGAGAGACTACCGGCTGTAGTTAAAGCTCTACAGGTGACAGACTACCGGCTGTAGTTAAAGCTCTACAGGTGACAGACTACCGGCTGTAGTTAAAGCTCTACAGGTGACAGACTACCGGCTGTAGTTAAAGCTCTACAGGTGACAGACTACCGGCTGTAGTTAAAGCTCTACAGGTGAGAGACTACCGGCTGTAGTTAAAGCTCTACAGGTGACAGACTACCGGCTGTAGTTAAAGCTCTACAGGTGACAGACTACCGGCTGTAGTTAAAGCTCTACAGGTGACAGACTACCGGCTGTAGTTAAAGCTCTACAGGTGACAGACTACCGGCTGTAGTTAAAGCTCTACAGGTGACAGACTACCGGCTGTAGTTAAAGCTCTACAGGTGAGAGACTACCGGCTGTAGTTAAAGCTCTACAGGTGACAGACTACCGGCTGTAGTTAAAGCTCTACAGGTGACAGACTACCGGCTGTAGTTAAAGCTCTACAGGTGACAGACTACCGGCTGTAGTTAAAGCTCTACAGGTGACAGACTACCGGCTGTAGTTAAAGCTCTAGACAGGTGACAGACTACCGGCTGTAGTTAAAGCTCTACAGGTGACAGACTACCGGCTGTAGTTAAAGCTCTACAGGTGACAGACAGGTGACAGACTACCTGCTGTAGTTAAAGCTCTACAGGTGACAGACTACCGGCTGTAGTTAAAGCTCTACAGGTGACAGACTACCGGCTGTAGTTAAAGCTCTACAGGTGACAGACTACCGGCTGTAGTTAAAGCTCTACAGGTGACAGACTACCGGCTGTAGTTAAAGCTCAGTCCTCAGTTCCTGAACCACACACACACACACACACACACACAGTCATAGTGAGTCACCTGGTGTGTACCTGTGTGTTTCAGATCTACCGCAGAGGCTCAGAGAGGATCACTGATGTGTCCTGGGAGACTCTGAAGAAGGAGGTGACGGTGGCTGTGGAGAGTGAGGTGTGTTCACTACACGAACAGCTGACTGGAAACTGGAGGCAGTGTCTGTATCAGTCAGTGATTCACTAATCTGTCCTCCTGCCTGTCCTGTCTGTCTCTCCTCCTGTCTGTCTCTCCTTCTGTCTGTCCTGTTTGTCTCTCCTTCTGTCTGTCCTGTTTGTCTCTCCTTCTGTCTGACCTGTCTCTCTCTTCCTGTCTGACCTGTCTCTCTCCTCCTGTCTGACCTGTCTCTCTTCCTGTCTGACCTGTCTCTCTCCTCCTGTCTGACCTGTCTCTCTCCTCCTGTCCGACCTGTCTCTCTCCTCCTGTCTGACCTGTCTCTCTCCTCCTGTCTGACCTGTCTCTCTCTTCCTGTCTGACCTGTCTCTCTCCTCCTGTCTGACCTGTCTCTCTCTCCTGTCTGACCTGTCTCTCTCCTCCTGTCTGACCTGTCTCTCTCCTCCTGTCTGACCTGTCTCTCTCCTCCTGTCTGACCTGTCTCTCTCCTCCTGTCTGACCTGTCTCTCTCTTCCTGTCTGACCTGTCTCTCTCCTCCTGTCTGACCTGTCTCTCTCCTCCTGTCTGACCTGTCTCTCTCCTCCTGTCTGACCTGTCTCTCTCCTCCTGTCTGACCTGTCTCTCTCCTCCTGTCTGACCTGTCTCTCTCCTCCTGTCTGACCTGTCTCTCTCCTCCTGTCTGACCTGTCTCTCTCCTCCTGTCTGACCTGTCTCTCTCTTCCTGTCTGACCTGTCTCTCTCTTCCTGTCTGACCTGTCTCTCTCTTCCTGTCTGACCTGTCTCTCTCCTCCTGTCTGACCTGTCTCTCTTCCTGTCTGACCTGTCTCTCTCCTCCTGTCTGACCTGTCTCTCTCCTCCTGTCTGACCTGTCTCTCTCCTCCTGTCTGACCTGTCTCTCTCCTCCTGTCTGACTCCTCTCCTGTCTGACCTGTCTCTCTCCTCCTGTCTGACCTGTCTCTCTCCTCCTGTCTGACCTGTCTCTCTCCTCCTGTCTGACCTGTCTCTCTCCTCCTGTCTGACCTGTCTCTCTCCTCCTGTCTGACCTGTCTCTCTCCTCCTGTCTGACCTGTCTCTCTCCTCCTGTCTGACTCCTCTCCTGTCTGACCTCTCTCTTCCTGTCTGACCTGTCTCTCTCCTCCTGTCTGACCTGTCTCTCTCTTCCTGTCTGACCTGTCTCTCTCCTCCTGTCTGACCTGTCTCTCTCCTCCTGTCTGACCTGTCTCTCTCCTCCTGTCTGACCTGTCTCTCTCCTCCTGTCTGACCTGTCTCTCTCTCCTGTCTGACCTGTCTCTCTCCTCCTGTCTGACCTGTCTCTCTCCTCCTGTCCGACCTGTCTCTCTCCTCCTGTCTGACTCCTCTCCTGTCTGACCTGTCTCTCTCCTCCTGTCTGACCTGTCTCTCTCCTCCTGTCTGACCTGTCTCTCTCTTCCTGTCTGACCTGTCTCTCTCCTCCTGTCTGACCTGTCTCTCTCCTCCTGTCTGACCTGTCTCTCTCCTCCTGTCTGACCTGTCTCTCTCTTCCTGTCTGACTCCTCTCCTGTCTGACCTGTCTCTCTCCTCCTGTCTGACCTGTCTCTCTTCCTGTCTGACCTGTCTCTCTCTTCCTGTCTGACCTGTCTCTCTCTCTCCTGTCTGACCTGTCTCTCTTCCTGTCTGACCTGTCTCTCTCCTCCTGTCTGACCTGTCTCTCTCCTCCTGTCTGACTCCTCTCCTGTCTGACCTGTCTCTCTCCTCCTGTCTGACCTGTCTCTCTCCTCCTGTCTGACTCCTCTCCTGTCTGACCTGTCTCTCTCCTCCTGTCTGACTCCTCTCCTGTCTGACCTGTCTCTCTCCTCCTGTCTGACCTGTCTCTCTCCTCCTGTCTGACCTGTCTCTCTTCCTGTCTGACCTGTCTCTCTTCCTGTCTGACCTGTCTCTCTCCTCCTGTCTGACCTGTCTCTCTCCTCCTGTCTGACCTGTCTCTCTCCTCCTGTCTGACCTGTCTCTCTCCTCCTGTCCGACCTGTCTCTCTTCCTGTCTGACCTGTCTCTCTCCTCCTGTCTGACCTGTCTCTCTCCTCCTGTCTGACCTGTCTCTCTCTTCCTGTCTGACCTGTCTCTCTCCTCCTGTCTGACCTGTCTCTCTCCTCCTGTCTGACCTGTCTCTCTTCCTGTCGGACCTGTCTCTCCTCCTGTCTGTCTCTCCTCCCCCTGCAGCTGCAGAGCAGTGTGACAGAGTTTGAGTTTTCTCAGGAGGAGTACCGCCAGCTGCAGGTGGAGTTCTGGTCCAAGTTCTACGCCTGCTGTCTTCAGTATCAGGAGGCTCTGTCCATGCCTCTGGGTCTGACTGTCAGCCAGCACACCAACATGGTCTGTCTGCTCAAGAAGGTAAACACATGGACCAAACTGACCAGGGGCTGCTGCTGCACACCGGACAGACAGACAGACAGACAGACAGACAGACAGACAGACAGACTGATTTTATCTTTTAGCTTCATTAGCTGCTGATGCTAGCCAGTTCTTCAGCTCTGTGGTGGTGAATTGTTTGTTGAGGTGATCAGAAGATCAAATCACATTTATTGATCCTGTCAGTTACCAACAGATGTCCTCTCAAGACACTTTTCGGTTGGACCAGGTCATATTGTACATATGATCATGTGACAACGAGCAGTCTGTGTTTCAGGGTTTCGTGTCATTCTTGCTGCCGTGTTTTGCTGTGGATCACCTGTACCTGTCGTATGATGAGTACCTGTTCTCAGAGGAGGACACGCCCCTCACTGAAGGTGAGCACTCCTGATGTCTACTGAGGGACACTCAGCAACACGAGGGCTGCTGTAGAGACACTCTGTTATTCTATAATGCTCCCTGTACTGTA
This sequence comes from Lagodon rhomboides, assembly GCA_039737535.1. NCBI lineage: Eukaryota > Metazoa > Chordata > Actinopteri > Spariformes > Sparidae > Lagodon > Lagodon rhomboides. The sequence continues at coordinate 33,667,759 of CM077793.1, read as the reverse complement.
GTGATGTATGTTGTGATCAGTGGTGGACAGTAACGAAGTAAATTTACTTGAGTACTGTACTTAAGTACAGTTTTTGAGTATCTGTACTTTACTTGAGTATTATTTTTGGGGGATACTTTTACTTTCACTCCACTACATTTCTATTGATGCTCTCGTTACTCGCTACTTTTGAACTTACGTCAGCTGATGATTTTTTTTTTTATATAATTTTTTTTCCCATATTCTGAGAAAATAAACTGTTTCTGCTGATTCGCGTATGGTTTGTCTGAGTCGTATTGCCGTACCTGTACTACGTCGTGCTGTACAATCCATACAATGGAGGAAGAAATTGGAGAAACACATGGAGAAACTCCCACCGAGCAGCCGTGGCCTCAACTCAAACCCATGTTTGAGATTTTGTTTGTTAAATGGCAGATGAACATTTTAAACGTAACTGTATGAGCTTGTAGTATCATAATTTTTATACGGTTTAAAAATATGGCAGCTGTTGCAGTGCAGTCGAATGATTAAGTTGACTTTCTGTTCATGTTTTTTATACAATTCATATCAAAGAATCGCATCAGTGTATTGTATAATGACAATAAAGCTACTTTTCTTTCCTGTATTTCCTGAGATATTTTTAAAATACTTTTACTCAAGTAATTTTTTAAGCAAATACTTTAGTACTTTACTTAAGTAATATTTTGACTAAGCTACTTTTACTTGTATTGGAGTAATATTTGACAAGGAGTATCTGTACTTTTACTCAAGTAGTGAAGTTGTGTACTCTGTCCACCTCTGGTTGTGATGTCTGCCTTCAGACCCTGAGGTGGGCCGTGACGTCCTGCAGCTGGTTCAGTGTCTGCGACTCGTCAGCGATGCAGTTTCCGGAGAGATGGCGTATGAGATGGAGAAAGCTCTGGAACACCTTCAGTCACCTGAGAGGGCTGCTGAGCTCGTCCTGGAAAACATGCTTTCAAATGACAAGTCAGTATCTCACATACACCACTTCCTGTGCACTGACAGCATGACGCATAACAACCGTTCTGAGGCCAGCTAGTGAGAAGAGTTAACCTATAAAACCTGTAATGTGTTAAATATTTAAACAGTCGTGTTTTATTTAATGTGAGTGTGTGGCGTCTTGTTTCCTGCAGCGATAACGTGATCGAGGACATCCAGAACAAACTGCAGGACATCCGGAACCCCATGGCAGCCATGATGGTCCTGCTGAGGGAGATGGACCTGGAGACGGACTCAGAGGTCGGAGGAGATGGACCCATTACACCTGGTATGACATTATCAATTACGAGTCGCATATATTTACCATGTCCAGGTGAAGGGGTGTCCTCAGGTGTTGGTTGTCCCTGCTCTGTGTCTTGCAGGTCAGAGTCTGAACATGAGGATCAGCCTGTCTCAGCTGTACGGCAGCAGCTCGGCGGTGTCTGTCGTCTGTCAGGCCGTCTGTCACATGACCATGACCAGAGCTCTGTTCTGTAGAGACCTGCTCATCCTGCAGAAACTCTACCTGCGCTTTGGAGACAATGTACACACACACACACACACACACACACACACACACACACACACACACACACAAACACAACAGTGTTGTAGCGCCCTCTGCTGGACCACAAGGCAAACTGCTTCAGGTTGATCACACACAGAAGAGTTTGAGTTCCAACAGCTTGTTACTCTGTGAATGTGTTTATAGAGTGTGTTTTCTGCCACGTCTGAATCAAAGTTTGTATAGAGACACACACAATCAAACACACAGTAACCTGACCCCTGAACCTCTGAAGTGCAGCTGAATGATTTTAACATTCAGTTTGAGGGTTAATGATGATTAATCACCTGATCAGTCACTGACACTGAAACCTTGTATGTGTGTGTGTCAGGTGTTTCTGGGTGGGGGGGCTCAGCTGCTGCAGCTCCAGCAGGACCTGATTCCTCGGAGCTCCCACCTCCTGTCCTCCTATTACCTCCTCAAACACATCAGCCAAAGCCTGGCCTCTTCCGTCCCTGTAGACATCATGTGAGTACACACTAATGTGTACAAGTACACACTTATTCACACCTACATGTGTACAAGTACACACTAATACACACCCACAGTAGAAGAAGTAGTAGAAGTTGATCACTTCAGAAACGTTAAAATAAATAAAAGTATAAAAGTAGAGATGTGAAACAGGTGTGGTGACCTCTGACCTTTGACCTCCTGCAGAGACGCTAACCTGCAGCACCTCACAGTGTTGGAGCTGTCTGACACTCCGGCTCTCTCCACCAACAGATCAGGTCAGTGACGCTGAACTCAGAGCAGATCAAACATCTTAAACATCTTATTCAGCACCTGTCATCAAAACGGCAACAGACAGAAAGACATAAATACAGACTATGAAGAAATGATACAATAGACAATATAAGACGATATAGAGAGACGATGTAAGAGATGATATCAGAGGAGATATAAGAGGAGATATAGAGACGATATAAGAGGAGATATAAGAGGAGATATAGAGATGATATAAGAGGAGATATAAGAGGACGATATAAGAGGAGATATAAGAGGAGATATAGAGACGATATCAGAGGAGATATAGAGACGATATAAGAGGAGATATAAGAGGAGATATAGAGACGATATAAGAGGAGATATAGAGACGATATCAGAGGAGATATAGAGGACGATATAAGAGGAGATATAAGAGGAGATATAGAGACGATATAAGAGGAGATATAAGAGGAGATATAGAGATGATATAAGAGGAGATATAAGAGGAGATATAGAGATGATATAAGAGGAGATATAGAGACGATATCAGAGGAGATATAAGAGGAGATATAGAGACGAGGAGATATAAGAGGAGATATAGAGACGATATCAGAGGAGATATAAGAGGAGATATAGAGATGATATAAGAGGAGATATAGAGACGATATAAGAGGAGATATAAGAGGAGATATAGAGATGATATAAGAGGAGATATAGAGACGATATCAGAGGAGATATAAGAGGAGATATAGAGATGATGTAAGAGGAGATATAAGAGGAGATATAGAGACGATATCAGAGGAGATATAAGAGGAGATATAGAGACGATATCAGAGGAGATATAAGAGGAGATATAGAGACGATATCAGAGGAGATATAAGAGGAGATATAGAGACGATATCAGAGGAGATATAAGAGGAGATATAGAGATGATATCAGAGGAGATATAAGAGGAGATATAGAGATGATGTAAGAGGAGATATAAGAGGAGATATAGAGATGATGTAAGAGGAGATATAAGAGGAGATATAGAGACGATATAAGAGGAGATATAAGAGGAGATATAGAGATGATGTAAGAGGAGATATAAGAGGAGATATGAGAGATGATATAGAGGAGATATAGAGACGATATAAGAGGAGATATCAGAGGAGATATAGAGACGATATCAGAGGAGATATAGAGACGATATCAGAGGAGATATAGAGAGACAATATGAAAACGCATCAACAGGATTTTTGTAAAGTAAAGCAGAAGATTAAGGAGCTCATGTTGTCTCTGTGTCAGCAGTGTTGAGTCCTCAGACGGTGGTGGAGCTCTTCTATCAGACGGCTGCCCGGAGGATCATCATCGCTCACATTTACTCTCAGCAGCAGAGTAACTCTCTGCTCCACTGGAGTCACATGATCTCCAACGTGGTAAACCTTCTCGCTCAGCTGCTGTATCCTTCAACAACACACTGAACAGCTGTAATGTCCGGGGACAGAATTTCATTAATTCTGCTGGCTTTGTGTCTTGACCTTTGTGTTATTGTTGTTGTTGCTGCTGCTGTTCCTACTGTTGAATCTTAACTGGTGTCTCCCAGTTGGCCCAGTAACCCTGGTTTCCAGTTCCCAGAGTGTCTGATGGCTAACTGTCAGTACACACAGCTGCAGGTGAGTTAGCGTGTGAGCTTCATCCTCTTCTCCACACGCCTGATGGTTCAGCTGCTGCTTCACTCTTCATCTCTGAGGTTCAGTCTCAGGCTGTAGAAGAATGAACTCTGCCTTCTACTGATGCTGATGTCAGAGTATTCAAACTGTTAACGAGGGACACGTCATTCTTCATGTTGTTGTCATGCTTCACTGTGATTGGTTCTGCTGTGACATGATGAAACTAGTGATGTAATTGGCTGAGAGTGTTGCTGTAACTCGGCAGGATGAGCATCTCACCTGTGTTTTTCTGTGTGCAGGAGTACGTGAGGCTGATTGGTCCCTGGTGTCAGGTGAACATCGGCTCCTGTCGCTTCATGCTGGGGCAGTGTTACCTGGCCAACGGGGAGGGTCAGAAAGTGAGTGGCAGCACAGAGTGATGATGTTGGTTTGTGCCTGTACATCCTGGGGGCAGATCATGTGACCCGTGACTCATCATCTTTCAGGCTCTGCAGTGTTTCCAGGAGGCAGCGACGGAGGTGGAGAAGGAGGAGTTCCTTATGAGACTGACGGGCAGTGAGGAGGAGGAGGCTGCCTCCACCCCCAGACTGCAGTACTACAACAAGGTACAGCAAGGTGACAGTACACCTGAAGTACCGGACTCATTTCTGAACAGAAGAACATTAAACATTAAAAACATTAAAAGCTCAGTCAACTGTGTGTGTGCGTGTGCGTGTGTGTGTGTGTGTGTGCGTGTGTGTGTGTGTGTGTGTTTGTTCAGGTGCTACGGTTGTTGGAGGATGTCGGTCTACCTGAGCTGGTGATCCAGTTGGCCTCTCTGGCCATCACAGAGGCCGTCAGCGACGTCAACAGTCAGGTAAACAGCTGCTTAGAGGCACGACTTGATTTATTTTGATATCATCTCACTGACTTCAGATCAGTGCTGCAGTTTACTGTATTATTAATATATAAATATTATAATATTATATTATAATAATATAAAATTACAAACCTGTGGTTGTGTTCAGGCTGCTCTGTGGACTCGAATATTCAAACATCATCTGGACCTCGGACACAACAGTGAAGCTTATGAAGCCCTCACACAGAACCCAGACTGCAGCATGTAAGTGATGATGATGATGATTATTTGTTTAGCGTTTCACATAAACAAAGTGCAGAAGTCAAAACCCAGTGTAGTACACACACACACACACACACACACACACACACACACACACACACGATGCTAGCTCAAAAAATTAGCACAAGCACAAGTGAGAATTGAAGTGAGGCAAAGCTGGGAGAATTACTGAGTACACACACACATTTATATTTTAACTAAGAGAAGAGTAAAGATACAGTACTGTATGTGTACGAATACTTTTCATATTACAACTTTTCAAAGTAAAGATGGAAGTATAAAAATCTTGTGAAACAACTGAAGACAGTTAACATGAACAAAACAGAGTTATACAATTAATTCTGGTGAACTATATATAATATTACTTTGCCCTGTATATTAACTGTATATCATGTGTTTTCAGGCAGCTGGACTGTCTCCGTCAGTTGGTGGTGGTTCTGTGTGAACGCTCTCAGCTCCAGGATTTAGTCCAGTTCCCCTACGTCAACCTGCACGACGAGGTAATACCCTCTCCTGACCTATGACCTTTGACCCCTGACCTGCCTGAAGGTCACAGACAGAACTGATTCGCTCTAAGAAGACAGAATAAGTTTCATACACGCAGCCAGGGCTGATCGCTAAACTCTCTGTGGCCACTGGATGTCTCTGTACGACTGGAGCATGTTAATCAAAGAGCAGGAGAACAGTCTAAACTCTGAAAACATATTAATGAGGACCAAACGTCTCACCTGAGGGTTGAAACACAATGAAATAGTCCCAGTGAAGGTCGTCCTCACGGAGCTGTAGTGCCACTGTCCTAGGATTAAAGACAGACATGTTGTCTCATCATCAGGTGGTCAGTATCATTGAGTCTCGAGCCAGAGGTTTGGACCTGCTGGCTCATAATTACTACGAGCTGCTGTACGCCTTCCACATCAACAGACACAACTACAGGAAAGGTACGAGACACATCTGTCTGATGCTGATACACATCTGGTTATTCTATTAATACCTTTACTGAAGCTAAACGTCTTTCTGTGTCAGTAATGTGATATAATTCAATATTCAGCACATCGTGTGTGTTTGTGTGTGTGTGTGTGTGTGTGTTCAGCGGGGACGGTCATGTTTGAGTTCGGGATGCGTCTCGGTCGGGAGGTTCGGACTCGTCTCGGCCTTCAGAAGCAGGTGAATTGTTACCTGGCTGCTCTCAACTGTCTCCGCCTCATCAGACCAGAGTACGCCTGGATCGTCCAGCCCACCTCCGGAGCTGTGGTACTTATACTTATATATACTTATACACTTATAAACATATACACATTTGTACTAGTACATATACATACATGGAATTATACACAGATAAATACACACATACAGTATATATACACAGAGCAGGATCTGTGTGTAGAGTTTGCGATTGTTTTGTTGTGACTCTGGTTGACGTGTGTTTGTTTTTGATGCAGTATGAACGTCCAGGAGCGTCTCCAAAGAGAAACTCTGACGGAGAGTTTTCTTCTGAACCAGGTGACTTCAACTGTCTTCAACAAAACTTTATTAACGAGCTCACTGTGGACAGTCAGTCATTACTCAGCATTACAGAGTTTTCAGTGCCAATCATTTGTTTAGTAGTTTTGTAATCAGGGACAAAGATGTTCAGAGTAAAACAGGAAGCATTCAAATAATTGGATAACCAGAAGATTAAAAGAGATCATGTTCTGTTTTGGGCGTTTTTGCCTTTCCTTCATTGTGTTTTAAAACATTTTTGTGCCTGTAAAAGTTCTACAAAGTGAAAAAGCCCAAAGTCCACACCAGAGGGAGTTCCTCTCTGCTGCTCTGCCTGAAACGCCTGGTTTGGGATTGTTTATTTATTTATTTGTTTATTTAGCAGGGACAATGCACAGCTCATTAGCAGTACCAGAGTTAGCTATAAGCTAATTTTCATCTGTAGTCCCTGGGCAGGATTGAGCCTTTACTTTCTTATCTTATGTACGTCACTACAAAAATATACATAAATTATAAAAAGTATACACTCCAGTCAGTTAGCAGACTCAGTTGCTACTGCTGTAGCAGCGTTATTTTAGATCACACTACCTTGCTCAGCATGACCCGCCCTACTCTGCCTCTGATTGGCCACATCCTGCCCGTTAAGCATTGTGCATGTTCAACTTTCATCAAAGATTGAACAGAGGTGAGATGTCTCACTCTGTAGCTAAAACAGAGTGTTCAGTACTAGGGCTTGTGCAGCTCATCAACGTAATCGATTATATAAATACGTCCATTCACTCAACATGCGTCGTTGTGGAGGACACAGTAGGGTTAAACATGTTACCAGCTATGACTGCTACCAGTTACTTTTTGTCCCCACCCCCTCCAAACATGATATAGACCAGGATTACACAGATCACCAGTTAATACTGGACTGTTTCTTGTTGGGGAATAATGCCCTGCAGTGACTCTGTCATATTTGATGATTGAAGAAGAAACTGACAAATTTTAAATTTTTATTTTGAGTAAAATCCTTGTTCTATGAATTGAGTAATAAAAAAATTATGGACTAATTTAAAAAAAAATCATCAATAAATTAATTGACACATAAATAATCGTTAGGTGCAGCCGGTAAGCCTTTCTTTTACAGTGCCAATTAGGGCAATAATTAATTCATGGTAACACAAAAGTGTTACTAGGTAATTACCAGTTGTAATAAGAAAGTAAATACAGTGAAACTATGGCCAAATATTGGGCATTTACCTGGTAACTATATGGTAAATTATAGTGTGTTATTGGGTAATTACTGCTGGTAATAAGCAGGTAGCTAAAGTCCCCTAATTACTAGCTGTGAATATATGGAAACAAAAATGTGTTACTAGGTATTGTATTTACTTTCTTATTACCATTGGTAATTACCCAGTAACACTTTTGTGTTACCATGAATTTACCAGGTAAATACCTGGTAATTAGGGGACTGTAAAAGAAAGGCTTACTGTGCAGCTCTGTTGAAAACAGTGTGAAAAGCTGCAGCAGTGAGTATGTATGGAGACCTGTTCTACTACGACCCATAAATAAAAGTGTGAACTGGAAAATTGGCAGAACACGACCTCTTTAGAAGTAGAAGACAAAATCAAAGACAGAAACAGTTAAAGGACACACTCAACTAAAGTCATTAAGTTCAGCTGTTCAGGAGTCTCATTGTCCTCTGGACCATAGACATAATATACGTAGACGCCTCATGAGGTGCTGCACCAGAGTCAATGGAGAGCGAGCAACTATGCCCGTATTTTGTGCAGTTTAACCGGCGCAGTACTGTTACCAGATCGAGTGGGATTACATTTCACAAGTAGTTTGTGACAGCGTCCTGTATTATAACTAAAGCTCTGCCGTTTGTAACAAACCAAACCGGTAAAAACTCAGGGAGTTATGATGATTATTGTAGATGGGGATACACCTTCTTCACCCATCCAAGATGGTGGCCGCGCTGATACGTCAGCTCCAATAGGCAGCGTCAGGCTATGAGGCGTCTGCGTATATTATGTGTCCGCTCTGGACCTTCACTGTGCTCGACAGCAGACAGGAAGTCTTCGGTACACTGTATGTGGTTTGTTGTGGGGACGCTCTGCCCCCTGGTGGATAAAGACCACGTGACACAGAATAAACATGACCTGTGTTTCAGATAAAGACAGATGTTAGTGAATGTTGACCTCATTAGGTGACACACACACACACGTACATCGTGTAGATTTTGATGATTGGATTAGTTAATGTATTGATATATGAGTACATGTTGATGTGATCACATGACGTCATCAATCTACAAACTTTGATCTCCTGCAGTCAAACGTCAGGTCGACATCCTGGAACTCAGGGACCTGGAGAAAGAGTACATCCTGTCCCGCAGCCGTCTCACCCTCGCCCAGCACCACCCGCCGTCTGCGGCCATCGCTGGTACACCTATTCACCTCGAACACCTGGAATACCTGTTCACACCTGTTTGCACCAATAGCTGTCTCACCTGTCTGTATCTTGCATGTAGGCAGTGCGTCAGCGGTGGAGATGGTGTCCCTGTTGGTCCAAACTGGACTGTTTGACTCAGCTCTGTCCGTCTGTCAAACCTTCAGACTGAACCTGACGTCCGTCTTTGAGGGTTTGACCTTCAAGTGAGTTTTAACCCTATTCAGTTTTCAGATGTTAACAGACGTTCAGTCACATGACTTCAACATGGCTGCTCTTTAATAATATCAGTATTTTTCTGTATATTTTTATTTGGGAACAGATTTTCTGTTTTCTTCAGAATCCTGTGAATCTTCATGTTTTAGACCTGAGGTATAAATAAAAGCCCCTTTTCAAGGCGGGACTCGTGCGCCAATTCTCCGCATCGTCCCCTGTGTGAAAGTTTCAGATGTGGAGAGAGGGGACAGTCTCACTGCAGCTCTGATCCGCCTCCGGAGGCAGTATCAGAGCCACAGCAGAGGAGAGACGGGTCTGTGTGAATGGAAAAGCTGGAGGCGCAGAGTAGCATGTCGCTGTCCCTCACTGTTGTGTTGTAGTTACTGTGTTACGGTGACGATCGGCCCTCCTGACCTTCAGTGAAAACAGCCTCCCTCCCCGCGAGTGAGAGTCAGACAGCGTCCTCTTTTTACTCTCTGATGGTGATGATGTCATTTAGAGCGAAGAAGGCAACTTTGTCACTTTCCAGGATATTTGGTGGGTCCGGATGTCATCACAACACATTATGACTTCATCCAGATGATTATAAACAGTCAGCTGAGGCATGTTTAGGACAACACACAGACGTCATCATCTTGACGTGTACCGTCAGGCCTCTTGGATCCACAGCGCTGTATGAACTGACACACTGGAGAATTTGGCGAACCTCCGCTGAGGCGATGATGTGGAGTCTCTGTGAGAGAAGGACTGAAGTTTATACAAGTTTGAATTGTTTCAAGTTCCAACGTTAAAAAATCGACAACATCTGAAAGATTGATGTTCAAATTTGTAATAGTCAGAAATATTTGAATATTTAAACATGTCTGTTACTGTTATGAGCTGATGTAAACATCATGAGGAGACGATGACACGTTGAATCATCATTCGTTCTTCTTCAGGTGCATTAAGCTTCAGTTCGGGGGGGAGGAGACTCAGAACGAAGCCTGGAGCTGGTTGGCTGCTAATCAGCTGTCATCAGTGGTCAACACCAAAGAGTCCAGGTTTGACTTTATTCATCTAAACTTTATCGACATTAAAGAGTCCTGACGTCTTTCTTTCTTTCTTCTAAAAAGTCTTTCTTCTTCCAGTGCAACAGACGAGGCGTGGCGGCTGCTCGCTTCGTACCTGGACAGGTACTCCTCCTCTAACGCTCAGTACCATCGCTGTGTCATCAACAAGCTGCTGTCACACGGCGTCCCGCTGCCTGATTGGCTGGTCAAGTCTTATAAGGTGAGAGATCGGCCAATAGAGAGGAGAGACGGTTGACGATGATGTCATTGATATTCAGACCGATCCTGGTTATTTTCCCATGATGCACTGCTGTGTATTTCAGGCCGTGGACGCTGCGTCTTTGCTACGTCTCTTCCTGAACTTTGACCTGCTGGACGCCGCAGCTGAGCTGGTGATGGAGTACGTAGACGCTCTGCTGGGGAGAGGACACCAGTACTTTGGAATAGAGGTACTTAAAATACTATCAACACTCAAGTACAACATAAAGTTTAGGATGTTCATCAAGATCATCTCCACAGATGAACATAAATGAAATGTGTCGCAGTAAGAAGCTAATGTTCGGCTACAAACAGACGACATCACGGTCACATGACTCAAACGTCTCCACCACTAAGAGTCTTACTGCACAATTACTATCCAGGTTTTCTATAAACTGATCAGAGTACAAGCTGTAAAGTCAGAGTTAGAACAGTGTGGAACTAAAGTGGCCTGTAGAGACGGACTAGTGAGGAGACGAGTCTCCGTGTTCGCTGTGAGGACGTTTAATGTCCCCGACAACCTCTGGAGTCTCATTCAGACACTTGTTAGCAACCGCTAACTGTTTTTAACACATGAAGAGCTTCATGATTAAACTGTGGGACATTTAATGATGATTTATGTTGGAGAACAAAACGTGTGAATGTGTTCAGCCTGTGGTGACCACACACCTTATTACACACATTAGCTAATGTTCACAGTTGTTCACATCAGCATGTGAGGCAGCAGGAGCCAGGAGAGGTAGATGGTCCCAGGGGCCCGAGCTCCATCAGCAGGGACCCGGAATGAAAGGGAGGAGGAGGAGGAAGCTGCAGAGAGTGACACAGTTTGCAGCTTGTGGGAACAGAAAACAAAAACAAAAGTTATAGAAATGTTAATCAGAATAAACAGATGTTTCTGGTCGGCAGGACGATGTGAAGTCTAACACTTTATGAACTCACTGAGACTGAGACCGACCCACTGAAGAAGCTAGCAGTCGACATCAAGGACTAATTAAAGGCTCAGTCAAAGAAGTGATTTTGAGTTTAGATTTGAAGGAACACATCAGCAGCAGGACAACAAGCTAACATCTATCTAGTGGTATTCTGCAGTATCACATGTTGTATACAGGCAAGTATGAGAACAATACATTCACGATGCAGCCGGTCGTCTACGAGAACAATTCACAGTGAGTCTATCTCCAGCCTAAGTGTGTGTGTGTGTGTGTGTGTGTGTGTGTGTGTGTGTGTGTGTGTGTGTGTTGCAGAGGCCTCTGTCTGCGACATCATCTTCAGTCTGGCTGCCGTACACATCCATTGATCAGCTGCTTCAGGCTCTGAACGAGACTCAGACCAACAGCAGTGTGAGTCATCATCACTTCCTGTTGATGTGTTAATGTTTTACTGTTTCAGGTTACGGATATAAGTCACCTGTGGGAATCAACTGTTTTAATTAATCCTCATCATCTCTTTTCAGATTTACAATAAAGTTCGAGACAAACTGGATGACTATCACAAACTGGTGGAGCAGACGACCAAACATAGACTTATCGCTCGATAAGAAGGCGACTCATCAGGTTACCTGCTCACTCCAACCAATCAGGCTGTCAGCTGATGCAGGAACAGACATGAAACTGAATATGAATATTTTTGTAGCGTCAGTTTGTGGATTAAACGTGTTGTAAATATTGAGTGCTGTGCTGAAGATGTGAAACGGCGTCTGTTTAGTTTTTATAAGAATCGTCTCTTTTGTACTCGTCCCGTTTGTGATGAAATTAAAGTTTTCTTTCAGCTCAATGTGTCGTCAGTCTTTAGTGTCTTGTGGTCGGATCAGTGAGAGCTCTGCCCTCTAGTGGCCTCCAGTTGTAAAGGTCACGTGACACACCCAGGTGCCAGATTCTCATCAGGAAGTCCTTCAGTCATGTGACCATCTGTCGGAACTTTTCCTGTTTGTCTTCAGAAGCAGCCTGTAAGTTTCTTTACAGTCGGTGATTATAATATTCATCATGACGTCACGTGTTTTGGTGTGTTACATTCAAATATTTAGTTTAAGTTTATTTACATGTGAATGTTGCTAATGCTAAGATAGCTATGAGTAGCTGCAGCGTTTCCCCTTCTGTTAGCTTGTTAGCTTCTTGTTAGCTCTCCTGCTGCAGAACTTGATGAACATTGACACCATATTTCCAAATGATGCTCAGTGATCAGAATCACCTGACTGATGTGTTTATTATAATTTACTTTTAATCATTTTATGTCAGCAAGCATTAAACAGCGTCTGTATTATTTCAGTTCTACAACAATAACTTTAATGAGAGACGACAGCAGCATTTAACTTTCCTCCTGAGTGGATTACTAGTAAGTGATCAATTTAATACATTTACCTTGTAATTGAAATATTGTTACCGTTACTAATTAATTAGACATTTAATGTTAAAGTCTCACTGGAGGTGATATATTTAGTCATAAATTCATTCTGTGGACATTTTTTATTTTAGTGTTCTATTTTAGTTCAACTTGCCGCCATATTGGTTTCAGGTCAGAGCGTCTCCTGTCAGTCGAACAGCGCAGTGACAGCTGGGCTCGATTATCTTCGTCTGCGTGATCCCTCTGACGTCATGAGCAAGCGCCACTGTGGAGGTTTATTTACAGCTGTATTTCATCACTAGTGATTGGTAACGTTTCTTTTAAACGTAATAATTACGTTACAAAATAACTGCCATTAAAAAGTAATACGTTAGTGTTATCTAGTGAGAAGAGCAACGTGTTGGATTACTTCAGTAACCTTCTGACGGCCGGAAGCTGCTGAACATGACCAGGACCTGATGACGTAGTGAAGGTGGGCTGAGACTCATCATGGCTCCTGTGGCTGATTCTGTTTATTCATGTAACTAATTAGCCTGTTGATACTTGATATTAACCGCCGTGTCACGTGACCCAGTGACTTCATAACACCACCAGAGTGGATCAGTACACAGTCACATGGACAGAACCTCTTTATTGGGCCTTTTTCTTCTTTTTTGACATGGAAGAAAATATTCATTTAAAATAGAAGAAGCAGTAAAATCTAAAACTGACTTCACCTTGGTGCCATAAAAGCCCAAATTCGATGAAACCTGTACTTCACCGTCATGTTCTGATGTTCTCTCGTCTAAATACTGTGAATATTTCCGTGAAGTAAACTGTCTGCATCTCTCTACATTGAATTAACTCGCTATATTCAGCAGCAGGACAGAGACAGACACAGACAGACAGACAGAGACAGACAGACAGACACAAACAGACAGAGAGAGAGACAGACAGACACAAACAGACAGACAGACACAAACACAGACAGACACAAACAGACAGACAGAGAGAGACAGACACAAACAGAGACAGACACAAACACAGACAGACACAAACAGACAGACAGACACAGACAGACAGACACAAACAGACAGACAGACACAGACAGACAGACAGACACAAACAGACAGACAGAGACAGAGACACACAAACAGAGACAGACACAAACACAGACAGACACAGAGAGACAGACAGACACAAACAGACAGACAGACACAAACACAGACAGACACAAACAGACAGACAGACACAGACACAGACAGACACAGACAGACAGACAGACAGACACAGACAGACAGACAGACAGGCACAGAGACAAAGTGCTTCAGGGATTTACTTTGATTTTTGTTGCCACAAAAGGAAAAGTAACAGATGACTTTTATGGAAAACTAACTAAATAACCTGTAAAACTGTAAATAAACCTCCAGGGTGGCGCTTGCTCATGACGTCAGAGGGTTCGAGCAGATGAAGATCATCGAGCCCAGCATTTTAACATTAAATGTTTAATTAATCAGTAATGGTTTAATATTAGAAGGTAAACTTTATTTAATGGATCACTTCAGTTTAACGATTCCTCCATCTGTCTCTGGATCTTCTCCACCTTCAGGGGCAGCGAGTTACCGATGATCGCCCTCATGTGGACGAGTCACTTCATCACCTGAACCATGGCGGCTTCCGTGTCGACGTCGAGATTTAAACATCTACATGTCCGTGAGCGTCGCTTGCTGAGGAAGACCAAGTGATGAATGAAAAGCTCCAGAACAGCCAGTGATATAAGGTCACTACCCTGAGGTGAGAGGAACCAACAATAACTCCTGAAGAGAAAATACAAACAGACCTTCTCATCAATGTTTGGAACATTAAAAACAGAAATGAAGCAGATTTGATTTAATTTTCAACTGAAAACTGAAAAAAATTTGCTGTTTCCTAATAATGGAATGATGACGGAAGCCCTGAGGGGGCACGTGGGAGGAACCAGACTAGTGAGGAGAAAAATCCTTTCTTTGTTTGTCGGAAGCTGACAGCTCTCATCTACAGGCTCCTCTGATGCTCCGGCCTCCAGGAGGCTCCGGCCTCCAGGAGGCTTCGGTCTTCAGGAGGCTGGAGCATCAGAGGAACCTGTAGGTGAGAGTGGTGACCGTTGATGTACGAGGTGTCGTTAACTGTGTGCACAAGGTGTTGTTACCTGTAGGAGGTGTCAGTTGCATGTTCAAGGTATTACCTATGTGCACACGGTGTCGTTACCTGTGTGCACACGGTGTCGTTACCTGTGTGCACACGGTGTCGTTACCTGTGTGCACACGGTGTCGTTACCTATGTGCGCACGGTGTCGTTACCTATGTGCACACGGTGTCGTTACCTGTACAAGGTGTGTAGTTGGTGTTGTTCACTGTAGGCAGGTAACAACACACGTACGTGTAACAACACCTCATGTCAGCTGCGTGTAAGAGGTGTTGTTAACTGTGTGCACAAGGTGTAGTTACCTGTAGGAGGTATCGGCTGCGTGTACGAGGTGTGCGCTGTGCGTATGAGGTGTTCCCTGGTGTCATGAGGTGTCGTTCCCTGTAGGTGGTGTTATTCCCTTTAGGAGTCGTCAGCTGCGTGTACGAGGTGTCGTTACCTGTGTGCACTAGGTGTTGTTCCCTGTACGCAGGTAACGACACCTCGTACACGCAGCTGTCAGTATGAGGTGTGAGCTGTGTGCAGGAGGTTTTGTTCCCTGTACAAGGTGTCGTTATCTGTAGACAGGTGTCAGCTGCATGTAAGAGGTGTTGTTACATGTGTGCACAAGGTGTAGTTACCTGTAGGAGGTGTCGGCTGCGTGTATGAGGTGTCGGCTGCGTGTATGAGGTGTTACCTGTGTGAATTAGGTTAGGTTTTGTTACCTGCACAAGGTGTGTGGGAGGTGTGAGCTGCGTTTATGAGGTGTTACCTGTGTGCACTACGTGGATCACATAAGGAGTCTCGTCTCAGTCAGTACAAATAAAAACAGAACAGACATTTATTGTGCAGCCAGAATCTACTGTACATTTTCAGAAACATAACATGTAATGTGTACCGTGTGTACCACTGTGGTTACCGTGGTTACCAGGTGGCATTTGTCCGTAGATACTGACTTACAGCAGCATGTAGTGAATCATATAAAAGGCTAAATGGAATGCTTTGTTCAGTAATACTGATTTGTACCATATAAAGAGGAATGCAGTCATCAGTGAGTCATCATTAGAGGTATTACATCACCAGAGGTTCATAGTGACGGTCTACCTGCACAGGTGACCTCACAGGAAGTCATGTAAGACTCGGAGTCTGTCACTGCGTCTCCGTGGGAATATAAAGAAGCTCGTTTGAGCGCCGGTGTGTTAACAGGAAGTCAAGGTGCGGGTCACACAGTGCTTTTGGTGGGCAGCTCTGTGCTGTTGTGTCGCGTCTTGCGTGACGTGCCGTCGTCTCGCGGCCGGGCTTTCTGCAGGTTGGACATGGCAGCGGTGCGCTCGATGTCAATGAGGGCGTAGAGCTCCGTGCGGCGGGTGGGGGTGGTAGGGGGCAAGGGGGAGGTGGGGGTGCGGGGCGTGTGGGGGTTGCTGCCATCTGAAGCGCCCTTGTTGCCACTGCTGCTGTCCATCTCCACCTCGATGTAGTTGAGGGTTTTTGGCGGCTCTGCGTGGCCTGACGGAGGCGGCCGGCGGAAGTCAAAGTTGAAGATGGTGGGTCCATCAGCACGGCGACGGGCCGTGTCGGGCCGGTGGGCGCTGAGCGGTGCCGTCACGTTCTCTGTGTTGACGTAGTTGTGCGAGGACTCGAGGGCAGCAGACAGAGGGTGGGAGTAGGAGTGGTGCAGCAGGCTGTGGTGAGCGTGGTGGTTGTAGCCGTTGAGCGATGGTGTCTTCAGCCCGCCACAGCTGTTCTCCTCGTCCTCGGAGCTCGGCTTCCTCGCCTCCCACACTGGCGGTAACGCCGGCAGGTTCTCGTAGTCCAGCAGGGCAGTGCGCCGCTGGGCTGAGTTGTTGACATTCTGCAGGTCTGGGGTGAGGGGGGGTGGGCGGTGGCGGCGAGGAGCTGTGGAGGGATTGGAGGAGGAGGAGGAGCCGTTGGAGAGCGGGGGGGGCGGCTCGGGCTCAGCGGGGGCCTCGCTGTGGCCGTTAGTCTCTCGGGGCTCATCGAACTCCTTCGCCTCCTGCTGCCTCCTCTCCTTCTCCATCAGCTGCCTCTGAACTGGGGTGGGGCCCAGCACAAAGCGAACGCCCTGCGGCTCCAGCAGCACCTGGGGCTCCGGCTGCGTGGCCGGGGCCGGCGGCTCAGTGCGGACCCTGGGAGGAGGTGGGGGGGTCGGAGGACACTGAGACTGAGGAGATGAGGGGCTCTCCAGAGGGGTGGTGATGGTCAGAGGGCTGGGCTGCTCCTCCAGGAGCCCTGTGGTGTTCACATAGGTGTGCACCTGCACAGGTGACAGCACACACACACACACATTACATCATCATGACACCACACAGCAGTTCTTTCATAGTCACACCCCGTCAGCGAGGAGAGACGCATGATTGAACTGGGTCAAAAGCATATGTAGGTATGTGAAAATATATCTTGTCACCTATTTTTGTAACATGTGCATATGCCTACCTGTACTATTCTTTAAAATAAAATAAAAATTTAATCACAATTTTTTTTTTCATTAAATTAAAATATAATTTAGAATCTTATTTATTTTGTTAGCCGTCCCTGTATTTTATATCCGATTTTGTTTTATACGGCTTCCTGTCATATTGCTCTGTTTGTCCTTTATTTTGAAAATATACAGTTGGTCCAGATATGTATTTCCTGTTATTTGCAGGTGGTCTGCCATAATGTGACAGCACTGAATCAGCCCCCTGCTGGACATCAGACAGAACGCAGCAGCAGACGCTCCGTGATTCTCTTCTGTTCTGCTGATTGGTTCCTCAACGTTTTAACCTCTTATTAAATAACTTGATTGATATTGATAATGACGGATTTAAAAATAAAACTAACATACACAAAATGTCACGTACCATAAGCTCTTTTTTGAAACCGATTTGAAAATTTGAATCAAAACTGAAAGAATAAAATTCAAACGATGACTTCCTGTTTGACATCACTACTGATCATTGGCTGCGTTCGTGATCACATGCATCTGCGTCTATATGCACGAGACTTGAGAGGATCCGCCGGAACTCGTCATAAACACGTCAAGTTCCCACCACCTCAAGTCGGACACAGGTGCACTTCACGGACTTTGCACAAAGAATATGTCCAACCCACTACACTGACGTCAGAGACATTACCGACTGGTGTGTAGATAGATAAGTAATCACAATGGAAGTCAACCAAGGGATTTAGTTTGCCAGCTGTAGTTTCATTGAAAACAGTCTGAAGTCTTTCCCTCATAACAAATTGGGTGACGAAGTGAAAGTTCACAAAGTGGTGTAATGTTATGAAGCATAGTTTGGGAGAGAGCACGCCTCTTTGGAAGGAGGTATTTCATTTCTCACGTGGGAAATTCCACGTGGTAATTCTAACCAACTGGGGCAACGTTGAGGGGAGGGTCTTCTGTCCGCACTTATTTGAGACCATCTGCACAGAAAAGCAGACGGAGGGAGGAACCCTGGAGATCCCGCGAGATTTTAAAGCCATGTGACATGTCGCAAAGGGAAGTTGTCACCAGCATTTCTGACGTTTTTAATCCCAGAATGCACGGTGATGCAGGCAAATGCATGCGCATGCTTGATCAGAAACGCGCCTAATGTTAGAACAGGAAGTGTGCGACTCACCGCGTCCTCGGCCACCAGCAGGGGGTGAGTGGACTCTTCTCCCACCGAGGGCAGACGGGTGCTGGCCACAGACGGGTGACGGGTGGAGGGGTGAGACGGAGCCTCACCCACAGACGGGATCCTGGTCACACCGTTAGGAACGGTGGGCACCGAGTACCCCAGAGCTACACACACACACACACACACACACACACACAGACACACACACTTTAATAACAGATTCATGAAGTCAACTTCAGTCTGTGTGTTCATGATTTTAAACCGTAGATCAGTTCGAGACGTTGACATATTTATCTCTCACGTGTCAGAAGCAGATCTCATCTCACTCCCGTCCTACGGCAACTGTGAGAGGACACACTACCTCAGCACATAAAAGTGTACAGTCACCTCTGCTGTCTTCTGACTCGTCTATTGCTCGTGAAATAAGTCTCTGCTGTTTCATTATAAATTACTCATTTACATCTGACTGTGTGCCAGACTTGACTTATTTGCATGTCTAGATTACATACCAAATTAATGAGAAGACGCAAATCTGCATTAATTTGCAGCAGGCAGCACAAATGACGCGGCATAAATGGAAAATATTGAACTCAAGCGAGGATTTGGATGACGGCGAGAAGTGAAGGAGCCTATCGTGTTGCCATTCACACGGACATCATGACGTTTGCATCACTGATGTCTGGACATTCATGATCATGGCTGTTTGCAGACACTCAGAGCTGTACGATAACACGTCTACTCATAGAGACGGGACCAAACAAAGGAGCTGCCGTGGAGGAAAGTGAGCGAGGAAGTCAGACTACCTGGTAAGTCATGGAAATGTGTCTCAGCACAGCATAGCTCTGATTGAGAACAAGCATTTTAAAAGTAGTTTGCTTGTTGTCAGGTAGAGCTGGAAGCTGAAACTCACCCAGCTGGGTGCTGCAAGAGTAACACCAACAAAAATGTATAATCTCGCCCGGCGAATATTCTCTTCTCGTTTGGTGACAACGAAAATTAATGTTTCAATCAAAAATCAAATCCCGACTTCAAGATCAGACCACTGTGGATTGTACTTTGGGTCACTGTCGTTCCTGAAAGAGTCTCACTAACACAACTTTATTTATACATCTTGTAGCTGACAGAGCCGTTGTGTGTGTGTGTGTGTGTGTGTGTGTGTGTGTACCTGCAGGAGTGTGTGCTGCCTGGTGGTTGGTCTCCAGCACGGCCTCCTCCACCACACTGATGCTGTGGCTGTGCATCACCTCCTGCAGCATGTTGAAGATCTCTTCAGCTCGAGAACATTTGAAGGCAAAAATACCTGAAACAGCAACAAACATTAACAATCTGATGATGTCATCACTACACTGATCAGATGATGACATCACATCTACATCATTAATAAATCTACAGCAGAATCAAATCGTCAATGAACCAAACACTGCACAGACCTACACACCTGTATCCCACACCTGCATGTACCTACACACCTGCATGTACCTACACACCTGTATCCCACACCTGCATGTACCTACACACCTGTATCCCACACCTGCATGTACCTACACACCTGTATCCCACACCTGCATGTACCTACACACCTGCATGTACCTACACACCTGTATCCCACACCTGCATGTACCTACACACCTGCATGTACCTACACACCTACATGTACCTACACACCTGCATGTACCTACACACCTGTATCCCACACCTACATGTACCTACACACCTGTATCCCACACCTACATGTACCTACACACCTGTATCCCACACCTACATGTACCTACACACCTGTATCCCACACCTACATGTACCTACACACCTACATGTACCTACACACCTACATGTACCTACACACCTGCATGTACCTACACACCTACATGTACCTACACACCTGTATCCCACACCTACATGTACCTACACACCTACATGTACCTACACACCTGTATCCCACACCTACATGTACCTACACACCTACATGTACCTACACACCTGCATGTACCTACACACCTGCATGTACCTACACACCTGCATGTACCTACACACCTGTATCCCACACCTACATGTACCTACACACCTACATGTACCTACACACCTGCATGTACCTACACACCTGCATGTACCTACACACCTGCATGTACCTACACACCTGTATCCCACACCTACATGTACCTACACACCTACATGTACCTACACACCTGTATCCCACACCTACATGTACCTACACACCTACATGTACCTACACGTACCTACACACCTGCATGTACCTACACACCTGCATGTACCTACACACCTGCATGTACCTACACACCTGCATGTACCTACACACCTGCATGTACCTACACACCTGCATGTACCTACACACCTACATGTACCTACACACCTGCATGTACCTACACACCTACATGTACCTACACACCTGTATCCCACACCTACATGTACCTACACACCTACATGTACCTACACACCTACATGTACCTACACACCTACATGTACCTACACACCTACATGTACCTACACACCTACATGTACCTACACACCTACATGTACCTACACACCTACATGTACCTACACGTACCTACACACCTGCATGTACCTACACACCTGCATGTACCTACACACCTGCATGTACCTACACACCTGCATGTACCTACACACCTGCATGTACCTACACACCTGCATGTACCTACACACCTACATGTACCTACACACCTGCATGTACCTACACACCTACATGTACCTACACACCTACATGTACCTACACACCTACATGTACCTACACACCTGTATCCCACACCTACATGTACCTACACACCTACATGTACCTACACACCTGTATCCCACACCTACATGTACCTACACACCTGTATCCCACACCTACATGTACCTACACACCTGTATCCCACACCTACATGTACCTACACACCTGTACACGCCCGCCTATGGGGGGACAAACAGGTGTGTTGTCCCGGGCCCAGGGTAGGGGGGGCAGAACTGGGCCCTCATTAAATTATGGAATAATTTAAAAAAATAAATAAAATAGACCTTTTTGTGGAAAAAATTTGTAATATTTGAGTTACATAAAATCTTTGTATTTGTTTTCTTCCTAATTGTCCTTGAAATAGTGGTCAAGAACCCCCCACGCCCAACACACAAATGGCCATTGATCAGAATTTGATGTTGTCATTTGAGTTGAAGTTCAGTACGCTCAAATGTCCGGTCAGCACAAGTCTGGTGCTCAGAAAAGGAAAGAAAAGAGAAGAAGAAAATAGAGGCCTTAGAGATTTTCTAAACAAATATTCTCAAAAAAGGTGGTGACGGTGAAGCTGGAACTAGTAAAGTCAACGTAGAGCAAGGTGAGAAACAGCACAGCCAACGTTTACCAGCTCTAATGTGAACGAGAGAGGGGGGGAGGGAGAGAGGGGGAAGAGAGAGAGGGGGAGAGAGAGAGGGAGAGGGGAGAGAGAGAGGGGAGAGAGAGAGGGGGAGAGTGAGAGGGGGAGAGTGAGAGGGGGAGAGTGAGAGGGGGGGGAGGGAGAGAGGGGGGGAGAGAGAGAGGGGGGGGGGACAGGAACACCCCCAACAATGGATGCCGAGCTGAACTCGGCCAATTTCCCCTTTTAATTAGGATACAAAAAAGAGCAATCAAATTCTACAAACACCTAAAAGCAAGTGACCCAAACTCCTGCCACTACAAAGCTCTCCATCTCCAAGAGGAGAAGATAGAGAGGAGTCCCCTCAGCCAGCTGGTCCTGAGGCTCACCTCCTCCAACAGCACCAGGCCTCAGGACAGCCCTCACACAATCTGGACCAACCAAATTATAGCTAAAGAAAAAGAAAATTACATTAACTATTGGACATCCACCACAACAACTCAAAGCAAACTTCTTGAACTGAACTTGAACTTGACTGATGAGAAACTGAGAAAGACTCAGTGATCACAGCCTGGCCGACACAGGCAGACCTGCTGCCCAGAGAAGACGGACTGTGTCGGCTCTGTCCACAGAGACAGGTGGAGACCGAGACACATTTCCTGCTACAGTGTAGCGCATATCAAGAAATAAGAACAAAGTTCTTTACAAAAATTAAATGTAAACTCCAAGACGTGGATTCACGAGGGGGGGGCGTCCGTCAGAGAGTTTGGCGCATGGCATTTGGAGTTCAAATCTAAACATGTCACACCAGCAGGAGCCTAAAATACAATGGTAAATATTAATTTATTTCCTGCTAGTGTCAGAATTCCAGTACATATGAAGAGTGTATTTGGCAACAACTTATGTGTAGTTTGTTAATGTTAACCACTATTGTCAGTGCCTGTCACTTGTCTTTTGCAGAGAGAGACGTGAGGAGAGGAGAGGAAGAGGAGAGGAAGAGCAGAGGAGAGGAGAGGAGAGGAGAGGAAGAGGAGAGGAAGAGCAGAGGAGAGGAGAGGAAGATCAGAGGAGAGGAAGAGCAGAGCAGAGGAGAGGAAGAGCAGAGGAGAGGAGAGGAAGATCAGAGGAGAGGAAGATCAGAGGAGAGGAAGAGCAGAGGAGAGGAAGAGCAGAGGAGAGGAAGAGCAGAGCAGAGGAGAGGAAGAGCAGAGGAGAGGAAGATCAGAGGAGAGGAAGATCAGAGGAGAGGAAGATCAGAGGAGAGGAAGAGCAGAGGAGAGGAAGAGCAGAGGAGAGGAAGAACAGAGGAGAGGAAGAGGAGAGGAAGATCAGAGGAGAGGAACAGGAGAGGAAGAGCAGAGGAGAGGAAGAGGAGAGGAAGAGAAGAGGAGAGGAACAGGAGAGGAAGATCAGAGGAGAGGAAGAGCAGAGGAGAGGAAGAGCAGAGCAGAGGAGAGGAAGAGCAGAGGAGAGGAAGAGCAGAGGAGAGGAAGAGGAGAGGAAGATCAGAGGAGAGGAACAGGAGAGGAAGAGCAGAGGAGAGGAAGAGGAGAGGAAGAGAAGAGGAGAGGAACAGGAGAGGAAGAGCAGAGGAGAGGAAGAGCAGAGGAGAGGAGAGGAAGAACAGAGGAGAGGAAGAGGAGAGGAAGATCAGAGGAGAGGAAGAGCAGAGCAGAGGAGAGGAAGAGGAGAGGAGAGGAAGAGGAGAGGAAGATCAGAGGAGAGGAACAGGAGAGGAAGAGCAGAGGAGAGGAGAGGAAGATCAGAGGAGAGGAAGAGGAGAGGAAGATCAGAGGAGAGGAACAGGAGAGGAAGATCAGAGGAGAGGAGAGGAAGATCAGAGGAGAGGAAGAGGAGAGGAGAGGAAGAGCAGAGCAGAGGAGAGGAAGAGCAGAGGAGAGGAAGAGCAGAGGAGAGGAAGAGCAGAGGAGAGGAAGAACAGAGGAGAGGAAGAGGAGAGGAAGATCAGAGGAGAGGAACAGGAGAGGAAGAGCAGAGGAGAGGAAGAGGAGAGGAAGAGAAGAGGAGAGGAACAGGAGAGGAAGAGCAGAGGAGAGGAAGAGCAGAGGAGAGGAGAGGAAGAACAGAGGAGAGGAAGAGGAGAGGAAGATCAGAGGAGAGGAAGAGCAGAGGAGAGGAAGATCAGAGGAGAGGAGAGGAAGAACAGAGGAGAGGAAGAGGAGAGGAAGATCAGAGGAGAGGAAGAGCAGAGCAGAGGAGAGGAAGAGGAGAGGAGAGGAAGAGGAGAGGAAGATCAGAGGAGAGGAACAGGAGAGGAAGAGCAGAGGAGAGGAGAGGAAGATCAGAGGAGAGGAAGAGGAGAGGAAGATCAGAGGAGAGGAGAGGAAGATCAGAGGAGAGGAAGAGGAGAGGAAGAGCAGAGGAGAGGAAGAGAAGAGGAGAGGAAGATCAGAGGAGAGGAGAGGAAGATCAGAGGAGAGGAAGAGGAGAGGAAGATCAGAGGAGAGGAAGAGAAGAGGAGAGGAAGATCAGAGGAGAGGAACAGGAGAGGAAGAGCAGAGGAGAGGAAGATCAGAGGAGAGGAACAGGAGAGGAAGAGCAGAGGAGAGGAAGAGAAGAGGAGAGGAAGATCAGAGGAGAGGAACAGGAGAGGAAGATCAGAGGAGAGGAGAGGAAGATCAGAGGAGAGGAAGAGGAGAGGAAGATCAGAGGAGAGGAAGAGGAGAGGAAGATCAGAGGAGAGGAACAGGAGAGGAAGATCAGAGGAGAGGAGAGGAAGATCAGAGGAGAGGAAGAGGAGAGGAAGAGCAGAGGAGAGGAAGAGCAGAGGAGAGGAAGAGCAGAGGAGAGGAGAGGAAGATCAGAGGAGAGGAAGAGGAGAGGAAGATCAGAGGAGAGGAACAGGAGAGGAAGATCAGAGGAGAGGAGAGGAAGATCAGAGGAGAGGAAGAGGAGAGGAAGATCAGAGGAGAGGAAGAGGAGAGGAAGATCAGAGGAGAGGAACAGGAGAGGAAGATCAGAGGAGAGGAGAGGAAGATCAGAGGAGAGGAAGAGGAGAGGAAGAGCAGAGGAGAGGAAGAGAAGAGGAGAGGAAGATCAGAGGAGAGGAGAGGAAGATCAGAGGAGAGGAAGAGGAGAGGAAGATCAGAGGAGAGGAAGAGCAGAGGAGAGGAAGAGAAGAGGAGAGGAAGATCAGAGGAGAGGAGAGGAAGAGCAGAGGAGAGGAAGAGCAGGAGAGGAAGAGCAGAGGAGAGGAGAGGAAGATCAGAGGAGAGGAAGAGGAGAGGAAGATCAGAGGAGAGGAAGAGGAGAGGAAGATCAGAGGAGAGGAACAGGAGAGGAAGATCAGAGGAGAGGAGAGGAAGATCAGAGGAGAGGAAGAGGAGAGGAAGAGCAGAGGAGAGGAAGAGAAGAGGAGAGGAAGATCAGAGGAGAGGAGAGGAAGATCAGAGGAGAGGAAAGGAGAAGAGGAGAGGAAGATCAGAGGAGAGGAAGAGAAGAGGAGAGGAAGATCAGAGGAGAGGAACAGGAGAGGAAGAGGAGAGGAGAGGAAGATCAGAGGAGAGGAACAGGAGAGGAAGAGCAGAGGAGAGGAAGAGAAGAGGAGAGGAAGATCAGAGGAGAGGAACAGGAGAGGAAGAGCAGAGGAGAGGAAGAGGAGAGGAAGAGCAAGGAAAAAGGAGAGATCTGAGCGTGGGGGGCCCATCTAAGGTTATCTCATCCCGGGCCCAGGCAAGACTGTCAGCTGGCCTGCACCTGTGTCCCACACCTACATGTACCTACACACCTGTGTCCCACACCTGCATGTACCTACACACCTGTGTCCCACACCTACATGTACCTACACACCTGTGTCCCACACCTGCATGTACCTACACACCTGTGTCCCACACCTACATGTACCTACACACCTGTGTCCCACACCTACATGTACCTACACACCTGTGTCCCACACCTACATGTACCTACACACCTGTGTCCCACACCTGCATGTACCTACACACCTACATGTACCTACACACCTGTGTCCCACACCTACATGTACCTACACACCTGTGTCCCACACCTGCATGTACCTACACACCTGCATGTACCTACACACCTGCATGTACCTACACACCTGCATGTACCTACACACCTGCATGTACCTACACACCTGTGTCCCACACCTGCATGTACCTACACACCTGCATGTACCTACACACCTGTGTCCCACACCTACATGTACCTACACACCTGCATGTACCTACACACCTGTGTCCCACACCTACATGTACCTACACACCTGCATGTACCTACACACCTGCATGTACCTACACACCTGTGTCCCACACCTGCATGTACCTACACACAGGACTGAACCGGTTCAGTCCGGACTAGAGTTGTCTGTGTTGTTTTTTTTGTTTACTGTGGTGATGTCATCAGCATCAGCAGGTACCTTGTCCCGTCTGGCAGCGCCGGCCGCTCTCAAACGAGAACAGGTTGGAGTCGTAACCATAGCGCCTTAGGCACAGGTAAGGCCACCTGACGTCGTCACGGCGATGTGTGTGGAGGACGAGCTCGGCATCGGTCAGCTCCATCACACCTGAGCCCAACTCGTTCCCATCGTCATCCACGTTTATCACCTGGACAAACACACACACACAATTATAGTCTGTTTGACCTCAAATGTTAATGCAGTGTGAACATTTATCATCATATGACTGAAATCAAATGTATGGAAGCCCAAGTAAGCCAAAACATGTGGTGTAAAGTCTAATGAAAAGTGTGAAGCTTCAGTTCAAGATGCTTCATCGTCGACAAACTCAGTTTCATCAGTGAACAATCCACAGTGATGTCATCACTCACCTTGAATTTGCTTTGATGATTATCAGGAATTGACTCTTTCTCAGGACAGCTTAGACAGCTACCCATGGCTTCTTCAGAGCACCATCTGATGTCTACACACACACACACACACACACACACACGTCAGTGTCTGTGTGTGTTAAAGCTTCACTCATCTCCAACAACAAAACTGGAATCAGCAGCAGACGTCTCGTTAGCGTCTCGCTTACAAAACAGCCAAAATCGGCTTTCTGATGGCACAGTGGTGATTTTACAAACAGCAGCTACATGGAAGGAAAATCATACTGGGTGATGTATTAGTAATGTGTTTTTAAAGTCATCTTGTGTTTCTACATCAGTTCTGACTGTCTCCTCTGATTAGTTAGTATGAAGCAAGATCATGCTTCACTTCATGTTTAATAATGCTGTCACAACATCATCGTGGCCAATATTAAAAATCATCTTCACTTTGTTTTGTCTGTTTGTCAGAGTGCAGAGAATCTGTGAGCGCGACTGCAACAAATACAGAAGAATTACACTGAAACCATTTTTCAGTGATCAGTATTGTGGCATCACAACATCCCTGATGATGAACAATTCCTCTCACTGATGTATAAACAGTGTTGGCTCAGAGTTCACCTGCAGCTGATCACAGTATGTTTTATTGATCGAGACGGGTCGTCTGCCTCCTTCAGTCGGACCGTCACTGTGTGTCTGTCTCTCACCTACTGTTGCCACTAATGACACAATGTATTTACTACAACCACACAGGAACCCCCTGATTAACTGTAATAATCCTCATTGATCAGATTATTACGCCTCAATCTGGTTATTTTGATAACTGTGTGTGATAACGATGTGTGCGTGTGAAGGCATCCTCACCTAGATCCTGCCTCCAGTAGCTCTGGTTCCATCCTCAGAGCCTGACGGACTCTCATGCTTTAGTTGATCTGTGAACATGAGCAACAGTCTACACACACACACACACACACACACACACACACACACACACACACGATATTAAGATAATATATAAATATATATATTATATGTAACAATAATATCTTCATGTGTTGACACGGTTCTGTCGCACTGTGAGCTCAGCACTCAACAGTTCTTTACTGAAGCTCTGCTGGACTCACCAACACTAACTTTAATCACTCACTGTGTCTCTAAAGAGGTATTGATCATTGTATTTTAAACAAGTATTGTTTCAAAGTTTAAAACTCCCTTCAAACTGATCAATTATTGATTCAGTGTATTAAGAGGCACATGTTTTGGACAGACGTGCCTCAGAGATCACACAGTGTAGAGTCTGAACATCAGACGCACCGGAGCAACGCTACCAGTGAACAACTCAACGACTATCTAATCAGAGATGATCAATGTTCTGTGGATTGATCATCTGACAATCGATTGAGCTGTAGTTAGTGTCCAGGGAAACATTAAGATGACGGTAACTTTCATTTGTCTCATACAAACCATTGAAACTATTAGCTCCAGCTGAACTTTAACTGAAGTGGTTTTAAAGACGACTAATGATTATTTTCATTGTTGATTAATCAGCTGATTATGTTGTTTTGAGCTCAGGTTAAAAACGGCTGATAAAGACGTACAGGTTTTAATGTGAGGTGAAAACTGCTGGCTCCTCAGTGAGGTGACAAGGAGGAGTTAAAGTTCAGGATCTACGGACAGACGGATGTTTGTGTCCAGTTTCTGATAACATTTACAAATGCAATATTTTGTCCTGCCTGCCTGCCTGCCTGCCTGCCTGTCTGTCTGCCTGTCTGCCTGCCTGCCTGTCTGCCTGCCTGCCTGCCTGCCTGTCTGCCTGCCTGTCTGTCTGTCTGTCTGTCTGCCTGCCTGTCTGTCTGTCTGCCTGCCTGCCTGTCTGCCTGCCTGCCTGCCTGCCTGTCTGCCTGCCTGCCTGCCTGCCTGCCTGTCTGCCTGCCTGTCTGCCTGCCTGCCTGCCTGCCTGCCTGTCTGCCTGTCTGCCTGCCTGCCTGCCTGCCTGCCTGTCTGCCTGCCTGTCTGCCTGTCTGTCTGTCTGCATGCCTAGAGGTTTTAAGTAGCAGAAAATGGAAATACTCAAGTTCCTGGAAAAGGTACAGCACTTGAGCAAATTGTAGTTAGTTACACGAAATCGCTGATTGTTTAAAATAAATGTATACGTTTCCAGATATCGGTTACTGAAGTACAGTTTACTCAAGTCCACCTGCAGTCCTCACCTGTCTCCCAGTGAAAACATGTGGAGCATTATGAAGAACTAAATATGACAACAAACTTAATGGGAGAGAATTTCACTTTAAATGTCAACAGTCGTCAGGTCCAAATACAGAAGATGGAGCTGTGGTTGTGACCCAATTGTTGAAAAACGCATCCTCAGGTGCCCTCTTGGGAGCAAAAACGCTTGCTAAATTGCCCTCTTAGGTGGCAAAACGTGTGCTAAAGTGCCCTCTTGGTTGGGAAAACACACTAAACTGCCCCCTTGGCTGTTTAAAACACGATAAACTGCCCTCTTGGGTGGCAAAAACGTGTGCTTAAGTGCCCTTCTGGTTGGTAAAACACAACTGCTCTCCTGGGTGAAGAAAACACACTAAACTCCAGAAGACTATTAAGAAATACTATGAAACATTACTGTTGCAATGACTTTTATGTTGGGCACTTTTTTGATCTTTATTGAACCAGAACTGTATCTCACAGAACCAGTTTGGATTATCTGGTGCTAACATGGTGTTAAAATGCACTAGAATACAGGAAATGGCATCTACTTAATTGAAAAAGTTCTGGGGGAGGACGAGGACCCCCCAGGGTTTTATTTCCCTCATACATCCATGTCTCTGTGTGTTCTTTATAGTCCAGCGTTGAATCCACACAGTTCTCGTGGACGCTGATCCTAACTACAAACTAACTTGAGTAGTCTGTCTAGTTAGTCTGTTTTAGGCTATATAATGTGCCATTTGTATCACATAAAAACATGTCTAAAGTGCCCTTGAGAACATGTGGAACTTAGTGCCCTCTTCAGTGGCAGGAACACGCTGTATGTGCCCTTTTTTTTTCTTTTCGCCCCGCCCTTCAAACGGTCTGTGCACGCCACTGTCCCCGCATGTTGCAGGTATCGACTGCAAAATTTGCAGACCTTAACCAGTCAAATTCAAGCAGCCATTCTTCACGAAAACAGTATTTTCTGCCTTTTTCGCCACACTTGTGTCTTCAGACTCGGACTCCTCCTGGAGTTAGGATCTGACTCTGGCACACGACAAGGCTTATCGGGGAGGAAATAACCCAGAGGTTCCACCAGATACGTGTCCGGTGCGTTACGGCTCCGATCCCCGGTTGCAGTTGCGAATTTTGGTCGCAGTCTGGAGCCCTGCAGGTACATGTTTAGATTGACAGGTAGACACCGGGGGAAACGCATTGAAAAAAAAACACAGACGCCATCATGACGTGTACTGTCACGCCTCTTTTGGATCCGCAGCGCCGCCATGCTGTGTGAACTGACACACTGGTGCTTCTTTACGCCGGAGCTGCTTGGTTTAGTGTGAACAAACAAAGGCGGAGCATTGGCGAACCTCTGCTGTGGAGATAATGTGGGTATCAAACCAGCGACCTTCCTATTACTGGACGACCCGCTCTACCTGCTGGTTGCCAGCAGCACAAGTGTAGCCTAAACAAGCTAGCAGCTGTTACCTTTCCTTTTTCAGGGATTTAGCCATTCATGCTTCACTGCTGTCAAGCTAGCATGGAAGCATCGAGACATTCTGACTTAACTTTCTCTGCTATTCTTGGGCCACTAGCTGGCTGACAGCAATAATGAGTGCTGCAGGCAGACAGGCAGACAGACAGACAGACAGACAGACAGGCAGACAGACAGACAGACAGACAGACAGACAGACAGACAGACAGACAGACAGACAGACAGACAGACAGACAGTCAGACAGACAGAGAGACAGACAGATAATCAGACAGAGAGAGACAGAGAGACAGAGAGACAGACAGACAGACAGACAGACAGACAGACAGACAGACAGACAGACAGACAGACAGACAGGCAGACAGACAGACAGGCAGACAGACAGACAGGCAGACAGACAGACAGACAGACAGACAGACAGACAGACAGACAGACAGACAGACAGATAGACAGACAGACAGACAGACAGACAGACAGGCAGATAGACAGACAGACAGGTAGACTGGCAGACTAGGGTTGATTAGAGGCCTGCAACAGTTACTGGATTATTTTCTTTTACTTGTCAGAACATTGATTTATTGATTTTTGGGATATGTGTAGATTTTCTACAAATATAACAAAGTGCTTCTAGAAGATTTTACCGAGCGTGGCTTTAAAAAGAAAAGGTGATGAACACAACGAGCCTGAGTCTATATTTACTCAAATAATCAGTTTGAATGTTTAGGATTCAGGATTCGCACATGATTACATTAAGTTTTTAAATAAGTTTTAAATAGAATTTATTTATTTGAGCAAAAATACTAAATATCTACGTTATTACTTTATCTACTGTTCATATTGTAGCTAGACCTACTTACACTTACACTATTTATACTGTACATACTTTGCACTTTACTGCTTTTTGCACATCTGGTTAGACGCCAACTGCATTTCGTTGTCTCTGTACTTGTACTGTGCACAATGATAATAAAGTTGAATCTAATCTAAATTAATTCTAATTTCTCCTGACAAAAGAGACATTTAAAGCAGAGCCAGACTGATGTGATCAGACAGTACTGGCCCATCTCAGATTTAAGACCAACAGTGTATATATATGAGCCAATATGTGCGGATATGAAACCTTTTTACAGAGCATGACTGCGAAATATTTGCTTGGGTTAATTCAAATGTATTAAATTCTCAGTGAAGTAAGAATATCAGCTGATATATTGATATCTGTAATATTTTAGCACTCTGATTAGGGCTCCGATATAAAGATGCTACCTTGGACTCAACACACTTTAACATTTTAAAGACTGAACAATTCATTCATTAAGAAGATAATCAGCAGATTCATCACTTAATAATCCTGAATTACTGTCTTTAGAACAGTTACACTTAATTTTATAGATGATTGATTTCAGGGCTGCAGTTTCTTTGTATTAATTAACCTGGTGATTATTGATCTGACACAATGCAGATATTAGATAAACAGAAATGGTTCCAGTTTGTCTCCATTTCATGTCTCAGTAAACTGAATCTCTTCTGGTTTTGGACTGTTGAACATTCAGAGACAACACCTGGAATTATAATAATTAAAGGAGCAGTCTGTAGTTTTGTTGAAGAAATGTAAATGAGAAGAGAAAGATCAAACTCTTTGTTTTCATGATTGAAAAAAGTGAATAAATAAACAAACTGATCATAAAGGAGTTTTACTTTGTTTATATGTGGCGGACCCTGCCACCTTTCTAGCTTCAAACAGTGTTCTGGGACCTTATTTTCATCAGAGAACAGCTGGTTTATTCACTGACTGAAAAAGTTTGGATCATTACCGTGTTACTATTTCTTCTCCAGAACTACATAGTGCTCCTTTAATCACCTGATAATTCAAACAGCGGGTAGGTGAAGACTTACAGTGTCTGTTACAATGAATTGTTGAGTTCTGACCTGTTCAGCAGAGTTTAGACTCAGTTCACTGGATTCAAACAGAAGATGTGAGACAGCAGAGGACTGACAGTTATTTCTCAGTTAAAACACAGTTTGTTAGTTTGTCCCATGAATGAAAAGTTGAGTTGAGTCGAGTTGGTGAGTTTGAGGATCCATCAGTGCTGACTGACTCCACACGAACATGAACACAGTGGATCACAGCGGCCTGCTGTAAACCAACATCAGCGTTCATCAAGTCTACGAATCAAACTCATGTTGTGTCTCCATTACAGCTTCACACACTGTGTGTGTCTGTGTGGGGGGTGTTTACCAGCCGATACACACACACACACGCAGATGAAGAGCTCAGACAGCGAGCAGCTGCTGGATTAACACAACTGACTCACACTAAAGCTTCACTTGTACAAGTTCGGACAACTTGACTCGAGCCGCAGCTCCGGGCTCAATAAGTTAGTAATTAGCCGGAGCAGGCTTCCTTCTCTCGGTGTGGTGAGATGAGAGTGTAATGGCAGCTAGTTAGCACATAGCTAAACTGACCTATCTGTTGGTTGAATAAGCTAACACAGATTTCAGCTACCCAATTAGCTCCGAGGCTACAGTTAGCGTTCCGAGAACACACCAACGCATTCCGATCGCTAGCTGCTCCCTAACTGAGAATACAACGCTGTGTTGATAGAGACATACTTACAGGACACCGTTAGTGTGTTGAATTTCAGCCTCCAAACTTTCCGGACATCCACTTGGTCGTGAAGCAGCTCGGATTTTGTCCCTGAACGACGCTGGCCAGTAAACCAAGGAGCCAGCTAGCGTTAGCCCGCTGCTACACCAGCA
Source organism: Lagodon rhomboides (assembly GCA_039737535.1). Classification (NCBI taxonomy): domain Eukaryota; kingdom Metazoa; phylum Chordata; class Actinopteri; order Spariformes; family Sparidae; genus Lagodon; species Lagodon rhomboides. The sequence continues at coordinate 33,634,594 of CM077793.1, read as the reverse complement.
GATCCTCCATCTTTCCTCTGCGCTGCTAGAGCGCCAAAAAAAACAATCACAACTTCTTTCTAATGTGTCTACCGCTCGTGTTCGCGCCAATCAAACAATGAAAAACGGTTTAAATCCATCGAGAGTCCTTCGGGGTTCACTGCCGGGGGCGACGATCCGTCCAAACGCACTTTTTATCCGCCGAAAACCAAGTTTGCTGCGGTCGGACCGTCTTTTCTGCTGCTAGCCTGTTGGGCTAAATCACTGCAACTTGGCTAAACTTCCGAGAGTTCAGCAGCTCTCAATGTGGTGAAGCCCCGCGGCACTGCGCATGCGCGGCCCGTGTGGTTTGGGATAGCCGTGGCCTCTCCCAGCGGAGACATAATGAATGACTAACGGAGAGTCATCTGAAATACATAATTACTCGTTTTATTCAAACACCCACAACTATGCGTCATCACATGCTCCCAACACGATGATTTACATGAAGACAGACAAGAAAGAGTTAAACATTCCTGCACTGTGACTTTACAGTCCTGTTGGAGCAGGTCGGCTCAATAATCACATATTTCTACATGTTTAATGAGCTGCTCATACAAGAGGTCCTGACCCAATACAGGATGATATGAAGCAAACATTTAGCCTGTGAATCACAGATATATGTTCCCTTTAACTCAAACAAGAACATTAATGCACTTTATGATCATCTAAAGGCCTGAAACATACTTTAGTTTGTCTGATCTTTGTCAGTGTACAGTCAGGATGTCACATCTGACCCACAGTCTGATGACAGCTGTGTGTACTAATGAGTCCTAGCACCAGAAATCAGTTAGCACGTTAGCATGTTAGCACTTCCTGTCTCAAAGTCTGTGAGTTTGTTGAATGTGTTTTTGCTCACTAGTCCGTCTCTACAGGCCACTTTAGTTCCACACTGTTCTAACTCTGACTTTACAACTTGTACACTGATCAGTTTATAGAAAACCTGGACAGCAGTAAGACTCTTAGTGGTGGAGACGTTTGAGTCATGTGACCGTGATGTCGTCTGTTTGTAGCCTAACATTAGCTTCTTACTGCTACACATTTAATTTATGTTCATTTGTGGAGATTATCTGGATCAACAGAACCTGGAGGGATCAGAAACTTGTGTCTGACACACACTCACTGATGGTGATTATGTAATTTAGAGTGAAAAACTTTGTCACTTTCCAGGATGTTTGGTGGGTCAGGATCTCAATCACTACACATTATAACAGCATCCATAGGATTATAAACTGTCAGCAGGTTTAGATTGACAGGAGGACACCTGGAAACACTGTGAAAACACACAGATGTCATCATCATGACGTGGACCGTCACGCCTCTTTAGGAGCCACTGCTTGGCTCAATGTGAACAAACAACGGCGGAGAATTGGCGAACCGCCGCTGCAGTGATAATGCGGCCAGCGTCTCTGTGTGAAAAGGGCTAGTGTTAGCTTCACAGAGAAGAGTTCTTCTTATAAAAGGTGTAAATAACATCTGTTTCAATCAGCCAGCTGTGAAGCTCCAGAAATGTTTCGTGGACAATGAAACTTGACCTGACTCTCCATCAGCAGGGGAGCAGACGATGAAAAGTTTACTGTTTGAGTGAACTGTTCCTTTAATAAAGAAAGCTGACAGATGCTCCAAACTTCAGTCATGATTTGAATATTTATTATGACTTATTTATGTCACGTATGTAGGGCTTCAGGTCAGCTGTTATCTTTTCAGGGAAAACATGGTGATGATGACGATGACGATGATGATGATGAACTCTGAGCACAGACAAACAGGAGAAACTGCTTCACTCAGCTCACTGTGCAGCAACATTCAGCTGCCTGATCACACCGATCACATTGATCACAGTGAACACAGCGATCAACACATTGAACACACTGAACACACACCGAGCACAGTGATCAAGCTGATCACACTGAAGCCTCTGACGGACACATGTCACCCTTCAGCTCAGTAACATCAACAACATGTCCTCTGACTGTTCATCACCCACACATGAGAGAAGGCCTGCAGACACAACTCAGGGCTTAATACTTGAGATACTGATGATAAACAAACTGCCTCTCTGTAATCCTTCCATTCATATTCAATCTGCTGCTGCTGCATCATCCTCATCCTCATCATCATCATCATCATCATGCTCATCATCATCCTCCTCATCCTCATCATCCTCATCCTCATCATCATCATCCTCATCATCCTCATCATCATCATCCTCCCCTGAACAGACTGACCTGTGAGCCTTCATCGTCACAGTTTATATAAAGCATGTGTTGTTTGTGGGATACAGACATAAAACACATTGTTTATAAAAATATCAAATACAAACAGTGTGATGATGTTTATGTTTATGTACAGTTTGTTTACATTCATTCTTTACGTCACATAAATAATCTTTGTTATTTCATGTTTCAAATCTAAACAGAATTTATATAAAAATAGAAGTTTCCTGGAGCCCAACTGATCAATCAGGGGTCAATAAATCTTAGCGTCTGGTGTGCAGCGTCTCTGTGGAGGAAGGATCAATACGTTTGATTATCAGTGATTCTACCGGCTGTGATGAGCTGCAGGTGGAGGACTACGTCACTCACCTCTCTGGGAGGTGTAGCTCACATTCTCATAGACGGGACAGTTCTCCTGCTCACAGCGCAGCTTCCTGGCCCTCAGCACGTCACGCACACACTGATGGAGGTACGCATACTGCACCTACGTCAGGAGGTGGAGAGACTACGTCAGGAAGTGGAGAGGCTCGACAGGTCAACACTGAGGAAGTGAAGAAACTACATCACATGATCACTGAGGGGTGAGGAGGTGAGGATATTACGTCGGATGAACACCTACCTCCGTCTGCACCATGTGTGAGCGGTGGAGTCGCAGGTCGAACACGGAGCCGTAGATGTCCACGGTGTCTTTGGTGTCGAGCTGCTGCAGCACTCGATCCAGAACGATGAAGGTCCCTGTACGACCCACACCAGCACTGGCACACACACCAGAGTCCAGTCAGAAAAACATGAATTTAACTGAAGCACAAACATTAACAGGTGCTGTGTCCTAAGGGGGGGGGGGGGGGTGTATGGTTTTAATGTTGGTGTATGTGTCTTTGATATGTACCTGCAGTGGACCACGGTGGGTCCAGATCCAGGACTTCTGTTGATGTAGTCCCGGACGGTCCGAACAAACTGGATGAGGGACTGAGTGGTCTCTGGGACTCCGTGATCTGGCCAGACTGTGTAGTGAAACTGACGAACCAGCCGACTGAGGCTCAGCTGCTCCTCCTGACACACACACACACGCACACACACACACACACACACACACACACACACACGCACACACGCATGTGCACACGCACGTGCACACACACACACACACACACACACACAATGATGACGTGGGCCGTTTCTTCTGATTAACAAGAGATTTATTTTCAGAACGCGTCTCAGAGACGAGCAGCTGCTTCATTAATCATGAGTGGATCTGAAGTACAGACGGATATGAAATATGGCAGAAAGCTGATTTATTATCAGTGTTATTAATCTTTAAATCTTTGTTGTTTTTGTGTTGTGTTGTGTTGTGTTGTTGCACACGAGCTGATTATTTAGAGACGTACGCTGCAGATGTTGAACTCTCGTATGGTCCACTCTGGGAGGACGGACTCTGACAGCATCTGGACGATCAGGTCTCCGTAGTACAGAGGGTCGTGATCAAAGGGCCAGTAGTGGTCACACTTCACCTGGACACAGAGACACAGAGGAGACAGGAGACATCTGAACAATGAAACAACAGCAGTGTGTTGGAGAGTCAGACTGAAGTGAATCAGATAATAAGTGACAAATAAACAAAACACATTCATGTTCAATATGAGTCACAATCACAATAATTCAATTGTGTTTGTGTGTTTCTCTGGTTATTGTTTTTACAGTCTATAAGTTCATCTGTTAATCATTAGTCATTCGGATCTGTAACCATCAACTGATCTTCAACTATGAAACAGTTTCTCATTAGAGCTCTGGAGACTAAATCATTGATCATCTTTAATAATGATAACTGAGATATGTGGATGCAGGTGATGAACGAACATCGGACACAGGTGATGAACGAAGCCTGACACACTCAGGCAGAAGCTGGATGTGCCTCTTTATTGTTGACTTTACTGTTGATCTTGTGTATTTATTGATCACTGATCATTAATTGTCAGTATGACTTCTCTATGTCAGTGATCACAGTGGGAACATGTATGTCCAGCTTCTGGAGGTGAAGTCAGATTCTACAGCAAAGAGCAAAGAGTCATTCAACAGAATCCGGTCATTAGTCTGATGACACGTCTGTGTATTTATGTCTTTGTGCAAACATCTGCATCCACATGTTCACTGCTGATGTTTTACATCACGTGTTTTTCTTTCATAAACTCCACTGAAGCTGCTGAACATTAAATATCTACATGTTTGTCTGGCTGCATCCAGATTGTCTCCCAGGTGTGAGACAGATCCGGAGGGTGATATGTATGACACACTCACCCTGCCTTTCTCCACACACTGAGTGACCATCACGATGTTGTGGACGTTCTGCTCCCAAACCATCTTCCAGAAATCATCTTTAGTTCCTGGCAGTGGACCCTGTGTGGCGACGTACTCCCGACGGAAGTTATTCCCCTAAAACACATTCAGACTTTGGTGTATGAGGTGAAAGGTGGAGTTGATGACGGAGATCAGAAACAGCTGACAGGAAAATTATGTGTTAACTTATTATAACATGAAACCTGTCACATGTTCAGTTACGTGTTCAGTCACATGTTGATCTTACAGGGATGTAGCTGGCGTTGATGTAGTCAGAGCACGGATCATCATCCACGTAGGACAGCTTCACCCTCGTTGAGTCATCTGAACAGAATCCAGAGACAGAAACAGACAAAGAGACAGGTGAGTCCATGTTCATCTGAACAGGTGTCTTCTTCTTCTCTACATGTGAACGTGTGTTCTTCTTCACTACATGTCAACTTCATAGGTGTGATTGGCAAAGGACACAAAAGCAGGAAAATATATGGCGCACCTACCATGACGCGGCGACAGCACCCCCAAAAAAGTGTATTTGCATGATTTACGAGAGCCTCATTTTCAGGTCGGAAAGCCGGAAAAACCTGCCTTGCAGGATTTAACTTTACTTTGCTAGCCCAGAATCATTTTACAATAATGTTAATGGCATCGTCAATGGATCACTTGATTAAGTTTAAGTAGACCTGCATATAAAAAGAAAAGACAACATTGGCTTTGCCTACCTGAATCATCCGTCTTCAGCGTCTTGTCAACTGAAGTTGTTCACGTGAGTAGATTGTTTTTTCTGTTTTTTTTAAGTATAGTTTGGCCTTTATATAGCTGTATTAATAGAACAGCTGAAGATACGAAAGGAAACAGGATGAGAGAGAGGGGGAGTGACACACAGCAAAGAGCCCCAGGCCGGGACTCAAACCCGCGGACTGCTGCAGCGAGGACAAAGCCTCTGTACATGGGACGCTGCTCTACCAGCTGAGCTAAACGGCGCCCCAACCCCAAATTCTAAATGCAATTATTTTCTCCGTTGTCTTGTCACACGTCCAAAATTCTTAGAACACATCAGATAACCTTCCGCAACGATTGCTGGCTCTTTGGTGGAGCTCTGCTTTGAATGAAGTTCCATTGTGACAAATGAACGGACTACTTGCAGAGTGACATGAAGACATGAATCATGTGTTCTTCTCTAATGTGAACATGTGTTCTTCTCTACATGTCAACATGTGTTCTTCTTCTCTACATGTGAACATGTGTTCTACTTCTCTAATGTCAACATGTGTACTTCTCTACATGTCAACATGTGTACTTCTCTACATGTGAACATGTGTTCTACTTCTTTTCATGTGAACATGTGTTCTTTTCTACATGTAAACATGTCTCCTTCTCTAATGTGAACATGTGTTCTCCTTCTCTAATGTGAACATGTGTTCTCCTTCTTTACATGTGAACATGTGTTCTCCTTCTTTTCATGTGAACATGTGTTCTTTTCTACATGTAAACATGTCTCCTTCTCTAATGTGAACATGTGTACTTCTCTACATGTCAACATGTGTTCTTCTCGACATGTCAACATGTGTTCTTCTCGACATGTGAACATGTGTTCTTCTCGATATGTCAACATGTGTTCTTCTCGACATGTGAACATGTGTTCTACTTCTCTAATGTCAACATGTGTTCTTCTCTAATGTGAACATGTGTTCTTCTCTACATGTAAACATGTGTTCTCCTTCTTTACATGTGAACATGTGTTCTTCTCTAATGTGAACATGTGTACTTCTGTACATGTCAACATGTGTTCTTCTTCTCGACATGTGAACACGTGTTCTTCTCTAATGTGAACATGTGTTCTTCTCTAATGTGAACATGTGTTCTACTTCTCTAATGTCAACATGTGTTCTTCTCTAATGTGAACATGTGTTCTTCTCTACATGTCAACATGTGTTCTCCTTCTTTACATGTGAACATGTGTTCTTCTCTAATGTGAACATGTGTTCTTCTTCTCGACATGTGAACATGTGTTCTACTTCTCTAATGTCAACATGTGTACTTCTCGACATGTGAACATGTGTTCTTCTCTAATGTGAACATGTGTTCTTCTTCTCTACATGTGAACATGTGTTCTTCTCTAATGTGAACATGTGTTCTTCTCTAATGTGAACATGTGTTCTTCTCTAATGTGAACACGTGTTCTTCTCTACATGTAAACACGTGTTCTTCTCTAATGTGAACATGTGTTCTTCTCTACATGTGAACATGTGTTCTTCTCTACATGTGAACACGTGTTCTTCTCTACATGTAAACACGTGTTCTTCTCTAATGTGAACATGTGTTCTTCTCTACATGTGAACATGTGTTCTTCTCTACATGTGAACATGTGTTCTTCTCTACATGTGAACATGTGTTCTTCTCTACATGTGAACACGTGTTCCTCTCTAATGTGAACATGTGTTCTTCTCTACATGTGAAAATGTGTTCTTCTCTAATGTGAACATGTGTTCTTCTCTAATGTCAACATGTGTTCTTCTCTAATGTGAACATGTGTTCTTCTCTACATGTGAACATGTGTTCTACTTCTTTACATGTCAACATGTGTTCTTACATGGCAGGATGTTGTTGTATCGGTTCTTGCCGCGGTTTTCCGGCAGCAGAGCTGAGTCCAGAGGCTGATTACGTCCGACATCCTTCAGGTCCTGATGGAAAGAATGCAGCAGTGTTAACTCTCACTCTCTCTCACTCTCACACACACACACACTCTCTCTCACTCTCACACACACACACACACTCTCTCTCACTCTCTCACACACACACACACTCTCACTCACTCTCTCTCTCTCTCCCACTCTCACACACACTGTCACACACTGATGATGTTGGAAGGCTGGTTTCAGATGTGTTAGTGTGGTTTTTATCGGACATAAATAATGTTATATGTTAGAACCTTTCTAAGTTCTGTCTGTTTCTGCTGCATCTCTGATTGATGATCAATTATTTGAACCAGAATTATCTGTTAATACAAATAAAAATGCAGAGGAGATGGTGGGCTTTTTCCACCCTGGGTAAAGTCTGCAGGCTTCCTCACAAGCTGCATACAGCTCCACCTCCTCCACCATGAAGGTGGAGCAGATTGCATGCAGTCTTACTTCAGTCAAGTTGAAATGCTTAGAGCCGACAGTGACACCCGAAGGAGACTGATAAGAATATTTAAAGGTCCAGTGTGTAGGATTTAGGTTGCAGATTACAAACAGCCCTACGGTGGAGGAGCTAACCCTCTGTAGAGCGAGAGTTTGCCCACTCTGGGCTCCTGTAGAAACATGGTAGACTGTTGCGCTCTCTGTAGATATTAAAGACTCATTCTGAGGTGATGACGACTCACCTGATTAAACACTCAGTGTGAATATGATGTTACATTTCTGTCACACTGGACCTGTCACATCATGGCAGTGTGACTGTGATGAGGTGTGGTTGTGTCTATGTAAAGGGCAGAGTCACCTCGTACTCCTCTGACAGCAGGTAGTTGGAGTCGGTCTGCAGTTTGTTGTAGTGACACTCAAAGTTGAGGATCTTGATGGGACTGAAGGAAACACAGAAACATTTGAGAACAGAACAAACTGCTGACAGATCAGAGATCAGAGGACACGTTCTTATTACTCACCTGGAGATACGACGGTGCCTGAGAGACAGAACAGAGGGAAACAAGTTCAACACAGCCATACAAACACCACTCTGATGTCACTGACGACATCACAACTCATCAATCCAAAGGTATCAATAATCAGCTGCTGTCACATCACTTGTTTATACCCATGATTTATTTATTGATTTATGACATCATAATATCCTGTTTTTACCAGCAGTTACTATGTGTGGTAGCACTGCTGGTAGAAGTACTAGTTTTCATCTCAGTGTGATCATTACAAGTACTAGTGGTAGTATTGGTAGTAGTTTACAGTTCTTTATTAGTAACAGTGCTACAGGTACTTATGTAGTTTTTAGTGCTCCAGTATCAGTAGTACCATCAGAACCGTCTTACCCTCTGACTCCCAGGTGAGCTGCTGATGTCGTCCTCTCTCTCCTCACACTCATCCTGACTGTCGCTCTCTCCTCAACACTGAAACACAGTCATTTATTACTGTTGTTAATACAGACAGTGGAGACAGTTTACCTTCTCCACCTTACTCCACCCTGCTCCACCTTCACACAGGAAGAAGTGACCTGAGCGACCACTGATTAACAGTCCAGATCATCACAAATTAAGCCCCGCCCACTCACTATGATGGACAGCTGGTTGTTTTTCTAATTATGTTTGTTGGAAAACCTCCAGAGTCCCTGCTGACACCAGCTGGTCCTGACCGGACACATCGTGAGCCAGGTGGTGCTGTGTGGTGCTGGGTGGTGCTGGGTGGTGCTGTGTGGTGCTGGGTGGTGCTGTATGGTGCTGTGTGGTGCTGGGTGGTGCTGTGTGGTGCTGGGTGGTGCTGGGTGGGTGGTGTTTCTGGCAGTAGGTACTCACACTTTCCGAGCCTTCTGTCTGCAGACGAGCAGAGCGGTGACTCCCACCACCATGAAGATGAGGAACATGCCGGCACTGACGCCTTCAATCACACCGCTCAGAGGCTCTGCAGCAGGACACACACACACACACACACACACACACACACACACACACACACACACACACACACACACACACACACACGTTTCATCACTCAACATAAAAACAGCTGATGTTTAAATCAAGTCTCCAGCTGCTTCAGTTGTTCAGCAGAACGCTGCAACTCTGTTTTACTGTGAAGCTCCAGAACTGTTCTGTGGACGACGACACTTCACCTGAGAGGAAGACTGAGCTTACTGTTTATATGAACTGTTCCTTTAAGAGTTTAAATAATAAAATTAATAATCATCTCTCTTCTGCATCTTCATTAGTAAATGTCTGTCCTCGTCCTCCTCCAGCTGTCTCTCTCTCTCCTCGGTCTGACCATCTGGTACTCGGTCCTCACCTGCCTCGGTGACCACAGGCAGCGACAGGTAAGTGTCGGTGAACAGAGGGGAGCCGACGCTCCGCCCGTTTTTCTCTTCATCAAACAGCTGAGTGAACGCTCGGACACTGAGCCTGCAGGCAGGACCACACAGAACCATCAGAACTCACCATGTTCACGTTGACCATGATGTCATACATGTTGTTAACGTTTAATATGGCTTCTATAGTAGCCGTGCAGTACCTGTAGGCAGTGTTGGATTTCAGAGGGCCATCACAGAACAGTTTCAGGTCTCTGCCGGTCTCTGGGTCCAGGTCTCGATGCTCACAGGAGCCTCCCAGTGAGTCCATCCCCGTCCCCAGAGTGAGGTGGAAGCTGTGGGAGCTGTCGGGGCCCTCGCTGCACTGACTGGGGAAGTAACTGGTCTGGTAAGTCTTCACTGAGCTGTTGGTCTTATAGTCCAGGTAGGAGGGCAGAGGCTCCTGGTGCTGCGGCTGCACCTCATCAACACCTTCAACATGAAGAACAGACAACGGCAGGTTAGCGAGCGGGATAGTGTGACTGAGTGCGAGCTCAGGACTGAACACAGGACTACCTTCAGACTCGGTCACCACCACGGCGAAGAACCTGATGGCTCCGTTGACGTCACTAAACCAGCTGCAGTTGAACCCGAAGGAGATGGATGACTTGGTGATCTCAGCAGACCGCTCACTGACCCGGGTACTGGGGGGGGGCACCGGAGGACCTGCAGGAGTCACATCAGTCCTGATTTCTAACCTTCAGATGAACCTGAACCCCCCTTGAGACCCTGAGTGTGACTCTTACGGTCTATCATGGTGACCACGCTGTCCCGCGCTGCCTCGCTGGTCGTCCCATCAGAGATCACCTTCACGGAGACGCTGTAGCGTTTGTGGGGCTCCAGCTGGGTGATGACGTAGGAGGTGGAGTCTCGGCTGGTGCGTCTGGAGTAGACCAGGATCTGGGAGTCCTGGTGGAGACACTCAATGGTGTAGGAGTCGAAGTCGGCCTCCGGTGGCCCCCAGGAGCAGGAAATGGAGGTGGAACTCTGAGGCCGACAGTGGAGGCTGTGGACTCGCTCCGGCTCTGAGGAAACAACGACAGACTGCACTGAAATATTCACTGATACTGTACAGAACATATATACATACTATAATGTATATTCTACATATACTATATACTACATACTATTCTGTATTTACATTTAGAAGACTCTTTTGTCCTAAACAACTTACAATAAGTACATCTGTCACAAGAAAGAAACCACAACAAGAATGTGATACTGTGACATCATCGACAGTGACTGACAGGTCCATGTGAGGCAGTCTTTCCCCGGGATGAAGAGGAGTTCAGTTTTACTAAGGTTGAGTTCGAGGTGATGTGCAGCTGTCCAAGCGGAGATGTCGGCCAGACATTCTGAGATGCGCAGTGCAACGTGGGTGTTGGAGGAGGATGGGGGAAAAGAGAGGAACAGTTGGGTGTCGTCTGCATAACAGTGGTCAGAGAATCCAGGTGATGTGACTGCAGAGCTTAGTGATCTAGTGTATAGTGAAAACAGAAGTGGTCCCAATACTGAGCCTGGAGGGACACCAGTTTCCAGAAAGCGAAAGGGTTTTGACCAAGTGCCAAGTTCAGCCAGAGTGGAGAGGAGGATTTGGTGGCTGACTGAGTCGAACGCAGCAGATAAGTGGAGGAGAATGAGGACGGATGAGCGGGATTAGGCTCTGGCGGCACGGAGGGACTCAGTCACTGTCCGGAAGCCTGACTGATTGGGGTCAAGGGGGTCGTTTTGTGAAAGATGGGAGGACAGTTGGTTGTAGACGGCTATACTATACTGTATACACTGTACAGTATAGTATGTAGTATTTTATTTTTTTAATTGGCCTTTGTATGGCTTTATTGATAGGACAGCCCAGAGATGTCAGGAAACAGGGTGGGCTGGGGGGGATGACACGCAGCAAAGGGCCCCAGGCCAGGAATCGAACCAGGTCCGCTGCAGCGAGGACAAGGTCTCTGTACATGGGACACCTGCTCTATCAACTGAGCTAATAGGCGCCCACAGTATAGTATGTAGTATGTAGTGTGGGCAGCTTTGGCCCAGGGGCAGAGCCAGTGTCTTGTTATTGAAAGGTCGCTGGTTCGATTTCCCCTGGTCTGCATGTCGAAGCATCCTTGTGCAAGAAAGTGAACCCCAAACTGGTCCTGATGTGCTGGGCGGCACCTTGCATGTCAGCCAACACCATCAGTGTATGAACCTGCTCTATAGGAGTGTATGAATGTACACCGATCAGGTATACCATCAGGTATCATGACCACTGACAGGTGAAGTGAACAACACTGATCATCTCTTCATCACCTGTTGGTGGGATTTATCAGGCAGCAAGTGAACATGTTGTCCTCAAAGTTGATGTGTCAGAAGCAGGAAAAATGGGCAGCTTAAGGATTTGTTTGAGTTTGACAAGGTCCAAATTGTGATGGCTAGACGACTGGGTCAGAACATCTCCAGAACCGCAGCTCTTGTGGGGTGTTCCCGGTCTGCAGTGGTCATGGGCGGCCAAGGCTCATTGATGCACGTGGGGAGAGAAGGCTGGCCCGTGTGGTCCGATCCAACAGACAAGCTGCTGTTGCTATAAATGCTGAATGAAAGAAGTTAATGCTGGTTCTGACTGAAAGGTGTCAGAACACACAGTGCATCACAGTCTGTTGTGTTTGGGGCTGCAGAGCCACAGACCAGTCAGGTGCTCCATGCTGACCCCTGTCCACCGCCGACAGCGCCAACAATGGGCACGTGAGCATCAGAACTGGACCACGGAGCAATGAAAGAAGGTGGTCTGGTCTGATGAATCATGTTTTCTTTCACATCACGTGGATGGTCAGGTGCGTGTGCGTCGCTTACCTGGGGAACATTTGGATGCACTGTAGGAATAAGTCAACCCAGCGGAGGCAGAGTGATGCTTTGGGCGATGTTCTGCTGGGAAACCTCGGGTCCTGCCATCCATGTGGATGTTACTCTGACACGTACCACCTGCCTGAGCAGTGCTGCAGACCATGAACACCCTTTCATGGAAACGGTATTCCCTGATGGCTGTGGCCTCGTTCAGCAGGATAATGTGCCGTGCCACAGAGCAGAAATGCTTCAGGATGGTTTGAGGAGCACAACAACCAGTTTGAGGTGTTGACTTGGCCTCCAAATTACCCAGATCTCAATCCAATCGAGCATCTGTGGGATGTGCTGGACAAACGAGTCCGATCCATGGAGGCCCCACCTGCAACTTACAGGACTTAAAGGATCTGCTGCTGACATCTTGGTGCCAGATACCACAGCACAGCTTCAGGGTGCTAGTGGAGTCCATGCCTCGACGGGTCAGGGCTGTTTCGGCAGCAAAAGGGGACCAACACAACATTAGGCAGGTGGTCATAATGTTATGCCTGATCAGTGTATGTTAGGGCTGTCAAAATTGCTCCAAAATGACGTTTCGAATATTCCCTCTAAAAAAAAACACATAGGTTCGAAACCATTCGAGTATCTATATTTGTGCATTATGTCAATAACAGGAGGACAAACTAATACAACGAGACATAACTACTTATAGGTATTTTTATTTCAGTTTTAGCATGTCTAAGCTAACTGTAGCTTACACAGCTAGCATACAACTTTATCTCGAGGCTCCGCATTTTTGCCGTCTACTGACCAAAATCTGAAGTATTTCCAAACGGGGCTTTTGAGGTTGCTTGGAGTCCAAACCGCTCTCTCTGCTGCCAAGTTGGGCTCTGAACTTTCTGCCACTTCGTTTTTCTCTCTGCCATCTGCATCTGCCACGGTTCTTGTCGCGTCTCACTTTCAGCAGTGAGTGACGCTGAGCAAGTGCGACTCCCGTGACCTGTCCCAGACCCGTCATGCAGTGCGCCCACTCGCAAAGCTGCCACCGATGTGTTTTTTCCACAGTGGAATATTAATTTTCACCATCGAATCTCCGTTTTTTAAAAATATTCGAATACATATTCGAATTTAGAATATTCGTTGACAGCCCTAGATTATGTATGAATTACTGTAAGTCGCTTTGGACAAAATCTGATAAATGCCCTAAAATGTAAATACAGTATATACAGTACAGTATGTAGTACACACAGTACATACAGTACAGTATGTAGTACACACAGTACATACAGTACAGTATGTAGTACGTACAGTATATACAGTACAGTATGTAGTATATAGTACATATACTGTAATATTGAATGTATTTTCTCCGTTAGACTGAAGTGCTGCCCCCTACTGGTGCGGATGCTGTTGGTGATGGCCGTGCTGTAGGTGGCCTCAGGCCCCGCGGCCCCGCTGACGGTGCGGAGGCTGAAGGTGTAGCGTCGTCCGGGGAACAGTCCTCGCAGGATTCGGCTGCCGGACGTCCGGCTGTGGTACGGGTTGATGACGGACAGCCGGTCTGCAGGAGTCCACTGCAGGTCGAAGTCATCGTAGTCGGTGCCAACGGGACCGCTCCATGTGATCTCCACCGAGGTGTTAGTGACTCCTCCAAACAGGAAGGAGGTGGCAGGCCTGGGAGCTGAGGAGCAGGAGAGGAGGAGGAGCAGAGAGGGGGAGGGGGGAGGAGGAGGAGAGAGACGGACGAGAAGATAGGAGGAGGAGGACAGGTGGAGGAGAGAGGAGGGGGGGAGAGGAGAGGGGAGGAGAGAGAGATGAGGAGAGACAGGAGGAGACAGGAGGAGGAGAGGAGAGAGGAGAAGGCGAGAGGGTGAGGGGGGATGAGGAGGAGAGAGAAGGAGGAGAAGAGAGGAGGAGGAGGACAGTCGGAGGAGAGACAGGAGGAGACAGGAGGAGAGAAATGAGGAGCAGGAGATGAGGAGGAGAGAGGAGAGGGGAGAGAAGAGAGAGAAGGAGGAAAAGGAGAGGTGGAGGAGGGAGGAGTGAGGAGAGACAGGAGGAGAGAGGAGGAGAGAGATGAGGAGGAGGAGAGAGGAGGAGCAGGAGAGGACGAGGAGGAGAGAGGGGAGGGGGAGAGAGGAGAGAGGAGGAGGAGGAGATGTGGAGGAGAGAGGAATAGGAGAAGAGGAGAGAGATGAGAAGGACAGACAGGAGGAGAGAGGAGAGAGGAGGAGCAGGAGAGAAGGTGGAGGAGAAGAGAGGAGGAGGAGGACAGTCGGAGGAGAGACAGGAGGAGACAGGAGGAGACAGGAGGAGAGAGATGAGGAGCAGGAGAGGAGGAGGAGGAGAGAGGAGGGGGAGAGAGGAGAGAGGAGGAGAGGGGCGAGGGGGGAAAAGAGAGAGGAGGAGGGAGAGGAGAGGTGGAGGAGAGAGGAGAGAGGAGGAGAGAGATGAGGAGTAGGAGAGAGGCGGAGATAGGAGGAGGAGATAGGAGGAGGAGAGAGGGGGAGGGGGAGAGAGGAGAGATGAGAGATGAGGAGAGACAGGCGGAGAGAGGTGAGAGGAGGAGGAGGAGGAGATGTGGAGGAGAGAGGAATAGGAGAAGAGGAGAGCCAGGAGGAGAGAGGAGAGAGATGAGGAGGAGAGACAGGAGGAGAGACAGAAGGAGAGAGGAGAGAGATGAGGAGGACAGACAGGAGGAGAGAGGAGAGAGATGAGGAGGAGAGACAGGAGGAGAGACAGAAGGAGAGAGGAGAGAGATGAGGAGGAGAGACAGGAGGAGAGACAGGAGGAGAGACAGGAGGAGAGAGGAGAGAGATGAGGAGGAGAGAGGAGAGAGGAAGAAGATTACTGACTGATGTAAAAAACTGATGAAACATTTTATAGATATACGTCAGCTTTCAGAAGCTTCATGGATCAATGATGTATCAAAGATGATCAGTGATGAGCAGTCATGATTAATGGATGATCTGATCAGCAGGGGGCGCTGCAGCCTCCAGCTGTGGGTGGTGACGAGACTGTACAGCGGTTTAAGGATTTCCAGGCTATTCCAGGAATTCCAGGACCCTGACTAATAAACACAGCGTCAGCGTCTCACCGGTCCGGCCCAGCGTGCTCGCTCTGTTGCTCAGCTCCCCGCTCACACTCAGCACCTCGGCTCGGTACAGTCGGCCCGGGACCAGATCTGAGAAGACGAACTCGGTGACCTCTGAGCCCAGCTGCTGCTGCGAGCGCTGAGAGCCGTCGGGGTTGAAGAGAGTCAGCAGGTACCAGCTCAGATCTCCATCGGGCCGGTCCCAGTTCACCCACAGAGCATCAGACTGGTTTCCACTGTGAGCCCTCAGAGACGGCACCGCTGCTGGGACTGAAGACGAGACGCAGGACAAAAGATTGGTCAGCTGTCTGCTGACTCCACCAAACTCATTCAAAACTCTCAGTATGTTAGTGACTTCATGATTCACTGATGTTTTATTCTGCCTGTTTTTATTCTCTGAGTGCAGACTGGGGCAACCTGATGACATCAGTAGGACATCATGATGTTACAAACCTGCTCCTAACAGACCGACTCATCATTACCTGTCCTGGCCCAGACAGCTGATTGGTTGCTCTGCTCCCCACTGTGAGTCACCACCACCATCCTGTATGGAGCTCCAGGTCTGAGACCCTGGAAGGAGCACTGCTGACTGCTGGGCTGGCCTCGCCGTCTCTCCTGCAGCGAGTCGTCACTTTTGTACAAGAAGAGCTCGTAGAGCTCAAAGTCTCCCTCTGGTGGAGCCCAGTGGAAGGACAGGCTGGTGCTGGTGTTGGCTTTAACGAACAGATTGGTAACGGCTGCCGGACCTGACGGGAAGAAGAAAACACTTTTCTTTCTAAATACTAGAGACTATTCAAATATTATTATATATTATATTACATATTTATTATATTATATTATTATATAAAGTTTTATATTTTTTTCTCTACAAGTCACAAGTTTTTCCTTAAATATGATTTTTTTTTCCTGATAAATTAAATATTCTAACCCTATTAATGATTTTTATTATTTTGTGTTGTGAAATAATCACGACCAGAATATTCTTCTTGAAATATACAAAAAGTCATCAAGTAGAACACAAAAGTTCATTTGTTTCCTCAAAATAAGACTTGTTTATTTGATAAACTTCAGTCTGGCTCTTTGCTTACAGGAGCCTGACACCTGCTTGTAGAAGAACACCTCATCCCGTCTGAGTAAGAAACAGGAAGTCTTACGTGTGCGAGCCTCGGCGCTAACGCCCCAGCTACGGACCCCACCGCTGGTGGTCTGGACCAGAACTCGGTACTTCCTGCCCGGCGTCAGGCCGTCAAACCTGCAGCTGGTCTGTCCGGAAGGCCGAGAGGAGTTTGACACCAGGCCACCTCTATCATCCAGGAGCTGCAGGACATATCCGTCAGACACACCCAGAGCTTCCTGCCAGCTCACCTGCACGCTGCAGGTGGAGTGGAGGTCCTCCACCTGGACACCCGTCACCGCTGAGGGCACTGAACACAGGTACATAACTTACTACACAGCAGAACAGGTAAAGTATCAGCAATACAAGTACACAAGCATTATGACATAATACTCCAGTTACAGTTATTTACCTGTCGGTACCCAGTGTTAATAACACCTGAACCTTCCTCCAGAGAAGGAGCCCCTCACCTGTGTGTATATATCATATATAACAGTAGCAGTGGCTCACCTGTGTGTATATATCATATATAACAGTAGCAGTGGCTCACCTGTGTGTATATATCATATATAACAGTAGCAGTGGCTCACCTGTGTGTATATATCATATATAACAGTAGCAGTGGCTCACCTGTGTGTATATATCATATATAACAGTAGCAGTGGCTCACCTGTGTGTATATATCATATATAACAGTAGCAGTGGCTCACCTGTGTGTATATATCATATATAACAGTAGCAGTGGCTCACCTGTGTGTATATATCATATATAACAGTAGCAGTGGCTCACCTGTGTGTATATATCATATATAACAGTAGCAGTGGCTCACCTGTGTGTATATCATACTGTATGTAACAGTAGCAGTGGCTCACCTGTGTGTATATATCATATATAACAGTAGCAGTGGCTCACCTGTGTGTATATATCATATATAACAGTAGCAGTGGCTCACCTGTGTGTATATATCATATATAACAGTAGCAGTGGCTCACCTGTGTGTATATCATACTGTATGTAACAGTAGCAGTGGCTCACCTGTGCGTCCGGTGGCCGTGCTGTTGTTGAGTAGATCCCCACTGACAGACTGAACCGTCACGCTGTACATCTGTCCGGGCTGCAGCGAGCCAAATGTGACCTCGTTGTGGTGTTTGAGGACGGGCCGGACGTCCAGTTGTCTGTCCTGTCTGAACAGGAACACCGAGTATCCATCGACGTCGCCGTGACCCGGAGTCCAGCTCACCTTCAAACTACTGCTGTCTCCACTGTTACTGACGTGGATGTTCTTCACTTTACTGGGGACTGAAGAGAGAAGAGACCAGAGCTGCTGCTTCACTTTAAAACCACAGCTGGACAGTTTCAGAGTGGAGCTACAACCATAACTCCTGATAATCAATTCATTCAGTCACTTTCAGACATCCTGTGGTTCTTTGTCAGTTCTAAATGAAGAGTCTGTGTTCTGGTCTGCTGGTCGGACTACAGACATTTGAAGTCGTCACAATTTTCAAAATTTTTGACATTTGACTGACTAAACAATTGATCGTGGAAATAATCTGCTGATAATTGTTAATTTGTTGAGTAGCTTTCTGTTAAACACCTGAAGTATCTGGAAACTTGTTTTAAAACGTAAAGAACAACCAAAACCATCAGACGTCTCCAAACAGCTTGTCTGCTGTGATCACAGTCTGCAGAGGAGACAAGATCACAACCTGATCTGAAGATGTTAACACTGAAGGTTTCAGCTTACAAAGGTGTAAATAACGTCTGTTCAGATCATTTTGAGACTGATTCTGGTTTTCACAGTTCTGGTCTGGTCTCACCTGTGCGGCCCTCGATGAACTGGGCCCTCTGGTTGGGGCCGCTGAAGGTGGAGACCAGGATCTTGTAGAGACGTCCAGGTGTGAGCGATGGCAGCACACACTCTCCCACGCCGCTGCCCAGAGTGACGGGAGGAAACACCTTCATGTCGTTGAACAGTAGCTGCACCTCGTAGTGATCCACATCACCAGGGGCCGCAGACCACGTCACCCGCAGATCCTCGGTACCCCGACCTGCCAGAACCAGAGACTGGACTGCCGCCGGGACTGCAGGATGGACAAAAGAAGGACTGAGCTGTGTGAGACCTCGGAAACACTTCGGAGGGCTTCTGAGCCCAGACAAACTCAAACAGTTCTGATGTGATGGATCAGAACAGATACTGACTGATCACTCGTTAATAGATTATTATTATTACAATTATTAAATATTTGACAAGATAAAAACATCATCGTGTCAGACGTCAGATTGATGAAGTGACAGTAACCCTCGACACGTTCTGACTCAGGTGACATCATCAACGGTCAGAGAGGTCAGGGGTCACTCACAGGTGCGTCCGTGGGTGGAGGTGCTGGTTTCATAGGTCCCACTCCAGGTGCTGATCAGCACCGTGTAGAGCCGCCCGGGCACCAGGCCACTGAACACACACTCGTTCTGCGTCTTAAGGAGCGTTTTGTTCTGCAGGAACACATTGTTGTGTTTGATGAACACCTGGTACAGGTCGAAGTCTCCGGCAGCGTGACGCCAGTACACCTTCAGGTAGTCGTCCCGAGCGGCGTGAGTCGCTGTCGGGCTCTGCACCTTCGACGGCTCTGACACAGGAAAGAGTTCAGGTTACTTACAGGTGATTACTGGGGATGAGCAGGTACGACGTTATCTGTTCCTGTGTCTGTGTAACCAATAAAATCATCTGTATCTGAGGTGGGCGGGGCTGACATCAGACAAAGTTTCTGATTTCATTATTGATCATGAAACAGTTTCAGATGGATGTTTCTGATCAAAGGAGAACCTCCATCAGCTGTCTGTTTATACTCTGCTCCACCTCAACATTACTGACCCTGACCTGCAGGGGGAGCTCATGCGCTGTGACTACAGTTCAGTGAAGTTTGACTCTTCACAGCAGCCATAATGTCGGGGCTGTACTCACGTGTCCTCTGCTGGACGGAGGTGGTGTTGTGGTGGAGGCCGCTGCGGGAGCTGATGGAGATGTTGTAGAGCCGTCCGGGCACCAGGGAGTTGAAGACACACTCCGGGCTGGACTTGGACACGGACACTGTGTGTAGCGTCCTGTCACGGTCGCTCAGCGTCACCAGGTAACTGTCCACCTCACCTGCCACCGGACGCCACGACACACTGAGGAAGTCACTGCGTCCATTGTTGCTGACCGTCACCTCACCCACTGCAGCCGGGACTGAGGGGGGAGGCAGAGAGAGAGGGGGAGGTCAGAGAGAGAGAGAGAGGAGGTCAGAGAGAGAGAGGGAGGTCAGAGAGAGAGAGAGGGGGAGGTCAGAGAGAGAGAGGGAGAGAGAGAGAGAGAGAGAGGGAGGTCAGAGAGAGAGAGAGGGAGGTCAGAGAGAGAGAGGGAGAGAGAGAGAGAGAGAGAGGGAGAGAGAGAGAGAGGGAGAGAGAGAGAGAGAGAGAGAGAGAGAGAGAGAGAGAGAGAGAGAGAGAGAGAGAGAGAGAGAGAGGGAGGTCAGAGAGAGAGAGAGGGAGGTCAGAGAGAGAGAGAGGGAGGTCAGAGAGAGAGAGAGAGGGAGGTCAGAGAGAGAGAGAGGGAGGTCAGAGAGAGAGAGGGAGGTCAGAGAGAGAGAGAGGAGAGAGAGAGAGAGAGAGAGAGAGAGAGAGAGAGAGAGAGAGAGAGAGAGAGAGAGAGAGAGGGAGGTCAGAGAGAGAGAGAGAGAGAGAGAGAGAGGGAGGTCAGAGAGAGAGAGAGAGGGAGGTCAGAGAGAGAGAGAGAGAGAGAGAGAGAGAGAGAGAGAGAGAGAGAGGAGAGAGAGAGAGAGAGAGGGAGGTCAGAGAGAGAGAGGGAGGTGAGAGAGAGAGAGGGAGGTCAGAGAGAGAGAGGGAGAGAGAGAGAGAGAGGGAGGTCAGAGAGAGAGAGGGAGAGAGAGAGAGAGAGAGGGAGGTCAGAGAGAGAGAGAGGGAGAGAGAGAGAGAGAGAGAGAGAGGGAGAGAGAGAGAGAGAGAGAGAGAGAGAGAGAGAGAGAGGGAGGTCAGAGAGAGAGAGGGGGAGGTCAGAGAGAGAGAGGGAGGTCAGAGAGAGAGAGGGAGAGTCAGAGAGAGAGAGAGAGAGAGAGAGAGAGAGAGAGAGAGAGAGAGGGAGGTCAGAGAGAGAGAGAGGGAGGTCAGAGAGAGAGAGAGGGAGGTCAGAGAGAGAGAGGGAGGTCAGAGAGAGAGAGAGAGAGAGAGAGAGGGAGGTCAGAGAGAGAGAGAGAGGGAGGTCAGAGAGAGAGAGAGAGAGAGAGAGAGAGAGAGAGAGAGAGAGAGAGAGAGAGAGAGAGAGAGAGAGAGAGAGAGAGAGAGAGAGAGAGAGAGAGAGAGAGAGAGGGAGGTCAGAGAGAGAGAGAGGGAGGAGAGAGAGAGAGAGGGAGGTCAGAGAGAGAGAGAGGGGGAGGTCAGAGAGAGAGAGGGGAGGTCAGAGAGAGAGAGGGAGAGAGAGAGAGAGAGGGAGGTCAGAGAGAGAGAGAGGGAGGTCAGAGAGAGAGAGGGAGGTCAGAGAGAGAGAGAGGGAGGTCAGAGAGAGAGAGAGGGAGAGAGAGAGAGAGAGGGAGGTCAGAGAGAGAGAGAGGGAGGAGAGAGAGAGAGAGAGAGAGAGAGAGAGAGGGAGAGAGAGAGAGAGAGGGAGGTCAGAGAGAGAGAGACAGAGAGAGAGAGAGAGAGAGAGAGAGAGAGGGAGGTCAGAGAGAGAGAGAGGGAGGTCAGAGAGAGAGAGAGAGAGAGAGAGAGAGAGAGAGAGAGAGGGAGGTCAGAGAGAGAGAGAGAGAGAGAGAGAGAGAGAGAGAGAGAGAGGGAGGTCAGAGAGAGAGAGAGAGAGAGAGAGAGAGAGAGAGGTGTTTCCGATCATGTTCTGACTCAAACCCACGCCATGTCTCAGTTCTGTCTGACTTCCTGTCTGAGGCTCGCTGGTTCAGACCACAGCAGCAAACTGTCTCCACTCAGTGTGAGCTGCTGTTTGCATTGTACTCATGGACGTAATAGATCACCTTGATACTTAAGATTCTCAGGGAGTCCTGAACTGTTTCTACGTGTTCCTGCAGAGCCTGAATCACAGCAGTGTGTGTTGACCCGACAGGTGTTCTGATGTTCTGATCAGCTCAGCGGTCGTTCGACTCCACACACGACTTTTATCACCAGGAGGAAAATGTTCCTGTAAAACTCTTCACTGTGTCTCCGAGAATAGAACTTGTTTCCCAGCAGCACAAAATAATTAATTTAACAATGGCGGTCGTCCACTTCCTGCTCCTGACAGGAAGTCCCTGACACACACACACACACACACACACACACACACACACCCCGACAGGTTGTTGTTGTTGTCGACACTTCCTGAAAATTCCTGCTTTTCAATAATATCCTGCGCACACACACACACACACACACACACACACACACACACACACACACACACACACACAGACAAACGAGGACAAGTCTGTCTTGGATCAACATTTAAACACTCTGTTGTCTTGGTAATTTTTTGTCATTAAGTAAAAAGAAAAGTAGATTCAAACGATTAATAATCAGATTACAGCTGAATTTATTACAGTAACTTCAAGCATTTTAATCGCCTCTAATTCTGTTTCATAAGTTCACTGTCAGGTTTTTCTGTCATGTTGAGTCACAGGAACAATATCGGCTCCTTCTTTGTCCCCGTGGAGAAAGTCCCCAGACTCCCTTAACAAATGTGTCAGTTTAGTGAGTTGTTGAGTTGGAGACACTTTATAAACTCTGTGAAACTCTGTCTCTGACTCATTCTGCATTATTTGGACCTTCTTGTGAATTCAGCAGATGTTCTACATGAACTTCTTTCTGTCTTTGCGCAAAAACATGGCGTCTGTTTGTCCCAGAGATGGACGGGTCATGATTGTTACCTGTGCGTCCCTCTGCCACAGTCTGTCTGGAGGTGTGTCCAGCTCTGACCGTGGTGACCACCACCCTGTACAGAGCTCCAGGTCTCAGAGAGTGGAAGCTGATGCTGGTGGTGTCGGCTTCCACGCTTTGGTTCTTGATGATGCTGCTGTCGTGGACAAGCAGGACACGGTACGAGTCCAGGCCTCCAGAGGCTCGATCCCACGTGGTCTGCAGGCTGTCGGTTGAGCCGCCGTTAGAGACCTGCAGCCTGGTGACCTGAGCCGGAGCTTACAGGGACCAGAGAGATAGGACAGCTGAGACACTGAGTCCACCTGGTACTGGTGACTGGGACAGACATCTTGTTTCACAGTGTGTCCTCACATATCATTGATAAATCACTAAATAAATCAGACGTACCGGTTTGGGCGGTCACAGAGGCAGAGCTCGTCAGGTCGCCGCTGTTGGTCGTCACGGTGACGGTGAACAGGCGTCCTGAAGTAAGGTTGTTGAAGGTGCACTCTCTGACCTCCCAGGTGAGGTTCCTCTGAGCCACGATGGTGGCGGGGCCCGCCTGTCTGAGGACCACAGTGAAGCTGTCCCATTCACCGAGCGGCCGAGTCCACTGCAAGCTCAGACTGCTTTCATCAGAGTGACGGAGGAGCAGCTGCCGCACGGCGCCAGGGGCTGGACAGACGAGACCCATTATGACAAATACATTCTGACATTCATATAAAATGATTCTTATTTTATTCTCATGTGCAGGCGAGAACTCTTTCTTCTCTCTGAGTACCAAGAAGCTGTCAAAGTCAAACTGACCCAGTCGTCCCAGGCAGCGCGCCGTGTTACTCAGCATGCCGCTGTGAGCCGTCACCTCGGCCTCGTAGAGTCGTCCTGGCACCAGAGCGAGGCCGGAGAACGTGAGCTGTGTGCTCGGCTTACTGATGGTCCGATTCACCAGAACCACAGAGCCGTTCCTCAGAAGGACACTGTAGTTCTCCCAGTGTCCTCTGGGGGGCGACCAGCTGAGCCTCAGTGTCCTGCCATCAGCGAGAGGAGACATGAGGAGAGACGAGGCGGGCTCAGGGACTGCAACAGGACACAGGGACATCAGCACAAAACAATGAATTAATCTCAAACTTGAAGCTCTGTGATTGGCTGTCTGTTGGTCAGATACAGGTGAGTCTTGCTACCTGTCCTCCCTCTGCTGCAGCTGTCTGAGCTATGTCCTCCAGCTAAGCTCCTCACACACAGCTGGTAGCTGCATCCAGGCGTCAGCCCCTCAAACACCACCCAGGTGATGTTGGGAGGCAGCCGGCGCTCCTGGGGGGTCGAGCCCAGAGCCGACAGGGTCACCAGGTAGAGGTCGACGCCCCCTGCAGGTGATAGCCAGGAGGCCTGCAGACGGTCTGAGCTGCCATTGTTGTCCAGGATCAGGTGCAACACAACGGCTGGGACTGAGAAAGAGAATTACTTGGACTTACTTCATTTATCTCCTCTGTTTACTTCATACAGAACTATTGTTGTAACATCTACCTGTGATGGCCTGTGTGGAGGCAGAGCTCTGCAGGCCGGCAGCCTCTGTTACCACGGTGATGGTGTACCGGGTCCCGGGCTGCAGGCCGTCCAGCCGAGTGGAGGTCACGGTGTTTTGTAGAGTGATGTTCTTCAGCAGAACCCCATCCTGATCTGACAGCAGAACCCTGAACTGCTCGTTTCTGCCCGGACCGGCCTGCCACGAAACACCAAGGCTGTCTGAGGATGAGGACGTCACCTGGAGGCCTTGGACAGGTGATGGAGCTAGACGAGGGACACGAGGATACAGTTTACAGGAGGTGACAGGCAGTTGAATAATAATGAATTTAAGGAACAGGTGTGCTCTGGGCTCGACCCCCCAGGAGCGCCGGCTGCCTCCCAACATCACCTGTAGCTGTGAGGTGTGGACATGTGTCTCACCTGTAGCTGTGAGGTGTGGACGTGTGTCTCACCTGTAGCTGTGAGGTGTGGACGTGTGTCTCACCTGTAGCTGTGAGGTGTGGACGTGTGTCTCACCTGTAGCTGTGAGGTGTGGACAGGTGTCTGTGTGTCTCACCTGTAGCTGTGAGGTGTGGACAGGTATCTGTGTGTCTCACCTGTAGCTGTGAGGTGTGGACAGGTATCTGTGTGTCTCACCTGTAGCTGTGAGGTGTGGACAGGTATCTGTGTGTCTCACCTGTAGCTGTGAGGTGTGGACAGGTATCTGTGTGTCTCACCTGTAGCTGTGAGGTGTGGACAGGTATCTGTGTGTCTCACCTGTAGCTGTGAGGTGTGGACAGGTATCTGTGTGTCTCACCTGTAGCTGTGAGGTGTGGACAGGTATCTGTGTGTCTCACCTGTAGCTGTGAGGTGTGGACAGGTATCTGTGTGTCTCACCTGTAGCAGCTGAGGTGTGGACAGGTATCTGTGTGTCTCACCTGTAGCAGCTGAGGTGTGGACAGGTGTCTGTGTGTCTCACCTGTAGCAGCTGAGGTGTGGACAGGTATCTGTGTGTCTCACCTGTAGCAGCTGAGGTGTGGACAGGTGTCTGTGTGTCTCACCTGTAGCAGCTGAGGTGTGGACAGGTGTCTGTGTGTCTCACCTGTAGCTGTGAGGTGTGGACAGGTATCTGTGTGTCTCACCTGTAGCTGTGAGGTGTGGACAGGTATCTGTGTGTCTCACCTGTAGCTGTGAGGTGTGGACAGGTGTCTGTGTGTCTCACCTGTAGCTGTGAGGTGTGGACAGGTGTCTGTGTGTCTCACCTGTAGCAGCTGAGGTGTGGACAGGTATCTGTGTGTCTCACCTGTAGCTGTGAGGTGTGGACAGGTGTCTGTGTGTCTCACCTGTAGCTGTGAGGTGTGGACAGGTGTCTGTGTGTCTCACCTGTAGCTGTGAGGTGTGGACAGGTGTCTGTGTGTCTCACCTGTAGCTGTGAGGTGTGGACAGGTATCTGTGTGTCTCACCTGTAGCAGCTGAGGTGTGGACAGGTGTCTGTGTGTCTCACCTGTAGCTGTGAGGTGTGGACAGGTATCTGTGTGTCTCACCTGTAGCAGCTGAGGTGTGGACAGGTGTCTGTGTGTCTCACATGTAGCAGCTGAGGTGTGGACAGGTGTCTGTGTGTCTCACCTGTAGCAGCTGAGGTGTAGACAGGTATCTGTGTGTCTCACCTGTAGCAGCTGAGGTGTGGACAGGTGTCTGTGTGTCTCACCTGTAGCTGTGAGGTGTAGACAGGTATCTGTGTGTCTCACCTGTAGCAGCTGAGGTGTGGACAGGTGTCTGTGTGTCTCACCTGTAGCTGTGAGGTGTAGACAGGTATCTGTGTGTCTCACCTGTAGCAGCTGAGGTGTGGACAGGTATCTGTGTGTCTCACCTGTAGCTGCTGAGGTGTGGACAGGTGTCTGTGTGTCTCACCTGTAGCTGTGAGGTGTGGACAGGTATCTGTGTGTCTCACCTGTAGCAGCTGAGGTGTGGACAGGTGTCTGTGTGTCTCACCTGTAGCTGTGAGGTGTGGCCAGGTGTCTGTGTGTCTCACCTGTAGCTGTGAGGTGTGGACAGGTATCTGTGTGTCTCACCTGTAGCAGCTGAGGTGTGGACAGGTGTCTGTGTGTCTCACCTGTAGCTGTGAGGTGTGGACAGGTATCTGTGTGTCTCACCTGTAGCAGCTGAGGTGTGGACAGGTGTCTGTGTGTCTCACCTGTAGCTGTGAGGTGTGGACAGGTGTCTGTGTGTCTCACCTGTAGCTGTGAGGTGTGGACAGGTGTCTGTGTGTCTCACCTGTAGCTGTGAGGTGTGGACAGGTGTCTGTGTGTCTCACCTGTAGCAGCTGAGGTGTGGACAGGTGGGGCGCTCTTGTCCCCGGCTGTAGCCACCACGCTGATAATGTACAGAGTGCCGGGGACCAGGGAGCCGAATCCTGACTTGGGGGCAACAGAGTCCATGATTCTGGTCCTGCGGGTGGATCCGGTGCTGGAGTCCTCCAGAGTCACATCGTACCAGTCCACATGACCCGCAGAACGAGACCAGAACACCTGCAGACCTGAAGATCTGCTGTGAGCCTGAACCGGGTCCAGCTGCACATCAAAACTATCTGGACTGACTGGGTCTGAGGCGGAGGAGACAGAAGACAAAGGAGACAGAGGAGGAGACAGAGGGGGACACAGAGGAGGAGACAGAGGGGGAGACAGAAGACAAAGGAGACAGAGGAGGAGACAGAGGAGGACACAGAGGAGGAGACAGAGGAGGAGACAGAGGGACATTTTATACCTGAAACTTAATCCATAATAAAAACATCAGCAAAGACAAACACTGAAAACACATCAGGATGTTACAACATGAGCTGACCCTTCAGAATAAAAGCCTTCCTACTCCCATTGTATCAGATTAAAGGAGCAGTCCATCCAGAAAGTAAAACCCAGTCCTCCTCTCCTCCTGATGATATAAAGTCCTCCTCTCCTCCTCCTGATGATATAAAGTCCTCCTCTCCTCCTCCTGATGATATAAAGTCCTCCTCTCCTCCTCCTGATGATATAAAGTCCTCCTCTCCTCCTCCTGATGATATAAAGTCCTCCTCTCCTCCTCCTGATGATATAAAGTCCTCCTCTCCTCCTCCTCATGATATAAAGTCCTCCTCTCCTCCTGATGATATAAAGTCCTCCTCTCCTCCTCCTATGATATAAAGTCCTCCTCTCCTCCTCCCGATGATATAAAGTCCTCCTCTCCTCCTCCTGATGATATAAAGTCCTCCTCTCCTCCTCCTGATGATATAAAGTCCTCCTCTCCTCCTCCTGATGATATAAAGTCCTCCTCTCCTCCTGATGATATAAAGTCCTCCTCTCCTCCTCCTGATGATATAAAGTCCTCCTCTCCTCCTGATGATATAAAGTCCTCCTCTCCTCCTCCTGATGATATAAAGTCCTCCTCTCCTCCTGATGATATAAAGTCCTCCTCTCCTCCTCCTGATGATATAAAGTCCTCCTCTCCTCCTCCTGATGATATAAAGTCCTCCTCTCCTCCTCCTGATGATATAAAGTCCTCCTCTCCTCCTCCCGATGATATAAAGTCCTCCTCTCCTCCTCCTGATGATATAAAGTCCTCCTCTCCTCCTCCTGATGATATAAAGTCCTCCTCTCCTCCTCCTGATGATATAAAGTCCTCCTCTCCTCCTCCTGATGATATAAAGTCCTCCTCTCCTCCTCCTGATGATATAAAGTCCTCCTCTCCTCCTCCTGATGATATAAAGTCCTCCTCTCCTCCTCCCGATGATATAAAGTCCTCCTCTCCTCCTCCTGATGATATAAAGTCCTCCTCTCCTCCTCCTGATGATATAAAGTCCTCCTCTCCTCCTCCTGATGATATAAAGTCCTCCTCTCCTCCTCCCGATGATATAAAGTCCTCCTCTCCTCCTCCCAATGATATAAAGTCCTCCTCTCCTCCTCCCAATGATATAAAGTCCTCCTCTCCTCCTCCCGATGATATAAAGTCCTCCTCTCCTCCTCCTGATGATATAAAGTCCTCCTCTCCTCCTCCTGATGATATAAAGTCCTCCTCTCCTCCTCCTGATGATATAAAGTCCTCCTCTCCTCCTCCTGATGATATAAAGTCCTCCTCTCCTCCTCCCGATGATATAAAGTCCTCCTCTCCTCCTCCCGATGATATAAAGTCCTCCTCTCCTCCTCCCGATGATATAAAGTCCTCCTCTCCTCCTCCCGATGATATAAAGTCCTCCTCTCCTCCTCCCGATGATATAAAGTCCTCCTCTCCTCCTCCTGATGATATAAAGTCCTCCTCTCCTCCTCCTGATGATATAAAGTCCTCCTCTCCTCCTCCCGATGATATAAAGTCCTCCTCTCCTCCTCCTGATGATATAAAGTCCTCCTCTCCTCCTCCTGATGATATAAAGTCCTCCTCTCCTCCTCCTGATGATATAAAGTCCTCCTCTCCTCCTCCCGATGATATAAAGTCCTCCTCTCCTCCTCCTGATGATATAAAGTCCTCCTCTCCTCCTCCTGATGATATAAAGTCCTCCTCTCCTCCTGATGATATAAAGTCCTCCTCTCCTCCTCCTGATGATATAAAGTCCTCCTCCTCCTCCTGATGATATAAAGTCCTCCTCTCCTCCTCCTGATGATATAAAGTCCTCCTCTCCTCCTCCTGATGATATAAAGTCCTCCTCTCCTCCTCCCGATGATATAAAGTCCTCCTCTCCTCCTCCTGATGATATAAAGTCCTCCTCTCCTCCTGATGATATAAAGTCCTCCTCTCCTCCTCCTGATGATATAAAGTCCTCCTCTCCTCCTCCTGATGATATAAAGTCCTCCTCTCCTCCTCCTGATGATATAAAGTCCTCCTCTCCTCCTCCTGATGATATAAAGTCCTCCTCTCCTCCTCCTGATGATATAAAGTCCTCCTCTCCTCCTCCTGATGATATAAAGTCCTCCTCTCCTCCTCCTGATGATATAAAGTCCTCCTCTCCTCCTCCTGATGATCTACAGTCAGGTGAAGTGTCGTGGTCCACAGAACAGTTCTGGAGCTTCACAGTAAAACAGAGTTGCAGCATTCTGCTGAACAACTGAAGCAGCTTGATTTAAAACAGAGAAACATCAGATGTCTCCACACAGTTCGTCTTTTTAAGAACTTCTGTGTCAAACACCTTAACATTAGATTAGTGTGTGTGTGTGTGTGTGTGTGTGTGTGTGTGTGTGTGTGTGTGTGTGTGTGTGTGTGTGTGTATCCTGTGTTTGTGCTGCAGCAGAGATGGAGGAGGTTGATACGATTGTTTCAGCTGCTTAAAGAACGAAACGTTTTCACGGAGTGGCGGTCAGTCCGGACAGGAAACAGAATAAAACGGAGGGTGGAGCAGGACGAGAAGGAGGAGCTCCGTCCTGAACTCTGGCCTGTTGTTACTGACTGTTTCCTCCCTGAGGAGTATTCACTGCTTCCTGCTGCAGCTCAGTGACCCCCGAGGACAACATGGCAGGCTGGAGCAGCCTGAAGTGGGGAACTGATCTGATCCCCTCTGAGGATCAATAAAGTGTCAATTTACACTATATTTATCATAATCTCCCAGCTGACACGGGAGCCTTCAGAGGGACAAATAATTCATGAGCACATTCACATCATGAGTGATCAGTGATACTCAGGTGATCTTCTCACCTGTGCGGACCGATGCGTTGCTCCTCTCTCCGTCCGTCTTAGACATCACCGTCAGATGGTACAGAGTCCCGGGCTGCAGACCGGTCAGGTGACAGGTGAAGGACGGCCCAATCAGCTCGCAGTCGGTGGATCGGTCATCAGTCGTCAGGCTGAAGTTACAGGATGGACCGGCCGAGGTGAAAGTCACGAGCACAGAGTCTGAGCTGCTGCTCATCTCGGTCTCGTTCACAGAGCAGCGGGGAGCATCAGTGGACTGCACCTGAAACAGGAAGTGACATCACCACAGGTGAGAACTGCCCCCCCACAGTTCACTCAGGTGAGGCTGACCACAGAGGTGCGAACACTGACACTTCTATTGACCAGCCGCCACTGATGGAATGTAACGAAGTACATTTACTCAAGCACTGCACTGAGTGAGGTACTTGTACTTCACTTGAGTATTTCCATTTTCTGCTACTTTACACTTCCACTCCAAGATATTCATTTGATACCTTCGGTTACTAGTTACTTTGCAGATTACACGCTGCAGCACATTTTTAAATGAGCTTGATGAAGCGCCGTTCAGCTCAGCTGGTAGAGCAGCGTCCCTGTACAGAGGCTGAGTCCTCGCGGCCGCGGGTTCGACTCCCGGCCCGGGACCCTTTGCTGCGTGTCACCCCCCCCTCGCTCTCATCCCATTTCCTGTAATACCTAAAACAAATTAGCTTGATAATTTCTTTGACTGATACTTTTGACACTTCAGTACATTTAATATCAGATACTTTAAGACTTTAACTTTCAACCAAAGTAATATTTTACTTACACTACAAAATCTTTACTTTTACTCGAGTATGACTTTTGGATACTTTAGATAAATAAAGTTTATTATCATTATCAGTGGCTGAAAGTAACTAAGTACATTTACTTGAAGTATTTCCATTTTATGGCACTTCCTACTTGGACATTGTACATGTCTGACTTCACTACATTTACTAAATAACTTTAGTTTCTTCACAGATTCACATTAATATTACACGATGTAATCTACTAATAAATGATAAAATTATCATATCAATGAGACGCTATTGATCCCAGGACACAAAATCAAAAAGAGCTCCATGTTTACCAACGGCAACATATGAGTACTTTTATTTTTGGTACTTTAAACATAATAATAATAATAATAATAGTTTCTGGAGGACGGTGGTGATGTGGTCACGGGTGTGGCTGAACAGGCGAGCAGCAGAGTTCTGGACGTACTGGAGTTTGTTAAGGAGTTTGGATGGTGTGCCATAGAGGATGCTGTTGTGTGATGACGGCGTGGATCAGGGTTTCTGCAGCAGAGGAGGAGAGAGATGGACGGGGACGGGATGTTTTTGAGGTGGAAGAAGGCAGTTTTGGTGATTTGACTTATGTGTTGTTGAAAAGAGAGGTTGTTGTCAAAGATGACTCCGAGGTTGCGACTGTGTGGGGAGGGAGAGAGGGTGGAGGTGTCTGTGGTGGGGCAGGTGGAGAGTGTGGAGGGAGCGGCAGTGCTGACGGAGCTGGTGGAGAGTGTGGAGGGAGCGGCAGTGCTGACGGAGCTGGTGGAGAGTGCGGAGGGAGTGGCAGTGCTGACGGAGCTGGTGGAGAGCGTGGAGGGAGCGGCGGTGCTGACGGAGCTGGTGGAGAGTGCGGAGGGAGTGGCGGTGCTGACGGAGCTGGTGGAGAGTGCGGAGGGAGCGGCAGTGCTGACGGAGCTGGTGGAGAGCGTGGAGGGAGCGGCGGTGCTGACGGAGCTGGTGGAGAGCGTGGAGGGAGCGGCGGTGCTGACGGAGCTGGTGGAGAGTGCGGAGGGAGCGGCGGTGCTGACGGAGCTGGTGGAGAGTGTGGAGGGAGCGGCGGTGCTGACGGAGCTGGTGGAGAGTGTGGAGGGAGCGGCGGTGCTGACGGAGCTGGTGGAGAGTGCGGAGGGAGTGGCAGTGCTGACGGAGCTGGTGGAGAGCGTGGAGGGAGCGGCGGTGCTGACGGAGCTGGTGGAGAGCGTGGAGGGAGCGGCGGTGCTGACGGAGCTGGTGGAGAGTGTGGAGGGAGCGGCGGTGCTGACGGAGCTGGTGGAGAGTGTGGAGGGAGCGGCGGTGCTGACGGAGCTGGTGGAGAGTGCGGAGGGAGTGGCGGTGCTGACGGAGCTGGTGGAGAGCGTGGAGGGAGCGGCGGTGCTGACGGAGCTGGTGGAGAGCGTGGAGGGAGCGGCGGTGCTGACGGAGCTGGTGGAGAGCGTGGAGGGAGCGGCGGTGCTGACGGAGCTGGTGGAGAGCGTGGAGGGAGCGGCGGTGCTGACGGAGCTGGTGGAGAGTGTGGAGGGAGCGGCAGTGCTGACGGAGCTGGTGGAGAGTGTGGAGGGAGCGGCAGTGCTGACGGAGCTGGTGGAGAGTGTGGAGGGAGCGGCAGTGCTGACGGAGCTGGTGGAGAGTGCGGAGGGAGCGGCAGTGCTGACGGAGCTGGTGGAGAGTGTGGAGGGAGCGGCGGTGCTGACGGAGCTGGTGGAGAGTGTGGAGGGAGCGGCAGTGCTGACGGAGCTGGTGGAGAGCGTGGAGGGAGCGGCGGTGCTGACGGAGCTGGTGGAGAGTGCGGAGGGAGCGGCAGTGCTGACGGAGCTGGTGGAGAGTGTGGAGGGAGCGGCGGTGCTGACGGAGCTGGTGGAGAGTGTGGAGGGAGCGGCGGTGCTGACGGAGCTGGTGGAGAGTGTGGAGGGAGCGGCGGTGCTGACGGAGCTGGTGGAGAGTGTGGAGGGAGCGGCAGTGCTGACGGAGCTGGTGGAGAGTGTGGAGGGAGCGGCAGTGCTGACGGAGCTGGTGGAGAGTGTGGAGGGAGCGGCGGTGCTGACGGAGCTGGTGGAGAGTGCGGAGGGAGCGGCAGTGCTGACGGAGCTGGTGGAGAGTGTGGAGGGAGCGGCGGTGCTGACGGAGCTGGTGGAGAGTGTGGAGGGAGCGGCGGTGCTGACGGAGCTGGTGGAGAGTGTGGAGGGAGCGGCGGTGCTGACGGAGCTGGTGGAGAGTGTGGAGGGAGCGGCGGTGCTGACGGAGCTGGTGGAGAGTGCGGAGGGAGCGGCGGTGCTGACGGAGCTGGTGGAGAGTGCGGAGGGAGCGGCGGTGCTGACGGAGCTGGTGGAGAGCGTGGAGGGAGCGGCGGTGCTGACGGAGCTGGTGGAGAGCGTGGAGGGAGCGGCGGTGCTGACGGAGCTGGTGGAGAGTGTGGAGGGAGCGGCGGTGCTGACGGAGCTGGTGGAGAGTGTGGAGGGAGCGGCGGTGCTGACGGAGCTGGTGGAGAGTGTGGAGGGAGCGGCGGTGCTGACGGAGCTGGTGGAGAGTGTGGAGGGAGCGGCGGTGCTGACGGAGCTGGTGGAGAGTGCGGAGGGAGCGGCGGTGCTGACGGAGCTGGTGGAGATGTAGATTTGGACGTCGTCAGCGTAGCAGTGGAAGTGGAGACCATGACGGCCATGATGTTGCCGAGGGAAAGCATGTACAGGATGAAGAGGAGAGGACCGAGCACCGAACCCTGGGGGACGCCTGGGACAGAGGAGCAGTGCAGGAGGTGCAGCTGTTGATGTGGATGAACTGTTGTCTGTTTGTGAGATACGATTTAAACCAGGAGAGGGCAGAGCCGGTGATGTTGATGGAGGATTCAAGGCGGGAAAGATGGTGGTTGATGGTGTCAGAAGCTGCAGTCGGTCCGGGAGGACGAGGATGCTGAGGTGGCCGGAGTCTGCAGAGAGCAGGAGGCCGATAGTGACTTTAAGGAGGCTGTTTCTGTGCTGTGTCGCAAACGGAAGCCGGACTGAAAAGGTTCAAAGAGGTCAGTGCAGGTGAGGTTGGTTTTGAGTTGAGTGGCAAAGGTGCGTTCCAATATTTCTGATAAAAAGGGAGGTTGGAGATGGGCCGGAAATTTGTCATGATGTCCGGGTTGAGTCCAGGTTTTGTGAGAATGGGGGGTGACAGCGGCCAGTTTGAGAGATTGAGGGACTGAGCCAGAGCTGAGGAGGAGTTGATTATTGCTGTGATGAGTGAGGAGATGGCTGGAAGACAGGTCTTGACCAGGTGGGATGGGGTCCAGGGCACAGGTGGGGCTTTCATTTCTGCCATGATGGTTGACAAGTCCCTTGGAGACACATGGGAGAACTGAGACAGGGGTTGAGAGGTGAGGGTGGAGGGTGGGTGAAGGAGTGGAGGGGGGCAGGAGAGGTGGACAGGTTGCTGTAGATATTGTCGCACACACACAACAGTGTGTTGTTTGGCAAAATTAAAAGGAAGGAGCTGATTATTAGGTACTTTGACTTAAGTATTTGAGTCACTTCCTCCATCACTGATTATATATTACATTACATTACATTACATAGAGATGGAGAGTATACAGCAGGTATACAGGTGAACCGCTGACAGGAGCCTGACCGGCTGCGTCACCTGTAAGACTCTACAGAGGGTAAAGTGCCCAGCGAGCAACAAGGACAACAGGATCCTTTTGTGTTTGTGTACCTGAACCGGAAAGTTGTAACATAACAAACACAATAATCATAATAACCCCTGTGGGGGCAGTGATGGACAGAAAGCCTCGGCTCACTTCACATCTGCACCGTGATGAAGGAGCTGCTGTCTGACTCTGAGCTGTGACCAACATGTTGAACTTTAAAGACTCAAACATGAAACATGAACAGGTTGGAGAGACTCTGACACGTGTATCATCAGTGTGTTCTCTCTCTATGTATGTCTCTGTGGTTATTGAGCCTCAAACATCTGCCTGTCGCCCAGATCGAGTCTAAAAAACACTGACTCACCTCGTTTACGCTCCAAAATAAACCGAGTATCAAACATGTGAACATCGCGGCCTCTGGTTCAAATCTGTCCGCTCAGCTGAAGAAGAAGAAACGAGGAACACCAGAGCTGACATCCCGAGGACAGACGGAGTCAGATGATCCACACGGTCACCGAGCGTAAAAGTGTCTCTGAAG
The DNA here is from genome assembly GCA_039737535.1 of Lagodon rhomboides. Lineage (NCBI taxonomy): Eukaryota > Metazoa > Chordata > Actinopteri > Spariformes > Sparidae > Lagodon > Lagodon rhomboides. The sequence goes on along the minus strand of CM077793.1, from coordinate 33,599,941 downwards.
TGTCCAAGACCAGACGCCTTCTACATCTTCATCATCCTCATCATCCTCATCGTCATAGCGAGCAGCCTCCTGTCAGCCGGTGGAGTCAAAGCGAGCTGCCCGCTGTCGCACATGGAAGCAGGACTGTTTCCATCAGCTTCAGACCCTCACCACGCCCGCCTTCCTTCCTGCCCGCCTCCACTTTCTCGGACGACCTTTAACATCAAACTGAGCTCCATCCATCAGAGAAGCAGCAGCCATTGTTGTGCCTCAGTAACAGTTATCCAATCAGGAAGCAGCCTCAGAGCAGGACCAGAAGCTGACTCTAATAATAGAAGAGCTCAGAGGAAGCACTTTAATGTGGATCAGTGAACCTTCAGACTCACCTGGTGAACAGGTGAAGGCTCTCAATTCAATTCAATTCAAAATTCTCTCTCTCTCCCCCCCCCTCTCTCTCTCTGTCTGTCTCTCTCTGTCTCTCTCTCTGTCTCTCTCTCTCTCTCTCTCTCTGTCTCTCTCTCTCTCTCTCTCTCTCTGTCTCTCTCTCTCTGTCTCTCTCTCTCCCTCTCTCTCTCTCTCTCTGTCTCTCTCTCCCCCCCTCTCTCCCCCTCTCTGTCTCCCCCCCCCCCCCCCCCTCTCCCTCCCTCCCTCCCTCCCCTGCAGTTGGTCAGCTGATCGATTCGTCATCATCAGAAACAATCGATCACTGATTATAGACTTTCACTGCTCACAGTGAGCTGGACATCTTTAACTCGTGTGATTGTTAACACCTGTTCATGTCACTGCGGGTCCTCATCTCTGATTGGTCCAGCCACTGAGACACCACCCACCCTGATGCCCACCTCGTCTCCTCTGATTGTACGATTACTGAGTGTAGCTTCACCACTGAAACTCACATTTGTTTAAGTTACTATAGCTAACAGACCTGAACCATCAGCTCCATCAGCTCCATCAGACCTCCTCCTCCTCCTTCTTCTTCTTCTTCTTGTGTTTCTGTGTGTGATGAAGCGGTTGGCTGCTCTTCTGTAGCGTCTTCAATGTGAACAGAAGTTTCTGTTCCTGTTTACTTGCTGCTAATTTTATTATTTACTGAAGCTGAAAAATCACAATCTGTCTACATGAAGTCTAGAATGTGGCATCGTTCACAGATGTTGAAGGGTGGAGCTGTGAGGTGGAGGTCTGAACCAAACTGTCAGTGAAGACAACATGTCCCACACTTCTCTTCATTCGACATGCTAACATCAACATGCTAACATGCTGATGTTCAGCAGGTATAATGTTTCTCATGTTCACCATCTTAGTTTAGCATGTTAGCATGCTAACATTAGTTTATTAGCCAATCATCGGTAAACACAACAGCTGATCTGAACTCATGTAAACAATGAGTGCTGGGGTGTCTCTGCCGCTCACTGTGTGTGTGTGTGTGTGTGTGTGTGTGTGTGTGTGTGTGTGTGTGTGTGTGTGTGTGCTTGTCCATAGAACATTAAAGGAACAGTTCATATAAACAGTTCACTCAGTCATTTCTGGAGCTTCACAGTAAAACAGAGTTGCAGCATTGAAGCAGCTGGAGACTCGATTTAAAACAGAGAAACAACAGATGGAGTTTTCTAAATGTTACTTTCTGTGTGAACTGTTTAATCTAAAAACACTGGGATACGTCACTGATTCATGATGTAAGAGAAACATTCAGGGACACAGAAGTGAAGCAGCAGAATACTCACAGGTGTAGTCGTGGTTTCAGGTGTAGTCGTAGTCGGAGGAGGAGCTGTGGTTGTTCTGCGGGCTGTCGTAGCTGCAGGTGTGGTTGTACTGGTCGTGGTGGTGGGTGGAGTGGTTTTGATGGTTGTTGCCATGGTTGTGGTTGGAGTGGGTGTGGTTGTGATGATGGAGGTCGTCGCAGTCTCTGTCATTGTGGATGTCACAGATGTAGTTACAGGCGTGGTTGCAGGTTTGGTTGTAGGTGGTGCTGTAGGACTGGTGGGTGGGGCTGTTGGAGCAGAGCTGGTGATCCTCTCCGTGGACATCACCCCAGCTGTTGGAGACGTGGGTGGAGCTCCTTCAGTGGTGGTGCAGGCTGAGAGTTTTGTATGAACAGAGAGCTGCAGCGTCGAGCTAACCACGGGTGGAGGCTGTGAGGTCGTAGGTGGGACATTGTGGGTGGAGGATGGATGTGTCTCCATGACTGATGTAGACATCACAGGTGTAGCTGTGGTGGAGGCAGGTGGAGGGAAAGTCCTGCTGTGGGATGTCTCTGAGTCAGGAGTAGAACGTGTCCAATCAGAACGAGGCGATAAAACAACAGCAGTGTCAGAGGTGACATCAGAGGTGACATCAGTGGTGATGTCAGAGGTGACATCAATGGAGACGTCAGTGGTGACATCAGAGGTGATGTCATTGGTGACATCAGTAGTGACAGAGGTGACATCAGTGGTGACGTCAGTGGTGACATCAGAGGTGACGTCAGAGGTGACGTCAGTGGTGACATCAGAGGTGACGTCAGTGGTGACATCAGTGGTGACATCAGAGGTGACATTAGAGGTGACGTCAGAGGTGTCGTCACTGGTGACGTCAGTGGTGACATCAGAGGTGATATCAGTGGTGACATTAGCGGTGACATCAGAGGTGATGTCAGTGGTGACGTCAGAGGTGACGTCAGAGGTGACATCAGTGGTGACGTCAGTGGTGACATCAGAGGTGACATCAGAGGTGACATCAGAGGTGACATCAGAGGTGACGTCAGAGGTGACAGCAGAGGTGTCCCTGGTGGTGGTCTCTGATGGAGACAAGAGGACATCAGAGGACAGCAGCGTCACTGTCTGAGTCTCTGGTTCACTTCCCGTCCAGGTGAAGTGGCCGTGCTCTGTGGTGGTCTGGTAAGCTGTCCGGAGCTCAGGTGTGTTCGTACCTGATGAGGCACCTGTGAGCAGCTCAGCGGTGACCACGGCCGGACTGGAAGACACAACATGGCTGCTGTTTAAAGCCGACAGCTGTGTGACTGGCGGGGACACATCAGGACTAAACTCTGACCTCCTGGTTCGTGCTCTGATGACATCGTTCACAGACGTTGAAGCTCGGCTGGTGACTGAAGGGTGGAGCTGTGAGGTGGAGGCCTGTCGGGTAGTGCGGTGGGTCTTTACTCCGTGTGATGACTGTTGGTTAGTGACAGTCATGGCAGGACTCCTGATGGAGTGGA
>CM077793.1:33586769-33591769 GCA_039737535.1 Lagodon rhomboides | reverse complement strand
ATACCTGTCTCTCTTCAGTCACTGTCAGACAAAGGTTTGATCAATAAGGTCCATGAGGAGAACCGGAGGGACGGTCTGTCAGTGTCTCTGTGACAGTGCGTCTGTTTGTCAGGGGTGTAAGCTAACTAAGTACATTTCATCAAGTACGGTACTTTTCCAGTACTTTTAACTGACAGCTTTAGTTACTAGTTACTTTACAGATTACATTTGTTTCCAGTGAATGTTTCTTCATGTTCCTTAATGTTCTTTAGATCTGAAATGATCTCATAGAATGTGATGATGATCTTATAGAACCTGATGATCTTACAGAACGTGATGATGATCTTACAGAACGTGATGATGATCTTACAGAACGTGATGATGATCTTATGGAACCTGATGATGATCTTATAGAACCTGATGATGATCTTATAGAACCTGATGATCTTATAGAACATGATGATGATCTTATAGAACCTGATGATCTTACAGAACGTGATGATGATCTTATGGAACCTGATGATGATCTTATGGAACCTGATGATGATCTTATGGAACCTGATGATGATCTTATAGAACCTGATGATCTTACAGAACGTGATGATGATCTTATGGAACCTGATGATGATCTTATGGAACCTGATGATGATCTTATAGAACCTGATGATGATCTTATAGAACCTGATGATGATCTTATAGAACGTGATGATGATCTTATAGAACCTGATGATGATCTTATAGAACATGATGATCTTATAGAACATGATGATCTTATAGAACATGATGATCTTATAGAACATGATGATGATCTTATAGAACATGATGATCTTATAGAACATGATGATGATCTTATAGAACATGATGATGATCTTATAGAACATGATGATCTTATAGAACATGATCTTATAGAACATGATCTTATAGAACATGATCTTATAGAACATGATGATGATCTTATAGAACATGATGATCTTATAGAACATGATGATGATCTTATAGAACATGATGATCTTATAGAACATGATGATGATCTTATAGAACATGATGATCTTATAGAACATGATGATCTTATAGAACATGATCTTATAGAACATGATGATGATCTTATAGAACATGATGATGATCTTATAGAACATGATCTTATAGAACGTGATGATCTTATAGAACATGATCATGATCTTATAGAACATGATGATCTTATAGAACATGATCTTATAGAACATGATCTTATAGAACATGATGATCTTATAGAACATGGTCTTATAGAACATGATCTTATAGAACATGATCTTATAGAACATGATGATGATCTTATAGAACATGATGATCTGATAGAACATGATCTTATAGAACATGATCTTATAGAACATGATCTTATAGAACATGGTCTTATAGAACATGATGATCTGATAGAACATGATCTTATAGAACATGATCTTATAGAACATGATGATGATCTTATAGAACATGATCTTATAGAACATGATCTTATAGAACATGATCTTATAGAACATGATGATGATCTTATAGAACATGGTCTTATAGAACATGATCTTATAGAACATGATGATCTTATAGAACATGGTCTTATAGAACATGGTCTTATAGAACATGATCTTATAGAACATGATCTTATAGAACATGATCTTATAGAACATGATGATCTTATAGAACATGATCTTATAGAACATGGTCTTATAGAACATGATCTTATAGAACATGGTCTTATAGAACATGATCTTATAGAACATGATGATGATCTTATAGAACATGACGATCTTATAGAACATGGTCTTATAGAACATGGTCTTATAGAACATGATCTTATAGAACATGGTCTTATAGAACATGATCTTATAGAACATGGTCTTATAGAACATGATCTTATAGAACATGATGATGATCTTATAGAACATGATCTTATAGAACATGGTCTTATCGAACATGATGATGATCTTATAGAACATGATGATGATCTTATAGAACATGGTCTTATAGAACATGATCTTATAGAACATGATCTTATAGAACATGGTCTTATAGAACATGATCTTATAGAACATGATCTTATAGAACATGGTCTTATAGAACATGGTCTTATAGAACATGATCTTATAGAACATGATCTTATAGAACGTGACGTTCTGCTGTAAAGCAGCCTACACAGCGTTCACTGAGGGTTAGCAGCAGTAACATGACACACACACATTGATGCAGCAGGAACATTAATCCACAAACATCAGACAGAAAAACACTGACAGATTACTGCATCATGAGTACTTTTACTTTTGTACTTCAAGTATATTTTGATGAAAGTACCTTTTATACTTTATTGCAGTAAATGTTAGAGTACATCACTATGATTTGTCTCAGTATATTTCTACTGTTTCCTGCAGCGAAAGAAGTAAAAGTACCTCCTGTCATTAATGACACACACACATTTCTGATCCGAACATGAAATGTGTTTACTGCAGGACTTTTACTGAAGCAAAGAATCTGTATACTTCTGATTTCAAACTACTTTCTGAGTAAGTTAGCTCATTTGAATATCAGACACGTTACCTTCTTGTTTAATGTACCCAGTGAGTACTTGAGTACTTATACTGTGATCTAATACGTCAGACAGAATCTGAACTAAAAACCTTTTGTTAGTAGTTTGATCTCTCACACACACAGAACATCTTCATCATGAGTACTCACACACACAGCTGAATGTGACGAGCGTGAAGAGCAGCAGTGTCGGGGCGTCCATGTTTCTGTGCGTCCTGCAGCCTCAGATGAGCAGAATGAAGAGCTGAAGGGAAGTGAGTGTTCGCGGGGAGGAAAAAGTCACCGAGCAGCGTTTCCTTCTATTCAATTGTTGTGGACGTTTCACAACCAAGGAGTCTGACGGAAATACCAGAGTCCATCGTTCACATGTTCACAGCGCTGATGAACCTGGAGGATGGCAGCTCACATACATGTCAAGCTCTCATACTCAGAATAATCAGAATAATCAGAATAATCAGAATAATCAGAATAATCACAGAGACAGGAGGAGGAGTCAGGTCCTGTATATTCAGTCTCAGGTCACATAGAGACGTCAACACACTCAGTAACACAGTCACTTTATCCAACCGTGTTTTTACATGTGAACAATGAATTTACATCCATGAGGCAGAACAAACATGGCCGACCATCTTCATCCTGTCTGTCTTCACCTTTAAAGGAGCAGTTCGGTCATTGTTACACCATCCTGAGTGTTGAACGTGTTTTCCTTCTGACGAGACGAGTCTCCGTCCTCCAAACCAACAATCTGAAAGTTTGTTTTCAGCCGTCGTCAGCGTCAGCTGGGCTCAGTACAGATCAACACCGCAGAGCTCCGGACAGCCGGCCTTTAAAAACATGTTTTGCAACAAGCGCTCAAATAATACGCAGCAAAAACAAAGATTCAACAGGGTTAGCAAACAACAACTTATTTATCTATTTAAAAGTATTTTTTTGGCCTTTCTTGATAGAACAGCTGAAGATATGACAGGAAACGGGAGGAGAGAGATAGAGAGAGGGAGTGACTCGCAGCAAAGGGTCCCGGCCGGGAGTCGAACCCGCGGCCGCTGCAGCGAGGACGCAGCCTCTGTACAGGGACGCTGCTCTACCAGCTGAGCTGAACAGCGCCCCCAACAGCAAAAACAATGAACAACAACAGACAACAACAAACAACAACACACAACAGCAAACAACAACAAACAACAACACACAACAGCAAACAACAACAGCCAACAGCAAACGACAACAGACAACAGACAACAACAAACAACAGCAAACAATAACAACAAACAACAACAAACAACAACAGACAACAACAGACAACAACAAACAATAACAAACAACAACACACAACAGCAAACAACAACAGACAACAACAAACGACAACAGACAACAACAAACAACAGCAAACAATAACAACAAACAACAGCAAACAACAACAGAGAACAAGCTGAGCGGCTGGGGCTCAGGGGCAGAGCCAGTGTCTTGTTATTGGAAGGTGGCTGGTTCGATTCCCCTGGGCTGCATGTCGAGGTGTCCTTGGGCCAAATACTGAACCCCAGACTGGTCCTGATGCTGGGCGGTAACTTGCATGGCAGCCGCCACCATCAGTGTGTGAATGTACGTCTGAATTACTGTCAGTCACTTTGGACAGAAGCGCTCTAAATGTAAACATCACAGGGCTGACGCACATTCAGTGATTCACCTCACCTGCAGAGAAGATACTCTGCACAGAGACAGGTTGGACCCCAGGACCTTCTGAGGGAACAGCTACCACTGCCGAGCTGCCCATCGTTTCTACACCTCTGAGATAATTGATGATCCTGATTTAGACGGACTGTTGTTCATAAAGTTTCAACGGATGACAGCCAACATCCTGTCCTGTCAGGAGGAACATCTCCTCCACCCTCCACATCCTGACTGCAGCCTTCACACACGACAGCATCGACCTTCACACACCTCTGACAGGCCTGTGTGTGTCTGTGTGTGTGTCTGTGTGTGTGTCTCACTAAATTTATTACTGTTGGATCCTCAAGTGGTCGCTAGAAGAACTGCAGATTTTGTTTTTTTGGCTTCAGTATTCCAGTTGTGTGTGTGTGTGTGTGTGTGTGTGTGTGTGTGTGTGTGTGTGTGTGTGTGTGTGTGTGTGTGTGTGTGTGTGATGTCAGGGTCACACTTGTGTGTTTAACCTCTGTTGTTAAGAAGGAAGCTCCACCCTCAGCAGGAAGTCATGCTGTTTAACCTCGAATGCAACATGATGAAGTTATCACTTTGTTGGTTTCCTCCTCCTCCTCCTCCTCTTCCTCCTCCTCCTCCTTCTGCTCCTGCTCCTCCTCCTCCTCCTCTTCCTGCTCCTCCTCCTCCTCTTCCTGCTCCTCCTCCTTCTGCTCCTGCTCCTCCTCCTCCTCCTCTTCCTGCTCCTCCTCCTTCTGCTCCTGCTCCTCCTCCTCCTCAGCCAGACAGTCAGGACATTCATCTGTTCTCTCGGAGGTCAG
>CM077793.1:33569269-33584269 GCA_039737535.1 Lagodon rhomboides | reverse complement strand
TCTGGCTCTGTTCCCGCGGTAACTTCCTGTGAGCCTCACCTGCTCACCTGCAGGTTCACCTGCAGAAACCCTGAGTGTGACGGAGCTGTCCGACAGGCCGTCCTGTCCTTCTCAGTCCGAGCATGTTGGAGCTGAAATCATTCACCAGGAGGGTGTTCGTCTGCTCAGCAGGATGTCAGGACACAGATGTGTGTTAAACAGCATCTGTTGGTGGTAAAAGCTCCTACAAGTTAAAATAGCCACTGAATTAACTTTTACTTTGTTTAATATGTGAAATAAGTGAGGAGCCAATCGTGAGACTGTTTTTATATTTCATTTTCAGACGATTTAAATTAAATAAAATGGCCTAAAATCAAATAAAATAAAACACTGAACAACATTCAACAACTTCCTCAAAGGCTCATATAAAAGAAATGATGTTAAATTCAAAATGAAAAGACGAACACATCTAAAACTCTGCCAGTGATTTTTATTATCGGCTGCAGTCGTCTTACTTCATTTCCCCAGAAAACGTCTGCTTCCTGTTTTCTCCCCTGTTGCCATGGTGACTCACAGTATCGGAGCTCCATTGATGATGGCTTTTTACTAGTGGTCAGGCACGAGCTCAGCTCAGAGTTAACATACTCAGAGTGGACTTACCTCACTCAGATCAGCTGTTCTGGACCCGGAGACTCAGAGTTTCACCTCACAGTGAGTCCACTCAGAGTCCAGGGACAGACTCCGGAAAAGCCCTCTGACCTCCAGACAGAAACCAACATGAAGGGAACAGACGAGTGCGTCCGGTCGTCAGTGACGAGTCACAGGAGGCAGGTAATCAGATTACATGCAGCTTTAATAAACTGGTGTTGTCCTTTAAACCCTGTGACTCACACCTACTTCTCTATATGATCTATATCTATATTCTATATGAACTACAATGTGTACATACAGTGAGCTGTGATGATGTCATCCTGTGACCTCATCTGCATCATCATGTTCACGTGTTTATCAACTTGTAGTTTTTGGACTATCAGCCACCGTTCGAAGCTTTCTGCAGATTTATTTTGCTTTTATAATATTCAGTAAGTTATTGATGCATTTCTTTATATTGTTTGTATAATTTTTCATCTGATTGATCAACAGGATTCATCTTGTATTAAATATTAACTAAATGTCTGCAACAAACCAACAACAATCCTCATATCTTTGAATCTTGAATCAGTAAAACTTGAATCGTCTGTTGTTTCCTGAGTAAACTGGCGATTTCATTTTGAATTGCTCCAGGAGCTCAACTCTGATATGAGGGTTCGGTTAAGGTTAGTTTGTGGAGCTGCAGGTGAGAAAATCCACCTGGAGAGAGTTTCAGTCGTCTCAATAAAGAAATGTTTCAGTATCTGCAGGAGATTTTGTTCCTGTTAACTGAACTGGACAGATAAATCAGTTTAAACTGAATCTGACTTGTGACTTGCCGAAGAGCTCAATGTGACTTTTAATGGATGAATGTCGTCGTTTATCTCAGTGAACTTGTGATTTGGTGTTTTCTAATATTACGTGACGCTGAAGCAACAGATTGAGACTCCGGTGACACAATAAAAACTCTGGAGACGTTTCGTCTTTTTCTCTTTAGAAAATAATTTAATAACATTTAAATGGAACAGATAAAAAACAACAGTGAATGCCGGCTCTGCTCTCCTCTCTAATACTCTTTAATCATGTTGACAAAAAGAAAAGGGACAGATTGCACATGAGAGCGGGTCGCAGGTCCGACGAGTCCGGATGGACGAGGATCAGTCTCTCGCTCTCTCTCGCTCACATTCAGACCCGATCAATAATCAAAAAAGTTTCTCTTGGATCACTTCTACAAAATTAAAGTCTTGTTGTTCCTCCGGAGGCAAAGAAAAGACATCCTTTAAAAGACACGGGGTCAAACACCACAGTGATGTCACGTCCGTCCCACACACCCCTCCCCCCCTCAGGGAAGTAAAACAAACAGGGAGGAAATGGAACCAAAATAAAGTGACAGAAACAAAAAGGAGGACATGAATCAAAGGAACACTGAGCGTCAGCAGCAGCAGCTCGATACTTACGTACGTGATGAGAGTTAAGTGCAGCAGGGAGGTGAGGGGAGGAGGGGGACGTCTGTCTTACCTCGTCTCATCTGTCTGATCTCACTCAGTCATTACAGCTGATCGATCGACTGATTCATTGATTTGAGTTTATTGAGCAGCTGACGGCGTCTCTCACTGGTCTTCTGTCTGATCACTCACTGAGACTCACGCCCACCTGCTGACATCTGTCCACCAGCCTCGTCAGTCTGTCCGTCTGTCCTCCTTCTGCTGCCTCAAACAGCAGCCGCTGCAGGGGAGGAGGGGGACAGAGAGGGGTGAGGAGGGGGAGGCAGCAGCTCAACACCTGTGTGTGTGTGTGCGTGTGTGCGTGCACGTGTGTGTGTGTGTGTGTGTGCGCGCGCGTGCATGATGTAAACACTGGGTCACTTCAAGTGTGTATCAGGATAAAACCAGCTGACACATCCAATAATTCATTAATAAATAATCATCTGTGTTTCTTCATCAATCAGAGCATCCGTGTCCTCTTAGTGTCATTCTGAGTGACAGTCACTTCTTCCAATCAGCAGCGAGCGTCTGCAGAGGTCAACTCTTCAGAGGCTCCGTCTCCTGGTGATAATATTGGCTGTGTTCGTGATCACATGCATCTGCGTCTATATGCACGAGACTTGAGAGGATCCGCCGGAACTCGTCATAAACACGTCAAGTTCCCACCACCTCAAGTCGGACACAGGTGCACTTCACGGACTTTGCACAAAGAATATGTCCAACCCACTACACTGACGTCAGAGACATTACCGACTGGTGTGTAGATAGATAAGTAATCACAATGGAAGTCAACCAAGGGATTTAGTTTGCCAGCTGCAGTTTCATTGAAAACAGTCTGAAGTCTTTCCCTCATAACAAACTGGGTGACGAAGTGAAAGTTCACGAAGTCGTGTAATGTTATGAAGCATAGTTTGGGAGAGGGCACGCCTCTTTGGAAGGAGGTATTTCATTTCTCACGTGGGAAATTCCACGTGGTAATTCTAACCAACTGGGGCAACGTTGAGGGGAGGGTCTTCTGTCCGCACTTATTTCAGACCATCTGCACAGAAAAGCAGACGGAGGGAGGAACCCTGGAGATCCCGCGAGATTTTAAAGCCATGTGACATGTCGCAAAGGGAAGTTGTCACCAGCATCTCTGACGTTTTTAATCCCAGAATGCACGGTGATGCAGGCAAATGCATGCGCATGCTTGATCAGAAACGCGCCTATTCACTGCATCTTTGTCTCCTATGGATGATGTCATCACTCACATCCTCCTTTGATGTTATGATGTCAATAACACAGAAACAGAGGATCAGACTCCCGTCTCCTCTGCTGTGGCTCTGACGCTGCCCATCCCTCTGCAGCTGTCACACAGACGGGAGGCGGAGTATCTGTGCATGACTCCTGCTCTAAAAGGTCAGTGTGAACGTGGCGCCTGAGACCAGACGCAGTGTGTTTTCTCTCAGCGCTCCTGAACGCACAGTCAGCACTTCACTGCCTGAAGCAAACACTGTGTGGACACGGACCCTTAATGAGTCAACTACAGCTGAGCCTGGCACAGCTGAAGAGAGCCAGTGTAAACTGTGTGTGTGTGTGTGTTGTGTCTCCTGAGTGTTAGACAGGAAGTGAAGGAGGTGATTTACATGTTTCCACAGGACAGCACACAGTGGGAGGTGATGGAGAGCCTGCTGATAGAGAAGTCGCACCTACAACAGAAACAACAGACAGTAAAAGAGGGAGGAGGAGAAACAGCAGACGGCGGAGCGTCCAGTCAGTAACATGAAACAGACTGCAGCCAGGTGCGACTGCACAACACATAAAACCTGCAGAAGAAGAAATCAGGTTCAGTAGGAACATACAGGACATGAACCTGGGTTATGTGACTGAACCTCCGGTCGAGTCTCCTCCCTCCATCACTGACTCACCTCTGATCGCTCCTTCAGCTCCTCCTCCACAGCAATCGCTCTGCCAAGACACAAACACAGCTTCATTCATCCGTCTGCCTTCAGCAGGCCACATGTTCACACTCAAACCAACAACTGCGTGTGATTTCCTGTCTGCGGCCCACTGCCCCCTGCTGGCCACCATCGCAACACCTCACAGGTAGATTCTGTGTGGGAGTGGCAGCAGTCATGAATCTATAATGATTCATCAGACATCAGAAACAATCAAAGATTAGCAGAATTTAGCACAGTTCATGTCAGAGATATTTTGGTCCAGTAATCATTTATCCTGACGACCTCTAGAAGGACCCGCCCCCAGGTTGGGCCTCACTGCTCTGCGACAGACAGGATGAGACTTTATTGTTGGTCTTGATTTGTTGACAGTAAACAGATCATCATCAGACTCGTCCTCCTCATTACATCCGCAGGTTTCTGTGCACTCACATCTTCCAGTTGGCCAAACACTTTGGAGAGTTACTGCTCAACATCCTGGCCTGGAACTTCAGCTGCTCCATGTTTCCGTCCTGCCACTCCTGACGCAGCAACCTGCGCAGCAACGAGGCAACTCAGAGAGCAGCGAGCAACACGGCAACTGCTGACAGACCACTGCTCTGTGTGTGTGTGTGTGTGTGTGTGTGTGTGTGTGTGTGTGTGTGTGTGTGTGTGTGTGTGTGTGTGTACCTCAGACCCAGCTCTGTGTTGTTGGGCATGGCGTATCTCAGTCTCTCCAGCACCAGTGCATGCTGGGACTGCGGCAGACAGCTGAGGTAAAGAGTCACCACCTAAAGAGCCAATCAGCAATCAAAGCTTGAACCAAGTGTGAACATCTGTCCGCTAAACGGACATTTGTTAAGGCAGTCTGGGGACAAAGAAGGAGCCTATATTGTTCCTGTGTCTTTGTAAAATGTGACATGTTTAGATCAATAACATGTTTCTGCTTTCATGTTCTGATTTAATGCTGAAATACAAGAAAGCTCCAATGATTCAGAATCTGTCAGAGACGCAGTTTCACAACAGTTACAACCTTTGTTTTAACCCAACAACTCTTAAAATCACTACATTTGTTAATGGAGTCTGGTGATGTTGTTCTGGTCACTCAGGATGGACAGTGACATCAGGTGTGGAAAGGCTCTTCTCTCAGGTGAGTCTCACCTTGTTGTGGAAGGTGTAGCAGCTCCAGAACTCTGCTGAGTTGAAGGGAACCTCCAGTCGAGACGGGACGGTGCTGAGGCAGCGTTGGACCAGATCTGAGAACAGTTTGGACTGAGTGTTGGCTGGACCGCGGGCCTGTTGACTGCTGCTGAACAGCAGGTAACTGTGGACACACACACACACACACACACACACACACACACACACACACACACACACACACACTCTGTTGTCTGTTTCAATAGAAAACATGGCATCACTCTCACCTGTTCAGGTAACAAAGGTCTCAGATCAGCTGGTGCTGACGCAGGTTTGATGTTGACAGAAGTTTTATGCGAATCATTGATCGTGTGAGTCAGAGCTCAGTGAGGCTTCATGACAAACTGTACATGTAGAGACAGACGTCCGCAGGGACAAACACTCACTCCATCCACAGTTTGTGGAGCTCTTCCAGCTGCATGTTGGATCCCAGCGCTCTCTCGAAGGCGTCCGCCGTGTCGTCCACGGAGCCGTGCAGCCACTGCCAGCGACTGCAGCAACAACAACACAGTTAATCTCCCAGGAAGTAACACAGACACGCGCACACACACACACACACGCACGCACACACACACACACACACACACCAGTGGATGAGGTGGAGGTATGGCAGCTGCTGGCTGAGCTGCTCCTGAAGCTCTCTGATGATTGGACCTCTCAGCAGCTCCTCAGTGGGAAAACCAAGGATGTGTCTGAGGAGAGAACAACAGTCAAAGCTTCTTCTTCTCACCTGAAGACCCACACACACACACACACACACACAGTACCTGAGGACGTCCACAGGTCTCTTGTGACTCTGCTGGTCCTCACAGAGACTCAAGATGAATCCTCTGAACAGAGGAACGATGGCACTCGACTTCTCCTGTAAACACCAGCACAGAACATCAAACACCTGACGCAGCTGTCAGCCGTCACTCATGTAAGAAGCTGCTGTGATCTCTCCTCACCTGCTTCATGAGAAACTTGCAGGAGTGGTAGAAGACCTCGGCGTTGTTGGGACACTCGACCAGAGCGTGGAGCCACATGCTGACCGCCTGATCTGCGTCTCCTCTCCGGATGTGGAGCTCAGCCAGAGCGTCTCTCAGAGTGCAGGACTCAGGACAGAACTGCAGCAGAGACTCGCAGAGGACAACACCTTCATCCAACCTGTAGAGAGACAACAGCTGTGTTGGACAGGCCAGCACTGCGACATGACACGGTCTCATCCCGAACACGCTGCTGCGCTCGGCTGTCTCTGAGTCCGACAGACATTCACACACAAACACTTTGTTCCCGTATCATGACAGCACAGCAAACAGTGGCTCTGTGAACGACATCAATTTCCTCTCGTTCAATGAAATAAACATGTTGCACGATGTTTTCACACTAAAGTTAAAAACCAGCAGCAGCAGCAGCAGCAGCAGCAGGTGTCACCTGTCCAGCAGCTTGTGGAGGAGGATGAGGTTGGAGTGAAGGGACAGACAGGCCAGCGTCCTCTCACTCTGAGACACAGACTCATCACTGCACTGATGGATGGCATCTGAGAGAGGACAGAGACAGACAGTTTAATATCGTATGATCAGCTACAACAAGACCAATAAAGTGTGAAGTAGAACAGTGACGGGAGCAGTGGTGTGTCTGCACCTTGGAACAGGGCGATGAGGATGTCTGGCGGGGTGCTGACGTCCTGCCGGCTCCTCCAGGGCAGCAGGAAAGACTCTCTGCTCACCAGTCTGGACGGACCCGACTCTGCCGGGTCGTACAGGGCGGACGGCAGCCGGTCGAACTCCGTCAGGTGGATGTAACAGAGCCAGAGCAGCGCCCGGTCGCTGGCTGTCAGGTGCTCCGCTATACTCCTGTCATGGGCCGATTTCAAGGCGTTCTGCACACAATTCATCATTTCATTGATTACTGTTTGTGATCAAAGGCATCCAGACTGATCTAAAAAGATGTTATTTAACCTTTCAAAGCTGAAATCTTCACTGTAGCTGCTAAGATTAAACATCTGAAGTGGCCGACTGAATGTCGGGGGGCTAAATAACGTCTCGTTGGCGTCTGTTAGTCTTTTTAGGCTACGTCGCTGTTACATTAGTGTGTTTTCAGCTCTGAGTCTCAGCTGATTCAGACACAAATCTGCACTTCTGTCTCGGTGTTTCACCTGGAGAATAGCCAGCGCGCTCTCCATGCGGCCGGTGAACAGGTTAAGGTGGACTCTGTACAGAAGAGCCTCCATCAGCTGGAAGGACAGTTTGTCTGAGACTCCAGAAGACGCCTCAGTGAGGAGAAACTGCAGCAGACGATCACACACGTAGTCCTTCCCCTCGAACGAGCTCTCCAGGGTCAAATACTGCAGAGAGAAAGTCAGCGACACATCAGTCCAGTTCATCTGATCTGCAGCAGAACTCACTCCGTGTTACTGTCCCTTCGATGGGACGGACAGGTGAGCACACTGCGCAGGTGAGAAATCTGTGGACTTACGTTCCACCACACTTTGTAGTCTGGCGCGTGCTCCACAGCCATCTCACACATCTCCTGGACCTCCTCCCTGCTGCCTCGCCTGGAGAACAGAGACAGGTAGTGGCTCCACACCTCCGGGTTGTCACAATTTGTCTCCAGAGCTCGAGACAATGTGTTCAAGGCGGCTTCCAGACACTCTGCTGCAGACCTGCGGACAGACACATCACCTGAAACAGGACAGTCACCTGAGGGGTGAATACGAGGACACCAGCGGGCTGCGTGCCGACTCACGTCTCATTCTGATTCAGGTATTTGAAGGCTAATTTGATCCACAGCTGAGTGTCTCCAGGACTCTCCAGGACGCTCGTCTCCAGGTTTGATATGTCGTCTGTCTCGCTGACAAAATAGCGTTTGTCCTCTGATGTGACGCAGACGTCCAGAGCAGACAGGTTGGTCCTGGAGCCGCCGTCTGCAGGAGACACACAGATCAGTGTTGACCGAACTCTTTCAGGACAGACTCTGATCACGTCCTTCACGCAGGCGAGCTGATGGATCCTTCCAGGTGACATCATGGAGCCTCCGGATGTTTACTCACCGTGTCGCCCGGACGCCATGTTTCCAGCGGCGCTCTCGTCCTCACTGTCGTCCTCGGGAGTCGAGCTGCTCTGAGAAGGCTTCGGCCTCCACCTTCTCAGGTCCTTACAGGTGGTGTACGGAGGGACTGCGGAAGAAGAGAAGAAGAGTTCACACATCTGCAGCTACTTTCTCTGATGATGATGATGATGATGATGATGATGATGATGATGATGATGATGATGATGATGGTGATCGCTGACCGTGCCGTTTGCTCTCGTTGACCTTGCTGACGAGGAGGACGGCCTTCTGGTCGACTCCCATCCGGTCTTTGTTTGTGCCGAACAGCTTCTTCATGTATTTTTCTACACAACAGAGCAATGCATCATGGGTAAGTTTGAAACACTTTGTGTGGTGAACACACCGACAGGAAACTTCCTGTGACTCACCTGTGGCAACAGTGACGTCATCGTCTGAGCTGCTCTCTGAGCAGCCAATCAGAGGCAGGCTGTAGGACAGGATGTCCTGGAACAGCTGGTTTCCTGTCAGGGTGCAGTTCCTCATGTGCTGCCTGCAGAGAGGAGGAGCAGAGAGGAGGAGCAGTGAGGAGGAGCAGCAGTGAGGAGGAGCAGAGAGGAGGAGGAGGAGCAGAGAGGAGGAGCAGTGAGGAGGAGCAGTGAGGAGGAGCAGAGAGGAGGAGCAGTGAGGAGGAGCAGAGAGGAGGAGCAGTGAGGAGGAGCAGTGTTATAAACTCCTGCAGAGAGGAGGAGCAGCAGAGAGGAGGAGCAGCAGAGAGGAGGAGGAGCAGAGAGGAGGAGCAGCAGAGAGGAGGAGCAGAGAGGAGGAGCAGTGAGGAGGAGCAGTGAGGAGGAGCAGCAGAGAGGAGGAGCAGAGAGGAGGAGCAGTGAGGAGGAGCAGTGAGGAGGAGGAGCAGAGAGGAGGAGCAGAGAGGAGGAGCAGCAGAGAGGAGGAGCAGAGAGGAGGAGCAGAGAGGAGAGAGCAGTGAGGAGGAGCAGAGAGGAGGAGCAGTGAGGAGGAGCAGAGAGGAGGAGCAGAGAGGAGGAGCAGTGAGGAGGAGCGGAGAGGAGGAGCAGTGAGGAGGAGCAGTGAGGAGGAGCAGAGAGGAGGAGCAGTGAGGAGGAGCAGAGAGGAGCAGCAGTGAGGAGGAGCAGTGAGGAGGAGCAGTGAGGAGGAGCAGAGAGGAGGAGCAGAGAGGAGGAGCAGCAGAGAGGAGGAGCAGAGAGGAGGAGCAGAGAGGAGGAGCAGAGAGGAGGAGCAGCAGAGAGGAGGAGCAGAGAGGAGCAGCAGAGAGGAGGAGCAGCAGAGAGGAGGAGCAGCAGAGAGGAGGAGCAGAGAGGAGGAGCAGAGAGGAGGAGCAGCAGAGAGGAGCAGCAGAGAGGAGGAGCAGTGTTATAAACTCCTGCAGAGAGGAGGAGCAGTAAGGAGGAGCAGAGAGGAGGAGCAGCAGAGAGGAGGAGCAGTGAGGAGGAGCAGTGTTATAATCTCCTGCAGAGAGGAGGAGCAGAGAGGAGGAGCAGTGAGGAGGAGCAGAGAGGAGGAGCAGTGAGGAGGAGCAGTGAGGAGGAGCAGAGAGGAGGAGCAGTGAGGAGGAGCAGAGAGGAGGAGCAGTGAGGAGGAGCAGTGAGGAGGAGCGGAGAGGAGGAGCAGTGAGGAGGAGCAGTGAGGAGGAGCAGAGAGGAGGAGCAGTGAGGAGGAGCAGAGAGGAGCAGCAGTGAGGAGGAGCAGTGAGGAGGAGCGGAGAGGAGCAGCAGTGAGGAGGAGCAGAGAGGAGGAGCAGAGAGGAGCAGCAGTGAGGAGGAGCAGTGAGGAGGAGCGGAGAGGAGCAGCAGTGAGGAGGAGCAGTAGTGAGGAGGAGCAGAGAGGAGCAGCAGAGAGGAGGAGCAGTGAGGAGGAGCAGAGAGGAGGAGCAGTGAGGAGGAGCAGTGAGGAGGAGCAGAGAGGAGGAGCAGAGAGGAGGAGCAGAGAGGAGGAGCAGAGAGGAGCAGCAGTGAGGAGGAGCAGAGAGGAGCAGCAGAGAGGAGGAGCAGTGAGGAGGAGCAGTGAGGAGGAGCAGTGAGGAGGTGCTCTCACCATCTGCAGTGGTCGTCGTTGCAGGTGCCGGTCAGGTCGAAGCGACAGAAACACTTGGTGGGCTCGATGGTGTTGCTGTACGTGACGGAGCTGAGGGACAGCTTCTCCTTGGTTCTGTAGTACGGACTGAACCTGAGAGCACACACACACACACACACTGTTCTGCTTGGTTCTGTAGTACGGACTGAACCTGAGAGCACACACACACACACACACACACTGTTCTGCTTGGTTCTGTAGTACGGACTGAACCTGAGAGCACACACACACACACACACACACTGTTCTGCTTGGTTCTGTAGTACGGACTGAACCTGAGAGCACACACACACACACACACACACACACACACACACTGTTCTGCTTGGTTCTGTAGTACGGACTGAACCTGAGAGCGCACACACACACACACACACTGTTCTGCTTGGTTCTGTAGTACGGACTGAACCTGAGAGCACACACACACACACACACTGTTCTGCTTGGTTCTGTAGTACGGACTGAACCTGAGAGCACACACACACACACACACACACACACACACACACACACACACTGTTCTGCTTGGTTCTGTAGTACGGACTGAACCTGAGAGCACACACACACACACACACACACTGTTCTGCTTGGTTCTGTAGTACGGACTGAACCTGAGAGCACACACACACACACACACACACACACACACACACACACACACTGTTCTGCTTGGTTCTGTAGTACGGACTGAACCTGAGAGCACACACACACACACACACACTGTTCTGCTTGGTTCTGTAGTACGGACTGAACCTGAGAGCACACACACACACACACACACACACACACACACACACACACACTGTTCTGCTTGGTTCTGTAGTACGGACTGAACCTGAGAGCACACACACACACACACACACACACACACACACACACACACACTGTTCTGCTTGGTTCTGTAGTACGGACTGAACCTGAGAGCACACACACACACACACACACACACTGTTCTGCTTGGTTCTGTAGTACGGACTGAACCTGAGAGCGCACACACACACACACACACACACACACACACACACACACACACACACTGTTCTGCTTGGTTCTGTAGTACGGACTGAACCTGAGAGCACACACACACACACACACACACACACACACACACACACACACACTGTTCTGCTTGGTTCTGTAGTACGGACTGAACCTGAGAGCACACACACACACACACACACACACACACACACAGTTCTGCTGCAGCCTCTGTGCGCTTCAGTCTGTCTCAGTCACATTTGTCTTTTGGGTCGAGCTGCTTTTGATTTTGATCATTTTTGCTTTGAACATGAGGTCCGGAGGCTTCAGCGCTCTCGTACCTTCAGGCTTCTGGTTCATCCAAACCAAAACTTGAAATTCTTCTTTTCTTTTATCACAGTGATGAATTTTATGTTTCTCGTGTGCATCAGTCTGGTACGGGGCGGTTCTGGTCCACAGAGAGAAGCTGAGCTCTGTCATCATACAGTTCTGACCCGATGTGAGTCATCAACTGTTCATATAATTCACAACTATTGTGACAGCAAGCAAAGGTCCCCAGTGTGAGCCCTCAGGGCCTCCGTAGCTCTGAACTGTGTGAACAGGTGTGAACAGGTGTGAACAGGTGTGTACAGTGTGTTGATGTGGAGTCTACCTGTATGACCTGAAGACCAGCAGAGGGCTGTGATATGAGCCGAACGGGACCGGCTTCAGCTCGGAGCTCCCTGATTGGCTGGTTGTTGTGTCAAGCTCCAGTGAAACCACCTGCAGTGAAAAACAAACGCACTGATCACACAATGACCGACTCACACTGCGTCTGGATGCAGCTTCAGTTCACCGAATCTCCGCATCGTCTCAGTGTGAAAGTCTCGGAGACGCGAGGGATGAAATTTCGCTCCGGCGCTGATCCGCCTCTGGAGGTAGTATCAGGGCCGCATTATTGGCGAACAGAACCAGTGTGAACGGATCAGCCGGCTGCGTATCGAGGGCGTGTCGGTCTGACAGTCTGAGAACTACACAGGTCCTTCACTCAGCTAAATACAGAGAAATGTCCCACAAAGCAACGTTACAGGACCAAACAACAGGAACGTAGCAGCTGGAACTGTCTCTGGTGACTTATGAGGAAAACAATACTGCAGCTGTACGTGGAGAAGTGTCTGTCCTCCTGTCTGTCCTCCTGTCTGTCCTCCTGTCTGTCCTCCTGTCTGTCCTCCTGTCTGTCCTCCTGTCTGTCCTCCTGTCTGTCCTTCCTGTCTGTCCTCCTGTCTGTCTGTCCTCCTGTCTGTCTGTCCTCCTGTCTGTCTGTCCTCCTGTCTGTCCTCCTGTCTGTCTGTCCTCCTGTCTGTCTGTCCTCCTGTCTGTCCTCCTGCTCTGTCCTCCTGTCTGTCTGTCCTCCTGTCTGTCTGTCCTCCTGTCTGTCCTCCTGTCTGTCCTCCTGCCTGTCCTCCTGCCTGTCTGTCCTCCTGTCTGTCCTCCTGCCTGTCTGTCCTCCTGTCTGTCCTCCTGTCTGTCTGTCCTCCTGTCTGTCCTCCTGCCTGTCTGTCCTCCTGTCTGTCCTCCTGCTCTGTCCTCCTGTCTGTCCTCCTGTCTGTCCTCCTGCCTGTCCTCCTGCCTGTCCTCTTGTCTGTCCTCCTCCTGCCTGTCCTCTTGTCTGTCCTCCTGCCTGTCCTCCTGCCTGTCTGTCCTCCTGTCTGTCCTCCTGTCTGTCCTCCTGTCTGTCCTCTTGTCTGTCCTCCTCCTGCCTGTCCTCTTGTCTGTCCTCCTGCCTGTCTGTCCTCTTGTCTGTCCTCCTGTCTGTCCGTCCTCCTGCCTGTCCTCATGTCTGTCTGTCCTCTTGTCTGTCCTCCTGTCTGTCTGTCCTCTTGTCTGTCTGTCCTCTTGTCTGTCCTCCTGTCTGTCTGTCCTCCTGTCTGTCCTCGTGTCTGTCTGTCCTCTTGTCTGTCTTCGTGTCTGTCTGTCCTCTTGTCTGTCCTCCTGTCTGTCCTCCTGTCTGTCTGTCCTCATGTCTGTCTGTCCTCTTGTCTGTCCTCCTGTCTGTCTGTCCTCTTGTCTGTCTTCGTGTCTGTCTGTCCTCCTGCCTGTCCGACACATTTATGCCTGAAAACCAGCGTCTGTCTCCGGCAGTAAACTTTACCTCACCAGGTGTTTGTGTTGTTGTAGTTGCTGTTGTCACGGTGACGGTCAGCCCTCCAGACCGAGACTTCAGTGAACTTTCCCCCAGAAAACAGCCTCCGTCCCCGCGAGAGACAGAGTCAGACAGCGTCCAGTTTACTGATGGTGATGATGTGATGATGTCATTTAGAGTGAAAAACTTTGTCTCTTTCCAGGATGTTTGGTGGGTCAGGATCTCAACCACTGCACATTATAACAGCATCCATAGGATTATAAACTGTCAGCAGGTTTAGATTGACAGGAGGACACCTGGACACACCTGGACACACCTGGAAACACACCGACGTCATCATCATGACGCGGACCGTCACCATCATGACGCGGACCGTCACCATCGTGACGCGGACCGTCACCATCGTGACGCGGACCGTCACGCCTCTTTAGGAGCCGCAGCGCCGGATTTCTGTGTGAATTCACGTCGGTTCGTCTTTAATGCAGAGCTGCTTCGCTCTGTGTGAATCGCTATCGGCGGAGAATTGTGACACGGTGACGCACTGATCACACGGTGACACACTGATCACACGGTGACACACTGATCACACGGTGACACACTGATCACACGGTGACACACTGATCACACGGTGACGCACTGATCACACGGTGACACACTGATCACACGGTGACACACTGATCACACGGTGACGCACTGATCACACGGTGACACACTGATCACACATGTAAAAAACTGAAACCTTCATCTTTAATAAACTGGCCCGGTCAGACAACACTGACGCCGTCTACAGGAAGGGACAGAGCAGGCTGCAAAAATTTCACGGCAACAAATTTTTATTGTCGATGTGAAATTTTTGCGTCGACGCGTCGTATTTATTATTGTTATTATTATCATCATTTCTTTTTTTAAAGATTTGAGCCGGAGCAAATCGGTTTAGCACCGCTAGTGTTCATAGAAGAAGAAGACGGCTCCACAGAAGAAGCAGCAGCAGAAGAAGTATGAATGGAGGAACACGTTGAGGAGAGCAGGAAAGCGAGACCAAAAACGTCCAAAGTGTGGGAACATTTTTAAAATAAAACTGCGTAACATGTGACGTGCAAACTTTGTCAAACACAGCTGTCAGTTCATGGCAGCACTGCAGCCGTGCACGAGCTCCTGAAGCGCAGCACCCTGCAGCTCCGGAGGCAGATCTGCCAGACGGGGAGGCTCACCAGGTGAACTGATGAAAGTTATTTGTCTCAGGTATCAGAGAGTCACAGCCGTAGCCGATCTGTTCTGTGGTGCAGCCCTGATATATCGCATGTTTATCTTTATTCTAATAGTTTATTCTATTTTCTGTTCAAACTGTTCTTGTATTCTTTCCAATATCTCTCTATTGTTGCCTCTAGTTTTGAGACCTGCTCTCGTGCTGCGAGTTATTTCCCTCTGCACTGCTGTGTTACCTGGGAATTTCTCCATAAAGGAACATCTCATCTTATCTGGTGACCTGATGAAGAAAATCTGATGCAGGATTTTAAGCTCACCTGTCCAGGTGGAGGGTTGTCCACATGTC
>CM077793.1:33529269-33561769 GCA_039737535.1 Lagodon rhomboides | reverse complement strand
CTCTTTCACAGACAGTAGCACCTGAATACACCTGATTCATTTCTACAGATCCAGGAATCCTTCAAAATGTGGAAAAAGTCTCATCTCATGTCAAAGAAAGTGTTGTGGACTTCATGTGGTCTGGTGTGTTCAGACTGACGGAGGAGCAGCAGAACAAACCTCCACCACCGTCACTCTCTTGTTGGCCATCGACATCAGACACGTCTCCCGGAGCAGCATCTCCTCCTCCTCTTCCTCATCAGCAAACGGAGGTTTAGGAGGAGGCTCCAGCTCGTCTGGTGGAGGGGGGAGAGGAGGTGGGGGAGGAACACCGGACAGCATGGGAGAGAGGAAGGGCGGAGAGAAATCCTGAGAGGCAGAGACAGACAGGATCAGAGACAGACAGGATCAGAGACAGACAGACAGGATCAGAGACAGACAGGATCAGAGACAGACAGGATCAGAGACAGACAGACAGGATCAGAGACAGACGGGATCAGAGACAGACGGGATCAGAGACAGACGGGATCAGAGACAGACGGGATCAGAGACAGACAGACAGGATCAGAGACAGACAGACAGGATCAGAGACAGACAGGATCAGAGACAGACAGGATCAGAGACAGACAGACAGGATCAGAGACAGACAGACAGGATCAGAGACAGACAGGATCAGAGACAGACAGACAGGATCAGAGACAGACAGGATCAGAGACAGACAGGATCAGAAAGAAATAAGAGATAAACATAACTGGAAGAAGTGTGTTCAGTCAAAGTCGTAGAAAAAGAGAAAGAGTTGGTGGAAAGTTCACAGCCGTCATATTTATAATAAAATATTGTGTTTTTTTTAATCTTAAAATGTGTCTAATGATCATCACATTATGTTCAGGTGGGTAAATCATTTCCTGTGAGCGTGTACTTGGAGAAAGTGGGCGCTCTTATTGTGAAAAACATCACTGGAAACAAAAAAAATTGATCAGTCAAACATCTGGAAAACTAATCATGATGACATGTTTCAGTGTTATTGATCATTTTAATGATTCATTTTCAATAAAAGGAGAGAAAAGGCTGAATTTAAGGACCATGTTGTTCAACAGAAGATCACTGTGTTTTATCATTTAATACAGATATGATCAGATTTTATATCATATATATTTAATACTGTCGATAAAAAACCTTTTTATGTTTTTTGAATCAAAAGTTATTTTTATGTCAGGACTGATGAATGTGTCCTTCAGTCATTCAGTTATTATTGATGTTAATACAATAAACTGTGTGGATGATGAAACTACTAAATGCTAATGCTAACGCTACAATACTCTTCAACAGCTGATTGCAGTGTTCCGGGGTGCGTACCATTCCAAAGTGATGAGAGTCGGTCAGATACAGAGACACCTGAGGGAAACATCCTGGATCGTCTGCAGTCAGCTGAGTGTGTGTCGGAGACGGGACTGAAACACAGCAGCAAACAGGAAGTTTCAACGGGTGTGTGTGTGTGTGTGTGTGTGTGTGTGTGTGTGTGTGTGTGTGTGTGTGTGTGTGTGTGTGTGTGTGTGTGTGTGTGTGTGTGTGTGTCTGCAATGGGGCCTGCTATCAGAACCCACAGACAAATATAATGTTGAATGTAGACGCCCTGCTCACCTGGTGAACTGGTCTCGCTGTCCGTGTCCATGGCGACCTCATCATAGTTGTCGTACTGGTACAGGTTCCCTGAGGCGTCCACACCTTGTTTACCTGCAGACTTCCTGTGTTCTCGGTCTCTGGACTGAAGGACACAACAGACATCCTGTCACTCTGCTCTCTTCTTCTGTGGTGGATCTAACAAGCAGCTGATCATCTGAAGACCAGACCACTGACCCCACTGAGACAGAAGCATTACATTAAAGGCTGTGGTTCTTTGTGTCTGTCCTCTTACTTTGCTGCGTGTCCTCGTCCTCCCTCCCACCAGCTTCATGAAGCGGTTGTACTGCTCGTCCTGGTTGGACAGGTCGCGGATTCGGCGGATCTCGTCCTCCCGTTTGCGTCGCTCCTCCTCTTCCTGTCGCCGTTTCTCCTCCTGCTCCTTCTGCTGCTGCAGCTTCCACGTCCTCAGCTGCTGCTTCCTGAACGCCTGCTTCGCTGCCGAGCCTGATCAATAACAACAACTTTATTATGATCAGATCATCACACTGTGGCGGGACGCTCCTCTACAGCAGCAGGTGGAGCTGCGTTCTTCATCGTCCCTGAGAGCCAATCAGAGCTCAGAGTTTAGTTTCAGTCTGGAGTTGGACACGATCGTCATTAATTAAGATACAGTTTATTAATCGAGGGAGGATCTGTGGCTTTAGATCATGACATTGATCTGGAGCTATACCTGTCAGAACCACGGCTCATCTGACCTCACACCGGTCACCTTCTTCATCTAAGACATTCATTTATCTTTTAGTCCAACAGACCGTGAACGCTGCTGATCACCTGAGCCTTGAGTGACATCATCAGCCTGCCTGTTGGGGGAGGAGTTTACTGCCCTAAAAATTCTGTTGTGTCGATGTCTAATGCTGCCTGACTGCTGTGATGAGTCGGGCTGCTCCTTCTTTGTGCCCAATAATCACAAAGCTGTTTGTTTCAAATCTGTTCTCCGACGACAGAGTGACGTTTTTTATATCATCATATAAAACTGACGACATCAACGTGATATAAGATCAGGTGGGATCATCAGCGTGATATAAGATCAGGTGGGATCATCAGCGTGATATAAGATCAGGTCGGATCATCAGCGTGATATAAGATCAGGTCGGATCGTTAACGTGATATAAGATCAGGTCGGATCGTTAACGTGATATAAGATCAGGTCGGATCATCACCGTGATATAAGATCAGGTGGGATCGTCAGCGTGATATAAGATCAGGTGGGATCGTCAGCGTGATATAAGATCAGGTGGGATCATCAGCGTGATATAAGATCAGGTGGGATCGTTAACGTGATATAAGATCAGGTGGGATCGTCAGCGTGATATAAGATCAGGTGGGATCGTCAGCGTGATATAAGATCAGGTGGGATCGTTAACGTGATATAAGATCAGGTCGGATCATCAACGTGATATAAGATCAGGTGGGATCGTCAGCGTGATATAAGATCAGGTGGGATCATCAGCGTGATATAAGATCAGGTCGGATCATCAACGTGATATAAGATCAGGTGGGATCGTCAGCGTGATATAAGATCAGGTGGGATCATCAGCGTGATATAAGATCAGGTGGGATCATCAGCGTGATATAAGATCAGGTGGGATCATCAGCGTGATATAAGATCAGGTGGGATCATCAGCGTGATATAAGATCAGGTGGGATCGTCAGCGTGATATAAGATCAGGTGGGATCATCAGCGTGATATAAGATCAGGTGGGATCGTTAACGTGATATAAGATCAGGTGGGATCATCAGCGTGATATAAGATCAGGTCGGATCGTTAACGTGATATAAGATCAGGTCGGATCATCAGCGTGATATAAGATCAGGTGGGATCATCAGCGTGATATAAGATCAGGTGGGATCATCAGCGTGATATAAGATCAGGTGGGATCGTCAACGTGATATAAGATCAGGTGGGATCATCAGCGTGATATAAGATCAGGTGGGATCATCAGCGTGATATAAGATCAGGTGGGATCATCAGCGTGATATAAGATCAGGTGGGATCATCAGCGTGATATAAGATCAGGTCGGATCGTTAACGTGATATAAGATCAGGTGGGATCGTCAGCGTGATATAAGATCAGGTGGGATCATCAGCGTGATATAAGATCAGGTGGGATCGTCAACGTGATATAAGATCAGGTCAGATCATCAGCGTGATATAAGATCAGGTCGGATCATCAGCGTGATATAAGATCAGGTGGGATCGTTAACGTGATATAAGATCAGGTCGGATCGTCAGCGTGATATAAGATCAGGTCGGATCATCAGCGTGATATAAGATCAGGTGGGATCGTTAACGTGATATAAGATCAGGTCGGATCGTCAGCGTGATATAAGATCAGGTCAGATCGTCAGCGTGATATAAGATCAGGTCGGATCGTCAGCGTGATATAAGATCAGGTGGGATCGTCAGCGTGATATAAGATCAGGTGGGATCGTCAGCGTGATATAAGATCAGGTGGGATCATCAGCGTGATATAAGATCAGGTGGGATCATCAGCGTGATATAAGATCAGGTGGGATCGTCCGACCATCATCAATCTTCAGATCTGAGAAGCTCAAACAAACAACTGAAATATTAATGAATGACCACAACAGCAGCTGATTAATATTATATTGAATCGAGTGATTGATTGATCGACTTGTTGTGCAATGTGTTCAAAGTCGCCGTCAGTTCACCTGCAGCAGGTGTTCACACAGTGAACCAATCACGCGTCTGGACCGTCAGTCCTCTACCTTAGCATCTGACTGAACAGAACCTGTCCTGCTCGCTGTGATGACTGGATTATTATTGATTACTGACTCCAGTGGACTCACATGGAGGCAGCTGTCTCACCTGGACTGATCACTTTCTTGGCCAGGTGAGGCTTTCCCGGCACTCTGCCTCTCTCCAGCGCAGGTTTGGGCCCAGGTTTGGGTTTAGGACTCGGTTTGGGCCTTTCTCTGTCTCTGTCTTGAAGTCTGGACCCAGTCTTGGTTCTGTCTCTGGACCTGGTCCTGTTCTTGTCTACCGCAGCAGCAGCAGCAGCAGCGGCGGCGGCGGCGGCGGCTGAGGAGGCGGACCTGGTGGTGACTCTCTGCTGCCTGCTGGGTGGAGCAGCTGTGGAGGTGGAGCTCTTCTCCTGGACCACTTTAGTGATGCGGTCTTTGCTCTTCTTCATCACCTGCTGCTCCTTCTGCTGCCACTTTTTACTGGCCGACTGCAGCGCGAGGAGACGCAGCTGCAGCTCCGACAGCTCCTCCTCCTCGACCTTCACCACCGGCTGCTCGGGAGCAGACACAGACGCTTTAACACAGTTATTCTGGCTCAGTCGTGATGTGTGATGTAACGTCCGCCCCACCTTGTCAGGAGAGACGACGGAGTCCTCGCTGGAGGCCGACGACTCGCTCCGACACGAACACGTCTTTGTCGTCTCCTCGCCGCAGCCCGGACACGTCTTCTTGGTCTCCTCCGACCCTTCATCGGCTTTTTGTTCCGTGTCCGCTCCATCCTGAGCTGTTCCTTCTTCTTCTTCTGCACCTGGCAGCACACAGGAAGTGAAATCATGACATGATTGTTGACACTCAGCAGCTGATCACACGGATCATTTATTATTGATTTATCATTTATTCTCTTTAGGTAATAAACCTGTTTCTGTTTTCTGACGATCCCTTTGCGTTTGTTAATAAATCGTCAGAGGCCTGACGTGACAAATATGATGACGGTTGATCAGAACCAGTGCAGCTGAAGTTGATGTTGTGGTTTCAGAACATTAAACCCGGTGCTGGCTGTCTCGCACATCAAACATTCAGATGAAGTGTGTGTTTCCTCTCACCCTCCTGCTGAGCAGCACCTCCGCCCTCCTGCTCCGCCCACTTCCTCTTCAGCTCGTCCAGGTTGACGGTGGTCGGAAGTTTCTGACGCAGAGGTTTGATGTTGAACGCCTGAAACACTTTCTTCTCGGCTGTCTCCAGCTCAGACGTGTCCTCTGGACTCGGGGCCGGTTCTGGTACTGGTTTGGTCTCTGTAATACTGGCAGTGTTGTCTCGGGTCGGGTCTTTGGCAGGCGACTCTTTGGGCTCCAGAGCCATCGTCTCCTCTTTGCGGATGCACTCCAGCTCCAGCTGAATCTGCTTATACTTGGACAGTAAGTCCTCGAAGGACTCGTCAACACTGTTCTCTGCTTTGGAAACACTGTGAGCCGCTTTCCTCGCCTGGTTCCGACCCAGCAGCTTCTCTGAGGCCAACGGTCAGGAAAGTACAAACACACATTCATCTAAAATTCATTTTATCAATCAATCATTTCATCTGTCAGATCTCAGACAGGCTGGTCCAGTTTACTGTCTGTGGGGTCCAAGAAGACCAGAACAGACGACCCTGAGAGTCTGGAGAGAAAACCACGTCAGTGTTTCATTAATCATCACAACAGCTGCCGATATATTCTAAATCTATTAACTAAGGTATGAATCGACTGATCGCCTCACAGTGGGTCCATGTGATCAGAGCCCTCTCTGACACCAGGACCCTGGACAGGTGATGTCACTGATCTGGATGTATTGATCGGTGACTGTTCTGCTGTCTCCAGCTGCTCTAAAGGTCTCTGGTTTTATTCAGACATTTAAATATTTGTTGTTAAGATATTATTGATTTTGGGACAGCTGGTCATTTAAAGTGAGGATGTCACTGATCACTTGTCATTATTGATTAGTGAATTCGTTTGAAATATTGAAGTTTGGAGCACAGCAGCTGTTTGGACAGCAGCTGATTCGTGCGAACCAGAGAGGATCGGTTCTGCTCGGGTCAGACTGACGTTTATCAGCAGGAACCACATCTTTCCTCAGATCTTCAGGATTTATTGAGAGAGGGGTCTTCAGTGATCAGCTGATTAATTGATTAGTTGATAGCACCTGCACTGATCCACATAGGAGACCGGAAGTTCCCAGCAGGAATACACCCTTGTTCCTAATAAAGCTGTCCGTACCTGAGCTGTTATTACTGTAAAGCAGCTTAATGTGACAGCATAAGACAACACAAGACAGATTTCCTTCCAAGGACAATAAAGTGCATCTTATCTCTAATTTTAAAGCGATCGAACTTTCCGTGACGACATGCTTCAGATACTCTGCTACAGTAATATATCAGTCTGATGTTAACATTCAGACTGGACCGGGTCACCTGTCAGGTTCTATCTCAACAATCACCAGCAGTCGTCTGCTCTCGTCCGGATCGTTACCGTGAGAAGGATACGTTTTCTGGACGGAGAGTCCTTCTTGCTGCCGTGGCCGTCTCCGGGCCCGTACCGGCCGAGGGGACCTCTGCTGGCGACGCCTCCCCGGCCGCCTCGGTTCCAATGACCGCGTCCACCGTTCGGCATGGCCCGGTGCCTGAACCTGCCCAGGGCTCCGTGGCTCCGCTCCCAGAAGCTGGTCCGCGGGCTCGGCTCTCCGTGAGGACCGAGCCCCCCCGGCAGCAGCAGCAGCGGCGGCGGGGAGGGAGCGGGAGGCCGGTCGGGCCCGCTCGGGCCGCACTGCTGCCGGTGGCTCGGGGGGACGGGGCCGTGTCCGTGAGGTCGGTTGTATGGCATCATGAGGCGGAAGTCCGGCGGCTGGTGGCCCATGTGTGGCAGCATGTTGTGCGGATGGTGGTGAGCTTTTCGTGTCCGCGGAGGAGCGCCGCGGCCCGGCCTGCTACCATCCCCCCGCCGGATCGGCACACTGTCCTCGGTTTCATCATCGCAGATCTCCCCGTCTTCGAGCTCGCCCTCCTCGCGAGGAGAGCGGCTGCCTTTATTTAGATCCATGTCGGTGGTCCGGACGAGCCGTCAGCAGAAAGAGAAGCGCCGAGAGTGAAGTCATCGGACAGTGGAGCTGAAATTCATGTTGTTTCAGCGACGCTTCATGGAGTCAGTCCGCTTCTCTGCTGCTCATCCAACTCTCGCGATACAACGAGACTTCGTCTTCCGCTTGATGCTTTATGACGGCAGGTCAACATTAGCGCCGCCGGCTGGACTGGAGTGTGACTGCAGTCTCCCTTTACATCGAGCTGGTCTCCTGAGGACCGTGTGTGTGTGTGTGTGTGTGTGTGTGTGTGTGTGTGTGTGTGTGTGTGTGTGTGTGTGTGTGTGGAGGACTGAAATAGCTTCAGTCAGAAGAAATGAACGGCTCAGTTAACACACTGAAATGACGTTAGATGGCCAAAAATAGTGCATAAAATAAATGTTTGTTTTTGTGTGACATGTGTATATTTCTGTTTTAATATGCTCCTGTATTTGTTATCTTTGTTTTAGTTTATAAATGTAATGATTTTTAATGTATTTATCTATGACAGATTTTCAAAGAAATGCATTAGAAAATGTAAAAACAAACATAAATTCGTTTTTGAGAGATGTATTTGCTGCAGAACCAAACCAGTAATGTGACGGTGACGCTGTCTGTCATGGAGGCTGTCCTGTCCTGGCTGACATGGAGGGTTGTCATTTCATTTTAATTAATTGTTCTTGTTTTATGTCAGATCTTCACATATAAAATGGTCTTCAGTGTTGTTCTCTAACCCGAACCATCTTTCACTTCCTACCAGACATCTCATAATACCTTCTGACACTTCTGAATATGTACAGACTGTGTAGTTCTTTCATCAAACCACAATTTCACTTCTCCAGTTCTTGATTATAACTGCGACGCTGTAAGAACATACAAATGCATATACGTTTTTTGGGTTTTTTTTTTTTGCTTTGCAGGGTCAAGGTGAACTCTGTACATTATAATGCATCATTTTTAACATCATGCACTGTCACTGTCCAGACATATCCTGCTTCATCATCTTGACAGTTTGTCATTATAGATCCTGCACACTATACAACATGTATACATACATATAATGTATATTATGCATATTTGTCCAGTCAATGTTCTTTATTTCTTTACAGTGTTTACTTCCATGGTGTCAGCTGCAGCTTATTTTTTAAAATAAACTGTACACTCTTTCTTGTCACATTTTTTTAACCGTACAGTCCTGACCATTTACACTTCCGTATTATCTATAATCATCAGGATTTGATTTGATTTCACTTTATTATCAGAACACTTTCCTGAACATTTTCATAAACATTACAAAACACAAAATTTAACCAAACAGCATAACAAATATTACAAATACATGATGTCAGACATTATAAATATTCATTACATCTTATTCTTCAGATTAAATAATAGATGTTTGTTCAGTAAAGACCCAACAAATGTCACATCATGATGATTTTAATAGCTGTTTCTGTGAAAATGAAACTCATGGGGCAGCTGTAGCTGAGGAGGTAAAGCGGGAGGTCCAGTAATCAGAAGGTTGTTGGTTTGAATCCCTGGCTCCCTGGCCGCAGGTCGAGGTATCCCTTGAGCAAGATACTGAACCCCAAATTGCTCCTGATGAGCAGCTGGCACTGTGCATGGCAGCCTCTGCTATCATGACTGTGACAAGTGTTGTAAAGCAAAGTCCATTTACCATAAAGCATAATTAAAATCAGCAAAATCTGTCAAATTAACCCCAGTGTGATTTTTTATACTCACCTGTTTCTAAAACATCAAATAGACAACAGCCACTGCTTCAGATTTTCTTCTATCTCTTGTATGTTTGAAGACATTTTGCCACTTTTAAACGTAAAAGTACAATTTATTGTCTCTCATTTAATGTTCATATCCTCTTCACTCTCTATTTTCAGGTCATGTTGAAGTCAGCTGCTTTGTTTGATCAAATAGTTTTAGAAAGAAAAGAAGAAAACTGAGTTTGTTTTTATTGAAATCATAAGGGAACAATATTTGACTTTTCAAAATAAAACCATCTCTGAACTAAATCGTACATGTATATATAGCATACTGACGTCACAGTCATTCATATATTTATAAAACAATATAAAGCAAAAGAAAAATAGTAACTCACGTTGCGCGTGCGCAGAGCTTGCTTTTACCGGAAGCTGAGTTGTCAGTTTTGTTTTGGAAGTTGACAGGCACGTGAACTGCTGACGTCATCAGTAGAGAGAGTACGTGACATGGCGGCGGACTCTGTGGTGAAGGTAAAAACATGTTAACATTATTAATCTTTATCAAGTCTGTCACTTCCTGTTGTCTATAACTCTGCCAGGTGCCGTCAGTGCGTCACCGAGCCGCCCCGCAGCTCACTCAGCTGAACTGTTAGCTGAAGTCAGCTAGCGTTAGCCGCTGTGCTAGCTGTAATGTAGCCACAACGACACCCTCCGCTCACAGCAGCAGTCCGAAGACATGCCACGAAATCACCGCAGTCTGCTGTGAGCCTGTCTTAACGACATCACTGTTCATCTGGACACTCTGGTTTCACACCGACGAACCGAGCCGGGAGCTCCGAACACCGCTCTGAACATTAGCATCGTAGTACCGAAGCGAGCCGACGGCTAGTTCGGGCCGCACAGAAGTCACTGAAGTGGTCAACAGTTAGCTTCCAAACACCAGACAGCCTGTTGGATCGATCACTGAATCGATCACTGAATAATACAATAATTAAAAAAAATCTTTACGGCATTTTGAAATGTCAACACACTCCAGTTAGCTGACGCCCTTAATGCTAACGTTAGCATGGCAGCTAACAAAGTTTCTCACCACAGAAGGAGTTTAAACTGCTCTCAGTCAGTCAGGTGTGTGTACCTGCCGCTGAACCTCAGGTGTGTGTACCTGCCGCTGAACCTCAGGTGTGTGTACCTGCCGCTGAACCTCAGGTGTGTGTACCTGCCGCTGAACCTCAGGTGTGTGTACCTGCCGCTGAACTTCAGGTGTGTTCAGAGGAGATAAATCTGAACAAACTGTGAGACATGTTTGAAGCACTCATGGTTCATCTGGACCTGCTGCTGGTCTGAGTCTTCAAACCATCCTGATAGGAAACACTTCTGTGAGCTTTAAACTTTCTGCAGCTGATAATGAATCTCTGACGGGTTCTGAAGCTGTTGCTGATGTCTCTGACGGGTTCTGAAGCTGATGTCTCTGACGGGTTCTGAAGCTGATGTCTCTGACGGGTTCTGAAGCTGTTGCTGATGTCTCTGACGGGTTCTGAAGCTGATGTCTCTGACGGGTTCTGACGGGTTCTGAAGCTGTTGCTGATGTCTCTGACGGGTTCTGACGGGTTCTGAAGCTGTTGCTGATGTCTCTGACGGGTTCTGAAGCTGATGTCTCTGACGGGTTCTGAAGCTGTTGCTGATGTTTCTGACGGGTTCTGACGGGTTCTGAAGCTGTTGCTGATGTCTCTGACGGGTTCTGAAGCTGATGTCTCTGACGGGTTCTGAAGCTGTTGCTGATGTCTCTGACGGGTTCTGAAGCTGTTGCTGATGTCTCTGACGGGTTCTGAAGCTGATGTCTCTGACGGGTTCTGAAGCTGATGTCTCTGACGGGTTCTGAAGCTGTTGCTGATGTCTCTGACGGGTTCTGAAGCTGATGTCTCTGACGGGTTCTGAAGCTGATGTCTCTGACGGGTTCTGAAGCTGATGTCTCTGACGGGTTCTGACGGGTTCTGAAGCGGCAGCCAGCAGACTCCTTTGACAGTTGTCCCTTCAGTGGTCGAGCCCAGGTGCTGCTGTCCTGCTGCTGCCTCGGTTCATTAGTTCATGTGTGTATTGAGTGAATGTGAACGAACCCTTTAAAACTCTGAATTCACAAAAACAAACTGATCGATGCACCGCTGCCAGTTTTCTACAAGCTAGGATCACAGCTTTTGTCAAAGGAGTCTGTTGCATTTGAAGACAGCACAGATGGATGTCTGACCGTAAGAAAAGCGGTGGACGTATTTCACAGCTGGACAGACGACCCTGTCATGAAACTGCAAAGACACAAATATGTTTGTTTCATGATCAGACAAATGGAGATAAACAGCTGTATTATTCCCTTCTGCTCAAAATGTAGAAAACATACAACAACCGCAATGCACTGCACCACACCGGACCAATACACACTGCTGCTGATTGGTGACGGACTGCGAGCTGGGCGGAGCTCGGCTTGGAAACAGGAAACTGTAAATCAGCGACAACAAAAACATGGTCTGAGAGAAGGACGTGGTCCGAGAGAAGGACGCGGTCCGAGAGAAGGACGTGGTCCGAGAGAAGGACGTGGTCCGAGAGAAGAACGTGGTCTGAGAGAAGGACGCGGTCCGAGAGAAGGACGCGGTCCGAGAGAAGGACGTGGTCCGAGAGAAGGACGTGGTCCGAGAGAAGGACGTGGTCCGAGAGAAGGACGCGGTCTGAGAGAAGGACGTGGTCTGAGAGAAGAACACGGTCTGAGAGAAGGACGTGGTCTGAGAGAAGGACGTGGTCTGAGAGAAGAACACGGTCTGAGAGAAGGACGTGGTCAGTTTGATCACTCGGCGGGTCTCTCTCAGTCCACCTGCACTGTTTGTGCCTGAGGATGCACGCTTACTAAATATGAAACAACACGTTTTGCCAGATGTTGGAGGGTGTTTGCAGCAAAGCGGAGAGAAGTTTAACATTATTAATTACAGGCATAGTGACACAAAACTGTTTGAAAAGCTGCAAAGGTCCTGTTCAGGTGTCTGTTTAAATCCTCACGTCGTCACCACTTTCACTACAGTCCTGCTGAATGTGACACCTCACACACTAACCCTTTAATATTTCGTTTGTCACGCAGGTTCTGTTTGAACATGAAGGAGTTTTCATTCATCCAGGCGGTGAGGACGAAGGCAGCGAGCAGGATTTACTCATTCCTGGCTCACTTCGGATTGTTGACAAGGTAAAACATGGCAGCCACTGCCATCAGTGTATGAATGTATGTATGAATTACTGTAAGTCACTCTGGACAAAAGTGTCTGATAAATGCCCTAAAATGTAAATGTTAAACAGACATGACATCAGACCTGGGCTGAGACTAACGACCTCTGACATCATCGTTTGATTAGCAGGTGATGATGATGAAACTGATGACAAATCTGAGGTCAGATGTCTCGTTTAGTCTAAAACAGCTAAATCTTCACTTCACTGCCAAAGAAGAAACAGACAACTTCACATAAGGAAGCTGAAAGCAGACATGTAGTTTATCATATAATCAGAATAATTAACAGTTAATTAGGCTCCACTTGAGTCTTCATGGCTCCTAAAAAGTTCAATACTAGTTTCTTATAAAAAACATTGCTTGAGGTGTTTTGCTGCTCGTTTGAAATAAGTTGTGTCTGCTCGCTGACAGGATGCTGAAATCATCGTGGAGTACAGACCTTCGGACGACGCTGTGGACCCGTCGAACATGCTGTGTGCTGGGAAGGTTCGTGTCACAGAGTCGTCTGATTACTTAATATTAACACAAATATGTAACTTAACAGCTGGGAGACGACAGGAAACAATGAGACGGAACGTGTGTGTGTGTGTGTGTGTGTGTGTGTGTGTGTGTGTGTGTGTGTGTGTGTGTGTGTGTGTGTGTGTGTGTGTGTGTGTGTGTGTGTGTGTGTGTGTGTGTGTGTGTGTGTGTGCGCGTGTGTGCATGTGCGTGTGTCTGTGTGTGTGTGTGTGTGTGTGTGTGTGTGTGTGCGTGTGTGTGTGTGTGTGTGTGTGTGCGTGTGTGCGCGTGTGTGTGTGTGTGTGTGTGTGTGTGTGTGTGTGCGTGTGCGTGTGTGTGTGCGTGTGTGCGTGTGTGTGTGTGTGTGTGTGTGTGCGTGCGATCAGGACTCCAGCTCAGTGATGGAGTGGAACCAGAGTTCAGGTGAGAAGTCGCAGCAGCTGTTAGAAACCCAGCTGAGCTATGAGACGGAGTGGGACATGATCAACGCCGTGTCCTTCAGGAAGAAACCCTGCACCAATGGAGAGAGTGAGTCTTCTTCTTCTTCTCTCAGTATCTTCTCACACCTGTTACAGGTTACCTGCAGAGCGCAGTAACGAAACGCAGCTGAGTGCAGGAAAGACTTTGCTGATCGTTGTAGTTAGAAAACTCTGACCAACAGAACAAACTGCTGTGAAATCATGACATGTTAGTTCAGAGGAGGTTGTTCAGCTGTTTTATCACCTGTAGCACCTGTCACACCTGTAGCACCTGTCACACCTGTAGCTCCTGTAGCACCTGTCACACCTGTAGCACCTGTCACACCTGTAGCTCCTGTAGCACCTGTCACACCTGTAGCACCTGTAGCACCTGTCACACCTGTAGCACCTGTCACACCTGTAGCTCCTGTAGCACCTGTCACACCTGTCACACCTGTAGCACCTGTAGCTCCTGTAGCACCTGTCACACCTGTAGCACCTGTCACACCTGTAGCTCCTGTAGCACCTGTCACACCTGTAGCACCTGTCACACCTGGAGTACCTGTCACACCTGTAGCTCCTGTAGCACCTGTAGCTCCTGTAGCACCTGTCACACCTGGAGTACCTGTCACACCTGTAGCACCTGTAGCTCCTGTAGCACCTGTCACACCTGTCACACCTGTAGCTCCTGTAGCACCTGTCACACCTGTAGCTCCTGTAGCACCTGTCACACCTGTAGCTCCTGTAGCACCTGTCACACCTGTAGCACCTGTAGCACCTGTAGCACCTGTCACACCTGTAGCACCTGTCACACCTGTAGCTCCTGTAGCACCTGTCACACCTGTAGCACCTGTAGCCGTCTGTGTTTGTTTCCTAATCCCTGTACTCGGTCTGTCAGGCTCTCTGAACCACAGCCATGAGCGGAGCAGGTGGGCGTTGACCTTCAGTGTCAGTGACCTGAGGTCCATCACAGTGAAGGAAGAAGGTTGGACCTTCCTGGTCTTCAGACTGAAGGAGTCGTCCACGTCCCTGCCTGCACTTCACTTCCATCAGGGCGGCAGCACCGAGTTCTTGGACAGCCTGAGGAGATTCGCTCTGCTCAGCGAGTGAGTACCAGACACGTGAATAACCACACAACACGTGAGTCAGACTGGACCGACACTTGTGAAGTGTACTGCTGACAGGAAGTAGTGTGAGTTGTTTCTGTCCTCAGAAGACTTTCCTCGTCTCCATGGAGCTTGTTGACTGAACACAACGATGTTGATCTGCTGTCTGAACACACACACGTTCTATAAGAGGACGTTGTTAGTTAAACTGGTCTGTTTTTGTCGTGCGGTTGTGTATTTTATTTGTTTTGTGCTGTTGCTCGTGTGTCACCTGTTTTATTAAGTCAGAGCGCAGGGACAGCGTCTCCTCTGTGTGCCTGCTGATAGCTGATATTAAAGTTCTTATCAAAGCCTTTCATAATGAAATCGTTTGATTAAGTGCCGGATATTTTCACTGTGACGTCTTGCTGACTGACTGTCTCCTGATTGGCTGTTCTGTCTTTCATTAGAGAGATGAATGAAAAGGACGACTGAACACATTGATTCGCTGTTTATTTTCCAGATCTCTGAATCAGCACTCAAGTCTGCTCGTTAGAAATGTGTGTCTCTCCAGCAGCTCGTCTCTGCCTGCTGCCTGTAGCTCACACCGCCTTTACACTGCTCTCACTCTGAGGACGAGCACATGAGAGGGAACAGAGCAGATTAACTTTATATATATATGTATATATATATATATATATATATATATACATATATATCAGTCCCTCAGTCGAAACATGTGACTGATGATCTTCGTTGCTTCTGCTTCTCTGCGGACATCAGTGAAACAGTGTTTTGTGTGACTGTGATCAGTTCATGTGTGAATGTTGTGAGTTTTGTGTTTGCAGGGCTCCAGACGACGAGACGTGTCTGTTGGTCAGCACACCGAACAAAGCTCTGTCTCAGTCCTTCGAGAACCTTCTGGATGACAACAACTTTGGCCTCGTCCATGTAAGAATCTAAATCAGTCAACAGGCTGACAAACAGAATAAACTACATCGCAGACGGAATAGACTACACCACACTGCTCACAGATGGAACAAACTACAGCACACTGCTCACAGACGGAACAAACTACACCACACTGCTCACAGACGGAACAAACTACACCACACTGCTCACAGACGGAATAAACTACACCACACTGCTCACAGACGGAATAAACTACACCACACTGCTCACAGACGGAATAAACTACACCACACTGCTCACAGACGGAATAAACTACAGCACACTGCTCACAGACGGAATAAACTACACCACACTGCTCACAGACGGAATAAACTACACCACACTGCTCACAGACGGAATAAACTACACCACACTGCTTACAGACGGAACAAACTACACCACACTGCTCACAGACGGAATAAACTACACCACACTGCTCACAGACGGAATAAACTACACCACACTGCTCACAGACGGAACAAACTACACCACACTGCTCACAGACGGAATAAACTACACCACACTGCTCACAGACGGAATAAACTACACCACACTGCTCACAGACGGAATAAACTACACCACACTGCTCACAGACGGAATAAACTACACCACACTGCTCACAGACGGAATAAACTACACCACACTGCTCACAGACGGAATAAACTACACCACACTGCTCACAGACGGAATAAACTACACCACACTGCTCACAGACGGAATAAACTACACCACACTGCTCACAGACGGAATAAACTACAGCACACTGCTCACAGACGGAATAAACTACAGCACACTGCTCACAGACGGAATAAACTACACCACACTGCTCACAGACGGAATAAACTACACCACACTGCTCACAGACGGAACAAACTACACCACACTGCTCACAGACGGAATAAACTACACCACACTGCTCACAGACGGAATAAACTACACCACACTGCTCACAGATGGAATAAACTACACCACACTGCTCACAGACGGAACAAACTACAGCACACTGCTCACAGACGGAACAAACTACACCACACTGCTCACAGACGGAATAAACTACACCACACTGCTCACAGATGGAATAAACTACACCACACTGCTCACAGACGGAATAAACTACAGCACACTGCTCACAGATGGAATAAACTACACCACACTGCTCACAGACGGAATAAACTACACCACACTGCTCACAGACGGAATAAACTACACCACACTGCTCACAGACGGAACAAACTACACCACACTGCTCACAGACGGAATAAACTACACCACACTGCTCACAGACGGAATAAACTACACCACACTGCTCACAGACGGAATAAACTACACCACACTGCTCACAGACGGAATAAACTACACCACACTGCTCACAGACGGAATAAACTACACCACACTGCTCACAGACGGAACAAACTACAGCACACTGGTGTAGTCGTCCTCTGATGGAGCAGATGAAGAGTTTAGTGTTGAAACACTGACGTGCTGTATCGTCCTGCTATGCCTCTCTGCTGCTCACTCTGATAAACATGGCTGAATGTCTCCACAACATCCTCTGCACTTGACCAGCAGACAGCTGAAGAACAGTGTAACAGCTGTCTCGTCACTTTAAATCACACAGAGGTCTTTATGTTGTCACATGAGCACATTAACCCTCCACACTGACTCAACTTTCTGTTAAAACCTGGTGAAATGTCCCTTTAAGAAAAACATTCGTCTCCAGCAGAAGTTCAGAAAGGACCCGTACGTCACCACCCTGGGCGGCTTCTCCAAAGTCACCAACTACATCTATGATGCTTTCCGGGGGACGGAGGAGCAGCACCAGCGCCCCCCAGAGGAGGTGGCCGACCTGCTGGGTGAAGTCATCCCAGGACTGGAGATCAACCAGCAGGAGGAGCCCGGCTTCGAGGTCATCACCAGGGTGAGAGGAGGCTGCAGCTCACACTGCATCTGCATCAGCACCAGCATCACATGATCTTTAGTGGTTTATTGATCATAGACTTCTTGTATGTAACGATATGTGAGGGTTGGTCTAACGATGGGTTACGGTTGGTCCAACGAGGTTAAGGTTGGTCTAACGATGGGTTAGGGTTGGTCTAACGAGGTCAGGGTTGGTCTAACGATGGGTTAGGGTTGGTCTAACGAAGTTAGGGTTGGTCTAACGAGGTCAGGGTTGGTCTAACGAGGTCAGGGTTGGTCTAACGAGGTCAGGGTTGGTCTAACGATGGGTTAGGGTTGGTCTAACGATGGGTTAGGGTTGGTCTAACGATGGGTTAGGGTTGGTCCAACGAGGTTAGGGTTGGTCTAACGAGGTTCGGGTTGGTCTAACGATGGGTTAGGGTTGGTCCAACGAGGTTAAGGTTGGTCTAACGAATGGTTAGGGTTGGTCTAACGAGGTCAGGGTTGGTCTAACGAGGTCAGGGTTGGTCTAACGATGGGTTAGGGTTGGTCTAACGATGGGTTAGGGTTGGTCCAACGAGGTTAGGGTTGGTCTAACGATGGGTTAGGGTTGGTCTAACGAGGTCAGGGTTGGTCTAACGAGGTCAGGGTTGGTCTAACGAGGTCAGGGTTGGTCTAACGATGGGTTAGGGTTGGTCTAAGGATGGGTCAGGGTTGGTCTAACGAAGTCAGGGTTGGTCTAACGAAGTCAGGATTGGTCTAACGAAGTCAGGGTTGGTCTAACGAGGTCAGGATTGGTCTAACGAGGTTCGGGTTGGTCTAACGATGGGTTAGGGTTGGTCCAACGAGGTTAAGGTTGGTCTAACGATGGGTTAGGGTTGGTCTAACGAGGTTAGGGTTGGTCTAACGAGGTTAGGGTTGGTCTAACGAGGTCAGGGTTGGTCTAACCGAGGTCAGGGTTTGTCTAACGATGGGTCAGGGTTGGTCTAACGATGGGTTAGGGTTGGTCTAACGAGGTCAGGGTTGGTCTAACGAGGTCAGGGTTGGTCTAACGAGGTCAGGGTTGGTCTAACGAGGTCAGGGTTGGTCTAACGATAGGTCAGGGTTGGTCCAACGAGGTTAGGGTTGGTCTCAACGAGGTCAGGGTTGGTCTGACGAAGTTCAGGGTTGGTCTAACGAAGTCAGGGTTGGTCTGACGAGGTCAGGATTGGTCTGACGAAGTTAGGGTTGGTCTAATGACGTCAGGGTTGGTCTAACGAGGTCAGGGTTGGTCTAACAAGGTCAGGATGGGTCTAACGAAGTTAGGGTTGGTCTAATGACGTCAGGGTTGGTCTAACGAGGTCAGGGTTGGTCTAACGAGGTCAGGGTTGGTCTAACGAGGTCAGGGTTGCTCTAATGACGTCAGGGTTGGTCTAACGAAGTCAGGGTTGGTCTAACGAAGTCAGGGTTGGTCTAATGAGGTCAGGATTGGTCTAACGAAGTTAGGGTTGGTCTAATGACGTCAGGGTTGGTCTAACGAAGTCAGGGTTGGTCTGACGAAGTTAGGGTTGGTCTAAGGATGGGTTCAGGGTTGGTCTGACGAGGTCAGGGTTGGTCTAGCGAGGTCAGGGTATGTCTAACGATGGGTTAGGGTTGGTCTAAGGATGGGTCAGGGTTGGTCTAACGAAGTCAGGGTTGGTCTCACGAGGTTCGGGTTGGTCTAACGAAGTCAGGATTGGTCTAACGAAGTCAGGGTTGGTCTCACGAGGTCAGGATTGGTCTGACGAGGTTCGGGTTGGTCTCACGATGGGTTAGGGTTGGTCTAACAATGGGTTAGGGTTGGTCTGCACGAGGTTCAGGTTGGTCTGCACGAGGTTCAGGTTCGTCTAGCGAGGTTCAGGGTTGGTCTAGCGAGGTCAGGGTTGGTCTGACGAGGTCAGGGTTGGTCTGACGAGGTCAGGGTTTGTCTCACGATGGGTTAGGGTTGGTCTAGGATGGGTTAGGGTTGGTCTCACGAGGTCAGGGTTGGTCTAGCGAGGTCAGGGTTGGTCTGACGAAGTCAGGGTTGGTCTCAGCGAAGTCAGGATTGGTCTAGCGAAGTCAGGGTTGGTCTCACGAGGTCAGGATTGGTCTAGCGAGGTTCGGGTTGGTCTCACGATGGGTTAGGGTTGGTCCAGCGAGGTTCAGGGTTGGTCTCACGAGGTCAGGGTTGGTCTGACGAGGTCAGGGTTGGTGTCACGATGGGTTAGGGTTGGTCTCACGATGGGTTAGGGTTGGTCCAACGAGGTTCAGGGTTGGTCTAACGATGGGTTAGGGTTGGTCTGAGCGAGGTCAGGGTTGGTCTGACGAGGTCAGGGTTGGTCTAACGAGGTCAGGGTTGGTCTAACGATGGGTTAGGGTTGGTCTAAGGATGGGTCAGGGTTGGTCTAACGAAGTCAGGGTTGGTCTAACGAAGTCAGGGTTGGTCTAACGAAGTCAGGGTTGGTCTAACGAAGTCAGGGTTGGTCTAACGAGGTCAGGATTGGTCTAACGATGGGTTAGGGTTGGTCTAACGATGGGTTAGGGTTGGTCCAACGAGGTTAGGGTTGGTCTAACGAGGTCAGGGTTGGTCTAACGAAGTTAGGGTTGGTCTAACGAAGTCAGGGTTGGTCTAACGAGGTCAGGATTGGTCTAACGAAGTTAGGGTTGGTCTAATGACGTCAGGGTTGGTCTAACGAGGTCAGGATTGGTCTGACGAAGTTAGGGTTGGTCTAATGACGTCAGGGTTGGTCTAACGAAGTCAGGGTTGGTCTAACAAGGTCAGGATGGGTCTAACGAAGTTAGGGTTGGTCTAATGACGTCAGGGTTGGTCTAACGAGGTCAGGGTTGGTCTAACGAGGTCAGGGTTGGTCTAACGAGGTCAGGGTTGGTCTAATGACGTCAGGGTTGGTCTAACGAAGTCAGGGTTGGTCTAACGAGGTTAGGGTTGGTCTAAGGATGGGTTAGGGTTGGTCTAACGAGGTCAGGGTTGGTCTAACGAGGTCAGGATTGGTCTAACGAAGTTAGGGTTGGTCTAATGACGTCAGGATTGGTCTAACGAAGTCAGGGTTGGT
The DNA here is from genome assembly GCA_039737535.1 of Lagodon rhomboides. Classification (NCBI taxonomy): domain Eukaryota; kingdom Metazoa; phylum Chordata; class Actinopteri; order Spariformes; family Sparidae; genus Lagodon; species Lagodon rhomboides. The sequence goes on along the minus strand of CM077793.1, from coordinate 33,541,384 downwards.
CTAACGATGGGTTAGGGTTGGTCCAACGAGGTTAAGGTTGGTCTAACGAGGTCAGGGTTGGTCTAACGAGGTCAGGGTTGGTCTAACGAGGTCAGGGTTGGTCTAACGAGGTCAGGGTTGGTCTAACAATGGGTTAGGGTTGGTCTAAGGATGGGTTAGGGTTGGTCCAACGAGGTTAAGGTTGGTCCAACGAGGTTAAGGTTGGTCTAACGAGGTTAAGGTTGGTCTAACGAGGTTAAGGTTGGTCTAACGAAGTCAGGGTTGGTCTGACGAAGTCAGGGTTGGTCTAACGATGGATTAGGGTTGGTCTAACGAGGTTAGGTAAGGGTTAAAATGATGCACCCCAGTGACTGGGGGCATCATGCACTGGCACTGGTTCCTGCTAATTTTGCATTTTTTAATCTGCCTTAATTTTAAGAATGTAAACCCCAGTTGAAAATGCTAAAAATCCTTATAAAAATGGATAAAATAGAATTTAAAGGGAAAAAATTAAATTAAATTAAATAATTAATTAAATTAAAAATTTAATTAATAAGACATCATAAAATGGAAGAAAAGGAGGGGGGTTATGGTTCGGCGTGGGGAAGAGAGGTTAGGGTAAGAGGAGGGGAGAGGTTAAGTATAAGTGTGGGGAGGAGAGAGGTTGGGTTTAGGCGGGGGGGTTAGGTTTAGGATGAGGGTGAGGTGAGGCTTAAAAAAGGTGGAATAAAGTGTGAAGGAGGAGAAATGAAGTAAGTGTGCTTGTAGGTGTCAAGCCCATGTTAAGGGGCCGCGTCCGGCATGATGGCGGCCTGGTGGTACCTGTGTGGAAAGGTTAGGGTTGGTCTAATGATGGCAGAGCCGTCGCTGCTGAAACAAATGTTTAAATTGAAAATGGAGTCGTGGATTTTTAGAATCGTGGCTCCTCTGCTGGTCGGATATAGGAAGTTCATCCCTCCAGAGTTCAGTCTGTAGAAACAAACTGGTCTGACGAGCTGCAGGTCAACACTCCATGTTCTCTGTTGAGCACAGATTACAGGTGTGTTTGCATGAAGCATCTGTGACTGTGTCACCTGTGTACCTGTGTGTCAGATCGACCTGGGAGCGAGGCCTCAGGTGACAAGGAGGGAGCCGTTGTCCCAAGACGACTGGACCAAACATCAGGATCCAGAGGGGAGGATGAGCGACGTCACACACCTGAAACAAGTCATCTTTAAAGGGGCACGTTAGCTTCTAATTGATCACCTCCCTCTAACCAATGAGAGTCACATAATTAATATCGACTCACTGTGTTTGTTTGAGGTCATCATGTGACTGGTCATGTGACCCTGCAGGGATTGTGTCACGCTGTGAGGAAAGAGGCCTGGAAGTTCCTGCTGGGATACTTCCCGTGGGAGAGCACGCTGGAGGAGAGAAAAGTCCTGCAGAGATCCAAAACGTACGACTGACGCATCCTGAACATTTCTTACACTTGGTTCGCTTTACATTGTTTCTGTTATAAACATAACAGACAAGATGTCACGTCGACGTATGAGGTGTCGATCAGATGAGCTGACCGATGTTGTTTGTGTGTGTGGTTGCAGTGATGAGTACTTCAGGATGAAGCTGCAGTGGAAGTCTGTCAGTGAGGAACAAGAGAGGAGAAACTCCCGGCTGAGAGACTACAGGAGTCTGATCGGTGAGACAGACAGGATGTTTAGTTCCAGTTATTTCATCTCTGATCTGTAGTTTAATCAGCATCTGAACATCAGGAGGATTCTGGCTTCAGATGTTACCGATCAGTTGAACCCATCATGTGAATTGTCCTCCTGCTCTGTGGCTCTTTTCAGAGAAAGATGTGAACCGAACAGACAGAACTAACAGGTTCTACGAAGGCATCGACAACCCGGGTCTGGTCCTGCTGCACGACATCCTGATGACCTACTGCATGTACGACTTTGACCTCGGTGAGACTCCATCATCTCTGATCAGACCTCATCTATGTGTTTCAGATCTCCTGTTGTCAGTGGAGATCATGATCCTGCTGAACGAGTGAACAACTGATGATGTCATGAATCATGTGACGTCTGTGACTCGTCACTTTCTGTGATTCCCGTGTAGAGCGATGATGAGGAGGCTTAAAACATAAATGTCTGAATTTCATCATGTTGTGTCCTCATCTTCTTCTGTGGTTTAATGGACAGAGACCAAACCTCGACTAACGTTTGTTTAGTGACATCAGTGACTGAACTTTGTGTGTGTGTGTGTGTGTGTGTGTGTGTGTGTGTGTGTGTGTGTGTGTGTGTGTGTTCAGGTTACGTTCAGGGGATGAGCGACCTGCTGTCTCCCATCCTCTACGTGATGGAGAACGAGGTGGATGCTTTCTGGTGTTTTGTGTCCTTCATGGATCAGATGGTGAGCTGAGCAACAGACTGCAGCTTCTTCATGTTGCATCAGTTTATGTTCAGAGAGGAACATCGAGTCTTCTCACAGACTCACGATCAAACTGTGCTACAGTTTATAAACCAGCAGAGGGCGTTCATCCAGTCAGAGCAACATTTACACTGAAGCTCGACACACACTCCAGTGATGGGTCGAGGTCCAGACAGTGTTCAGTGTAAAAGTCTATCAGTTTATCAGATGAGATACTCTGACCCTTAAAGGGACAGTTCAGGGTTTCTGCAGTGGGCTCTAATATAAAGTACAGATCTACAGTCGGTCTGTTCTCTACTGCAGCTGCCGATCAGCCTCAGTCTGGAGAAGCAGAGAGACGCTCAGCTTTGTGCTGCAGTGAGACCAGATGAAAAGCTAATTTTACCCACCTGAACAAGGCCCACCTAAAAACATCTATATCAGTTCAAGTGTACGTTCTACAGAGAAAATTCACACCGCTTTACATCGCCGTCAGACCGCCCGTTCTGTTGGCACTACATCTTCTCAACCGTAGAACCTCCGTATCCCTACGCATCAGGTAACTGGGCCTCGCACTGTATTTCACCGCTCGCAGATCACCTGCTTTGGGTCTCTGTATCCCTAAGCATTAGCATTCTACGGTTGAGAAGATGTAGTGCCAACAGAACGGGCGGTCTGACGGTCGCTGATCGGCAGCTGCAGCAGAGAACAGACCAACTGTAGATATGTACTTTATATCAGAGCCCACTGCAAAAAACCCAAACTATCCCTTTAAAATGTGACAAAGAAATCAGAGGCAGGATATTTACAGAGTTGAACAATAAACTTTAATGTCTAAACTGACCAAAACACAGAATTTAATATTGATGAATTACCCAGAGCATCTTTTTCATGTCTGTGCAGATGAGACAACATAAACACCGGTTCTGATCCATCTGATCAGAACACACAAACAGAATGTGCAGAGTTCAGCACATCGTTTCTTTACTGCAGTGCTGATTCTGTTAATACAGCTGTCCTCCGTGTACATACTGTGTGTGTGTGTGTGTGTGTGTGTGTGTGTGTGTGTGTGTGTGTGTGTTTCAGCATCATAACTTTGAGGAGCAGATGCAGGGGATGAAGACTCAGCTCATCCAGCTCAGCACGCTGCTCAGACTGCTCGACTTGTCCTTCTGGAACTACCTCGGTATGAAACTCCTCCCACACACTCACCTGTACCTGTGACAGTGTTAGATACTGATGATGTCATGGTGATGTCACAGAAACATGTCGTCCTATCAGCTCAGTGATGGGTGTGTTTCCATGCATCAACACAGACACTGTTACACATAGGAAGTGAGTGATTAAAATGTTATTCATATAGTACTTTCAAAATAAAAGTCACAGTGCTTCACAGTAAAAGCAGTGAGCAGACAATAACAAACAGACAGTATGACATTATCTCCAGCAGAGGCCAATCAGGAGGCTTCTTGCTGCCCAGCTGAACCAACCTGTCAGCTGATCAATAAATCAGCACCTGTCAGCTGATCAATACAGCCACACTCTACACAGTTCATGTGGATCAGGATGGTCTGTCAGCTGATTTAATGATGTCATCACCACCCTGACCCACATGATTCTACTCTGAACTTCACTGTAACAAGTTCTTAAAATGATTAATTATTTTTTATTAATAATAATCAGTTAATATTATTATTAATGTAACAGACAAACGTTTGTGAGCTGTAAAACTAATTAAGAACTAAACTTCTGTTTATACTTTTTCTATAAAATGAGTGTTGTGTTGTTCAGTCCCTTTAACTCTGTGTGTGTGTGTGTGTGTGTGTGTGTGTGTGTGTGTGTGTGTGTGTGTGTGTGTGTGTGTTTGCTCTGCAGAGTCTCAGGACTCAGGTTACCTGTACTTCTGTTTCCGCTGGTTGTTGATCAGATTTAAGAGGGAGCTCAGCTTCCAGGACGTACTGCGACTCTGGGAGGTGAGTTTCTGCTCACAGCTGAAGCTGCCGCCGTGGTCACATGACACATGGTCACATGGTCACATGACACATGGTCACATGGTCACATGGTCACATGACACATGGTCACATGGTGTAGCTGTCCATCACAGTACAGAACAGCTGTAATACATGTTACTGTCTCTGTTCCTTCTCAGCTTCTGTAGTTTCTTCCTGTTGCTTTAATGTCAGAGTCTGTCTCGTTTGGTCCATTCTTCATCTCATTGTGTGTTTGGACAGTGTCCACCTGTCTCTAACTGTGTGTCCTCTTCAGGTGATGTGGACAGTGTCCACCTGTCTCTAACTGTGTGTCCTCTTCAGGTGATGTGGACAGTGTCCACCTGTCTCTAACTGTGTGTCCTCTTCAGGTGATGTGGACAGGTCTCCCCTGTCAGAACTTCCACCTGCTGGTCTGCTGTGCCATCCTGGACTCAGAGAAACAGAAGATCATGGAGGAGAACTACGGCTTCAATGAAATCCTCAAGGTGAGCTGACCTCATGTTGTTGTTAGTAAACAGTGTCTGTTTTGTGGTTTTTGTTGTTGTTGTTGTTGGTAAACAGTGTTTGTCTTGTGGTTGTTGTTGTTGTTGGTAAACAGTGTTTGTCTTGTGGTTGTTGTGGTTGTTGTTATGTTGGTAATCAGTGTTTGTCTTGTGGTTGTTGGTAATCAGTGTTTGTCTTGTGGTTGTTGGTAAACAGTGTTTGTCTTGTGGTTGTTGTTGTTGGTAAACAGTGTTTGTCTTGTGGTTGTTGTTGTTGGTAAACAGTGTTTGTCTTGTGGTTGTTGTTGTTGGTAAACAGTGGTTGTTGTTGTTGGTAAACAGTGGTTGTTGCTGTTGGTAAACAGTGGTTGTTGTTGTTGGTAAACAGTGTCTGTCTTGTGGTTGTTGTTATTGGTAAACAGTGTTTGTCTTGTGGTTGTTGTTGTTGGTAAACAGTGTTTGTCTTGTGGTTGTTGTTGTTGGTAAACAGTGGTTGTTGTTGTTGTTGGTAAACAGTGTTTGTCTTGTGGTTGTGGTTGTTGTTGTTGGTAAACAGTGTCTGTCTTGTGGTTGTTGTTATTGGTAAACAGTGTTTGTCTTGTGGTTGTTGTTGTTGGTAAACAGTGTTTGTCTTGTGGTTGTTGTTGTTGGTAAACAGTGGTTGTTGTTGTTGGTAAACAGTGGTTGTTGTTATTGGTAAACAGTGTTTGTCTTGTGGTTGTTGTTGTTGTTGGTAAACAGTGTTTGTCTTGTGGTTGTTGTTGTTGGTAAACAGTGTTTGTCTTGTGGTTGTTGTTGTTGTTGGTAAACAGTGTTTGTCTTGTGGTTGTTGTTGTTGGTAAACAGTGTTTGTCTTGTGGTTGTTGTTGTTGTTGGTAAACAGTGTCTGTCTTGTGGTTGTTGTTGTTGGTAAACAGTGTCTGTCTTGTGGTTGTTGTTGTTGGTAAACAGTGTTTGTCTTGTGGTTGTTGTTGTTGGTAAACAGTGTTTGTCTTGTGGTTGTTGTTGTTGTTGGTAAACAGTGTTTGTCTTGTGGTTGTTGTTGTTGGTAAACAGTGTTTGTCTTGTGGTTGTTGTTGGTAAACAGTGTTTGTCTTGTGGTTGTTGTTGTTGGTAAACAGTGTTTGTCTTGTGGTTGTTGTTGTTGGTAAACAGTGTCTGTCTTGTGGTTGTTGTTGTTGGTAAACAGTGTTTGTCTTGTGGTTGTTGTTGTTGGTAAACAGTGTTTGTCTTGTGGTTGTTGTTGTTGGTAAACAGTGTTTGTCTTGTGGTTGTTGTTGTTGTTGGTAAACAGTGTTTGTCTTGTGGTTGTTGTTGTTGGTAAACAGTGTTTGTCTTGTGGTTGTTGTTGTTGGTAAACAGTGTTTGTCTTGTGGTTGTTGTTGTTGGTAAACAGTGTCTGTCTTGTGGTTGTTGTTGTTGGTAAACAGTGTTTGTCTTGTGGTTGTTGTTGTTGTTGGTAAACAGTGTTTGTCTTGTGGTTGTTGTTGTTGGTAAACAGTGTTTGTCTTGTGGTTGTTGTTGTTGGTAAACAGTGTCTGTCTTGTGGTTGTTGTTGTTGGTAAACAGTGTTTGTCTTGTGGTTGTTGTTGTTGTTGGTAAACAGTGTTTGTCTTGTGGTTGTTGTTGTTGTTGGTAAACAGTGTTTGTCTTGTGGTTGTTGTTGTTGGTAAACAGTGTTTGTCTTGTGGTTGTTGTTGTTGGTAAACAGTGTTTGTCTTGTGGTTGTTGTTGTTGGTAAACAGTGTTTGTCTTGTGGTTGTTGTTGTTGTTGGTAAACAGTGTTTGTCTTGTGGTTGTTGTTGTTGGTAAACAGTGTTTGTCTTGTGGTTGTTGTTGTTGGTAAACAGTGTTTGTCTTGTGGTTGTGGTTGTTGTTGTTGGTAAACAGTGTTTGTCTTGTGGTTGTTGTTGTTGGTAAACAGTGTTTGTCTTGTGGTTGTTGTTGTTGGTAAACAGTGTTTGTCTTGTGGTTGTTGTTGTTGGTAAACAGTGTTTGTCTTGTGGTTGTTGTTGTTGGTAAACAGTGTTTGTCTTGTGGTTGTTGTTGTTGGTAAACAGTGTTTGTCTTGTGGTTGTTGTTGTTGGTAAACAGTGTTTGTCTTGTGGTTGTTGTTGTTGGTAAACAGTGTTTGTCTTGTGGTTGTTGTTGTTGGTAAACAGTGTTTGTCTTGTGGTTGTTGTTGTTGGTAAACAGTGTTTGTCTTGTGGTTGTTGTTGTTGGTAAACAGTGTTTGTCTTGTGGTTGTTGTTGTTGGTAAACAGTGTTTGTCTTGTGGTTGTTGTTGTTGGTAAACAGTGTCTGTCTTGTGGTTGTTGTTGTTGGTAAACAGTGTTTGTCTTGTGGTTGTTGTTGTTGGTAAACAGTGTTTGTCTTGTGGTTGTTGTTGTTGTTGGTAAACAGTGTTTGTCTTGTGGTTGTTGTTGTTGGTAAACAGTGTTTGTCTTGTGGTTGTTGTTGTTGGTAAACAGTGTTTGTCTTGTGGTTGTTGTTGTTGTTGGTAAACAGTGTCTGTCTTGTGGTTGTTGTTGTTGTTGTTGTTGGTAAACAGTGTTTGTCTTGTGGTTGTTGTTGTTGGTAAACAGTGTTTGTCTTGTGGTTGTTGTTGTTGGTAAACAGTGTTTGTCTTGTGGTTGTTGTTGTTGTTGGTAAACAGTGTTTGTCTTGTGGTTGCAGCACATTAACGAGCTCTCCATGAAGCTGGACATTGAAGAGATCCTTCAGAAGGCGGAGGGCATCAGTCTGCAGATCCAGAGCTGTAAGGTGAGCTGCTCACACACCAGGAGCTTTCAGCCACATGTCATGGTCTTCATCAGAGGAGGCAGTAGAGCCGTTGTCAACACCTGATCAGACATCAGGACACAGTCAGTCAGTAACTGACCAATGAGGAGCGAGCGTCTGCAGCAGCAGGCTGTGTCCAGAGAAAAGGTGAAGGGCTCTTGTTCTGTCTCCTGGCCTCAGAGATAATATTCACTGTATTTCTGTCTGACCCTATGGATGATGTCATCACCCAGGGGCCCTCAGAGGTCAGAGGTCATCTCCATCCAACACAGCACACACCGAGTGACCTGATGAAGGTCACGACATGTGACTGAAAGCTCAGGATGAATTCAGCTGAAAGGAGTTGACAGTTTAAATGTGACAGATTTCAGTTGGTTAATAAAGTTGATTCAAAGGTCCAGATGGACGGGTTGTCTGCGTGTTGAGTTCTACAGAGAAACGGATCGTGACGGACAGAACTCAGTGAAACATGGTGCTGGTTTGGTGAAGCTGTGAAGTTTAGTGAGTCCTGATGTTGGTCTCGTGTCTGAGTGTCTGAGCTGTCGTTCATCTTCCTCAGGACCTGCCTCATTCCATCAGCGTCATCCTGGGCTTCGACACACAGGTTTGTGGTGCTGACCCGACAGACTCTGGACTTCCTTCCCCTCCCAGACCGACCCAGCGGCCGGACGCCTGCTCCAACGGACACTTGAGAGAAACCAGCTCTCACAACAGCTGCAAAGTGGCCTTCATATCGTAGTGAAACGCAGAGACTGACTCAGTGTGTCAGCAGCAGGAGGACGAGGACGAGGATGTAAAAAGGATTGAAGATTATTCAGAATCTTATTTTTGTAATTTCTTGTACCATATTGTCTCTTTGAGTCAAACAGTCATTCCTTCTCTGCTGCTAAGGATGTTTTCTGAAGCTCCATTCAGACGAACCAGCCGCTCTCTCATTAATTCATCGTTAAAGATGAAGCTGCAGGATCTGTGGCAGACGGCCTCCTCCGGGTGGCGCCACACAGATACTGCAGGAGGAGAATCCACAACAAATGGATTCACAGAACCAAGATCCTCCTGAGAATCTTCCTGTTTTAAAGTTTCCTTCAGTATCAAAGTAATCTACTACATCCACGAGTACACTGTAGACAGGAGCTGCTGACAGCTCACTGAGCTCTCTGAGCGGACAACAGCATCATGTTCATGAATACAGGCAGCACCTGTCTACAGCTGACAGCTGACTGCTCATTGGTCCATACACAGGCTTAATGTTGGTGTTAGCATGTTAGCATGGCTCAGATCGGCAGCAGGAGGAGATGGTGGCTGTGTGAATGGAGCTTCAGAGTCAACATGACGTTTATTCACCTGAAGAAGACAAACTGCCTGCTGAACTCTAATAATCCATAACCTCCTCAGTATTAATCTGCTAAACTGACACCTGTCCTGCCGCGTGACGTGGAGTCAGACGAGACGCTAACGCGGCCGGAGGAGACAGTTTCCTCTTCATCAGAGGAAACTGTCTCCTCTGATGAAGATGACGACATGAACAACCAGGTCAGAGTTTTATTTAAAGGAATACGGCAACATGTTAGGAAGTCATGTGTTTTCTCACTGGGAGTGAAAAGAGAAGATGAGCTGTGATTCTCTCTGATTCTGTTCTCCTGAGTCGTCACATTAAAGGATCATTCCGGGTTATTTCCTCACAGCAGGTTGTCAACATTTTTATTTCTGATGTTTCACACACAAACTGAGAATGTTGATTAAAAACAGGATGAGACGCTTTTTAACATGAATGAAAATCTCCACGTAACAAATGAATATTTTCACATGTGAATCACAAACCTTCAGTCTGCTTCAGTCTCATGTAGATTAAAACTCAAGTCTACAGACAAATCAACGTTTCCACGTCCAAGTGGAAATGAAATCATTTTCTCTTGAATCACAAACGTTCACACACAGTTTGCAGTGTGTGGGGACGATGTAATAAAGCTCAGTTCTCTGCAGGATTCTGGTTGATTTAATGGCACCTGTGGTTACCGTGGTAACAGCAGGTGTGTCTTAATGCTAGGACAAACAATTGAGCAGCTACTATAATAATAATAATAATAATAAAGAAGTCGGTCTGAATCATAACAACCTGATTTGATTCCAGTTGGTTGGAGTTTCCTGTGGCACCTTCACAGTAAAGCCAGTTGAAGTGTCTTAAAGGAAAGCAGCAGCAGGAGATGTTGTGTTAGCATTAGCATTAAGCTAACCCGGCTAATCTGAAGGATGTTGGTGTGAATCTTCTCTTTAAACTCTCAGTGAGAACACAAAATATGAAAATCTTGTTTTTGAGTCAGACGTGATGCTCGACTGTCACAGCTTCAGTCCAGATGTGAACGAATATGTTCTGAGCCTTTAACCGTCACAAACAGAGCAGTGACGCTGTGACGCTGTGGACTCTGACTGCTGCCACTCCTCCTCATGGAGCTCTGCTGTGGTTCTGCTGTGGTTCTGCTGTGGTTCTGCTGCAGGTTTCACTTTGTGATTTCAGCTCTTTCATGTAATCGATTGAACATTTTAGGCAATAAAACTGTTTCAGGAGCTTTTTGATTTGATTTCTTCTAAACTGCTGAATCTAGTCTCAGGAGCAGATGACTGCGTGTCATCGTTAGAAACTCACAGAGGATGATGATCGCTGTAGCACACGTCCTGTCAGAGAGCAGCTCGCAGACAGATGTTTCCACGACTGGACTGAGCTTCATCTGGTGACGCAGTCATGATGACACATGAAGGGTGGTGCTGGACAGCTGACGGGGTCGTCATCACTCCTTCATCAGATGATTAATGGAACCCAGACACCAGAATCAATGTCAGCTCAGCACAGATCAGTTGAAAGCTTCCTTTCAACCTGAGGCACAGAGAGAAAACATCACCATGTCTCCAGCTGTCAGTAAAAACATGGTGTGCTGCAGTCGGCTGTTTAATAATCTGTGAACATGTTGATTAATGATGATTAATAAAGAATGAAGACAAATGAAATCATTAATATTCACACACGAACATGCGTCTGCTCTGTGAAGATGATTTTACATTTAAATTCATGAATGTGCAGAAATGTCAGAGCTGATCGACTGAACTCTTCTTCCCTCCAAATGTCACTTCAGCTGCTTTCATGTCTGATGGATGAGAGCTCCTCCCCCTCCTCCCCCTTTGATGGGAGACATTTGGTGTTGGAGACGGAGGAGACGGAGGAGACGGAGGAAGGTATCACCTGCCATCAGCTCATAAAGCTGCTCACAGTGACAACAAAGAGCCGCAGCGTCTCCTCGCTCTTTCATTTCCTGTGTGACAGGAAATTGTCTCGGCCCTCAGCTGATAGCTGCGCCGCTTATCCAGCCTCCATCTCTCTGCTGTTATTGAGGTGGAGGCCGACTGTCAGTCACTGACTCCACCTGCTCACAGAGAGCTGAGGAGAGGTGGAGGCTGCAGAGGGACGACAGCAACCAGCCTGATGACCACGCACACACACACACAGAGACACACACAGACACACACACACAGAGACACACACACACACACAGACACACAGAGACACACACACACAGACACACACACACACACACACACAGAGACACACACACACACACAGACACACAGAGACACACACACACACACACACAGACACACACACACACACACACAGACACACACACACACACACACACACACACAGACACACACACACACAGACACACACACAGACACACACACACACACACACACACAGACACACACACAGACACACAGAGACACAGACACACAGACACACACACACACACACACACACACAGACATTCACATACACACATAGACACACACACACACAGAGACACACACACACAGACACACAGACACACACACACACACAGACAGACACACACACACACAGACGCACACACATTCACATACAAACGCACTGAGGAAAACATTACAAAGTGAAACCTCTGAATTCACAACAACAACATCATCAACAGGTGAAAACTCTTCTCTGTTTTTTAATCGAAAATGAAATTAAATCAGATTTGGTGCAGAAAACAACACATATTAATTTTAGATTTATTTTAATAAATGTAAAATAAAGTCAAAATGTCAAATTTAAAAAGGTTTTCATGATTAAAGCTGAACTTGTGATAAGACGGTAAACAAACTAAATGAGATCAAATCAAACCTGTATCTCTTCTTTCATTCCTCTCTAAAACCCTGGAACGTTCCGTCTACAACCAGCTGTCCTCCTGTCTTTCACAAAACGACCTCCTTGACCCTCATCAGTCAGGCTTCAGGACCGCTGACTCCACTGAGACGGTCCTCCTCACAGTGACCGAGTCACTCGGTGTCTCCAGAGCTTCGTCCCACTCGTCAGTCCTCATTCTCCGCGACTTATCTTCTGCGTTAGACACAGTCAAGCACCAGATCCTCCTCCACTCTGGCTGAACTGAGCATCGCTGACTCTGCTCTAACCTGGTTCAC
>CM077793.1:33489269-33521769 GCA_039737535.1 Lagodon rhomboides | reverse complement strand
CCTCTCCTCTCCTCCTCTCTCCTCCGGCAGTCCTCCTCCTCTCTCCTCCTCTCCTCTCTCCTCCTCCTCTCCTCCTCTCTCCTCCTCTCTCCTCTCTCCTCTCCTCTCCTCCTCTCTCCTCCTCTCTCCTCCTCTCCTCCTCTCTCCTCCTCTCTCCTCCTCCTCCTCTCCTCCTCTCTCCTCCTCTCCTCCTCTCCTCTCTCCTCTCCTCCTCTCTCCTCCTCTCCTCTCCTCTCTCCTCTCTCCTCTCTCCTCTCTCCTCTCCTCCTCTCCTCCTCTCTCCTCCTCTCCTCTCTCCTCCTCTCCTCTCTCCTCTCCTCCTCTCTCCTCCTCCTCTCTCCTCTCCTCCTCTGTCCTCCTCCTCCTGCAGGAGAAGCGGGTGAACCTGAAGCACATCGAGTCTCGAGCGTCTCGGCGTCTCGTTAACGAGGTGGAGATCTTCGCTGACTGCAGCTGCAGTAAGAAGGAGTTCAACGAGCTGCTGCAGCTCCTCAAAGATCAAGTCAACATCGTCTCCTTCAACACACCTGCGCACGTGTGGGCTGCAGAGGCAGGTACGCACATCTGCACGCCTCTGACATCACACGTCTGTATGTCACCTGCAGGAGGATGATGTCGTCATCAATGGACCTGTTTGAAGCTGTTTCCTGTTACGTCACTCGTCAGACCAGCCGTTTGTTTCTAACAGGAAGTTGTGTTTGTCTCTGCTGTTATGTTGCCTCAGACGGAGACGATGTCCCGTGGTTCCCGATGAAGATCTCAGAGTTAGATCAGTGTTCTCACCGAGTGCTGATGTACGGCTCAGAGCTGGACGCAGACCATCCTGTGAGTCTCACACACCTGCTCACATGTTATAGTCCAGCCGCAGACTGGTGTCCAGCAGAGGGCAGCAGAGCTCCACAACCAACAACATGACACAATAATATAATATAATATAATATAACATAATATAATATAATATAATATAATGTAATATAATATAATATAATATAATATAACATAATATAATATAATATAATATAATATAATATAATATAATATAATATAATATAATATAATGTAATATAACATAATATAATATAATATAATATGATATAATGTAATGTAATGTAATATAATATAATATAATATAATGTAATATAATATAATATAATTGTCCAGACTTTTTCTAAACTACCTACTTTAGCTTAATAAACTCCCCTCTGGGAGGGTTATCGGATACAACTCGAGTCACTTTATCTACGCTAGTTTACAGACACTCAGCGGTGAGGCTACCTGTCCTGACCAGCAACTGAATGAAAATGAAACCAAAAAGTGACACACACGCACACACACACACACACACACACACACACACACACACACACACACACAGTCTGGAGACCAGGTATGATAACAAAACAAACCTGTAACCTTGTGTGATTTTAACATATATGAAATATAAACATAAAATATGCCCGTGCATTCGGAATAAGGTGGTAAATGTACACATTTATTGCCTCAAATACATAATCATAACATCTATCACTTATATATATAGCAATAGTTACACCTGCTGGAAAGTTCTACAATAATACAATTTAATACAATATAATATAATAATTGGAGATTCTTTTTTTTTTAATTCAATGTGAAGGAACAACAGGAAGTACTTTTACTTTGAAATCATTATGGTCACTGCTCATCTTGTTCTCCTGCTTCTTCCTGTCAGGGCTTCAAAGATGAAGTGTACCGTCAGAGGAGGAAATACTTTGTGGAAGTGGCCATGAGTTATAAATTGTAAGTTTCATAACGTCTGAATGTTTTCAACACAGTTTGGTATTAAAGGGACATGACAACATGTGAGAGTGCTGAAAGTAACCAAGTCCATTTATTCAAGTAAAGATTTTGAGAGTTTGAGTCTTGACTCCACGACATTTATCTGAACGCTGCAGTTACTGTATGAAATGAAGGTGAGTGAGTCTGTACTGATCACGTGACCGCCTCCTCCTCAGCGGGCAGCCAATCCCTCGTATCGAGTACACGGCGGAGGAGGTGAGGACGTGGGGGGTGGTGTTCAGAGAGCTGACCAAACTGTACCCGACTCACGCCTGCAGAGAGTACCTGAAGAACCTGCCGCTGCTCAGCAAACACTGCGGCTACCGAGAGGACAACATCCCCCAGCTGGAGGACGTCTCGCTCTTCCTCAGAGGTTCAAACTGCACTTCTTCCTGTCACATCATCTCACATCTGACCTGTCAGTCACCACCAGGAGATCACGTCTCTGCAACCACAGAAGCTTTCTGTTCTTTACCTTCACTTCCTGTTGTCACATCGCTGTGGGCGGGGCCAGCAGCAGACACTTCACTTCCTGAAGTCAAGTCACTGAACAAGTCTCTGAGTCAGAGGCCTCATAAACATCCAGACAGTAAACATATGTGTGTGTGTGTGTGTGTGTGTGTGTGTGTGTGTGTGTGTGTGTGTGTGTGTGTTTCAGAGCGCTCTGGTTTCACAGTCCGACCTGTCGCAGGTTACCTGTCCCCCAGAGACTTCCTGGCTGGTCTGGCCTACAGAGTGTTTAACTGCACTCAGTACGTCCGTCACAGCACCGACCCGCTCTACACACCTGAGCCGTGAGTACACCTGAGATCCCTCACACCTGAGATCACTCACACCTGAGATCCCTCACACCTGACATCTATCACACCTGAGATCTATCACACCTGAGATCACTCACACCTGAGATCACTCACCTGAGATCCCTCACACCTGAGATCTATCACACCTGAGATCACTCACTCCTGAGATCACTCACACCTGAGATCCCTCACACCTGAGATCTATCACACCTGAGATCACTCACCTGAGATTACTCACACCTGAGATCCCTCACACCAGAGATCACTCACACCTGAGATCCCTCACACCAGAGATTACTCACACCTGAGATCACTCACACCTGAGATCCCTCACACCAGAGATCACTCACACCTGAGATCCCTCACACCAGAGATCACTCACACCTGAGATCACTCACACCTGAGATCCCTCACACCTGACATCTATCACACCTGAGATCACTCATACCTGAGATCACTCACACCTGAGATCACTCACACCTGAGATCCCTCACACCTGAGATCTATCACACCTGAGATCACTCACCTGAGATTACTCACACCTGAGATCCCTCACACCAGAGATCACTCACACCTGAGATCACTCACACCTGAGATCACTCACCTGAGATCACTCACACCTGAGATTACTCACACCTGACATCTATCACACCTGAGATCACTCACACCTGAGATCACTCACACCTGAGATCCCTCACACCTGAGATCACTCACACCTGAGATCACTCACACCTGAGATCACTCACCTGAGATTACTCACCTGTATATTTACTGTATCTACACGTCAGTTTTCTTCTCCGGTGACGTCTTTAGTGTTTTCTGCTCTTGGTTCAGTTTGTTTCTGTCTCGTGTCCGTCTGGTTTCTGGTTCTGTTTCAGGGACACGTGTCATGAGCTGCTCGGTCACGTTCCTCTGCTGGCCGATCCAAAGTTCGCTCAGTTCTCTCAGGAGATCGGTCTGGCTTCTCTGGGAGCATCTGACGAGGACGTCCAGAAACTGGCCACAGTGAGTGTCCCCAGTAAAGCCCAGCATGGTTCTGTGGCATCTGGTCCAGCAGTGCCCCCAACAGGCCACACTGATCACTGCACCAGGTCCTCACAGCTGCTGCGCTGAGGACACGATCACAATAATCAGTGCATCAAACAAGATCATTAATCTCATATTTCCTTGTTCAAATCTGAGATAATTCTCTTTAAAAAAGACCAGAGGTCAAACTTTATATATCTTATTCAACATATATGTTTTATATGTGACATATTAATATTCTCTGTCGGTGATGACTGCTCAGTGTTTGTGTTGTATAATGTGTCGTTATATCACATGAGACATTTATATTAGTGATGGAATCTACAGTGAATACAAGAAGAAGAAGAACTGACAAACACAACCGTTCATTTAAACACCTGATGAACAACAGTGTGTGTGTGTGTGTGTGTGTGTGTGTGTGTGTGTGTGTGTGTGTGTGTTGAGCAGTGTTACTTCTTCACCATCGAGTTTGGACTGTGCAAACAGGACGGTCAACTGAGAGCATACGGAGCCGGATTACTGTCGTCTATCGGAGAGCTTAGGGTAACACACACACACACACACACACACACACACACACACACACACACACACACACACACACACGCACACACACACACACACACACACACACACACACACAGACAGACACACACACACACACACACACACACACACACACACACACACACACACACACACACAGACAGACACACAGACACACACACTCTGCTCTGAGTCTCTGTTGACTGATTGGAGCAGACTCAGATCACCTGTGGTGCAGGTGAGGGGACTGACTCCTGATTAATGATGGAAGCAGCTTGGGTCACTGCCCTCTCAGCCAATCAGAGTGTGAGGACAGCCTCTCATTCAGACTGAATACAGGTGATGAAGGACACACCTGGATCACTCTGAACCCAGGTGAGCTGCATCAGAGCTGCCTCACAGCCGGCAGCGTCGGCATCCTCTTCTTCGTCTTCACTTCATACACATTTAATTTGATCTAGGAAGCTGTAGAAGAAGTTTTAGAGGAAGCTGTAGAAGAAGTTTTAGAGGAAGCTGTAGAAGAAGTTTTAGAGGAAGCTGTAGAAGAAGTTTTAGAGGAAGCTGTAGAGGAAGTTTTAGAGAAGTTTTAGAGGAAGCTGTAGAAGAAGTTTTAGAGGAAGCTGTAGAAGAAGTTTTAGAGGAAGCTGTAGAAGAAGTTTTAGAGGAAGCTGTAGAAGAAGTTTTAGAGGAAGCTGTAGAAGAAGTTTTAGAGGAAGCTGTAGAAGAAGTTTTAGAGGAAGCTGCAGAAGAAGTTTTAGAGGAAGCTGTAGAAGAAGTTTTAGAGGAAGCTGTAGAAGAAGTTTTAGAGGAAGCTGCAGAAGAAGTTTTAGAGGAAGCTGTAGAAGAAGTTTTAGAGGAAGCTGTAGAGGAAGTTTTAGAGAAGTTTTAGAGGAAGCTGTAGAAGAAGTTTTAGAGGAAGCTGTAGAAGAAGTTTTAGAGGAAGCTGTAGAGGAAGTTTTAGAGGAAGCTGTAGAAGAAGTTTTAGAGGAAGCTGTAGAAGAAGTTTTAGAGGAAGCTGTAGAAGAAGTTTTAGAGGAAGCTGTAGAAGAAGTTTTAGAGGAAGCTGTAGAAGAAGTTTTAGAGAAGTTTTAGAGGAAGCTGCAGAAGAAGTTTTAGAGGAAGCTGTAGAAGAAGTTTTAGAGGAAGCTGTAGAAGAAGTTTTAGAGGAAGCTGCAGAAGAAGTTTTAGAGGAAGCTGTAGAAGAAGTTTTAGAGGAAGCTGTAGAAGAAGTTTTAGAGGAAGCTGTAGAAGAAGTTTTAGAGGAAGCTGTAGAAGAAGTTTTAGAGAAGTTTTAGAGGAAGCTGTAGAAGAAGTTTTAGAGGAAGCTGTAGAAGAAGTTTTAGAGGAAGCTGTAGAAGAAGTTTTAGAGGAAGTTTTAGAGGAAGCTGTAGAGGAAGTTTTAGAGAAGTTTTAGAGGAAGCTGTAGAAGAAGTTTTAGAGAAGTTTTAGAGGAAGCTGTAGAGGAAGCTGTAGAAGAAGTTGTAGAAGAAGTTTTAGAAGAAGTTTTAGAGGAAGCTGTAGAAGAAGTTTTAGAGGAAGCTGTAGAGGAAGTTTTAGAGGAAGCTGTAGAAGAAGTTTTAGAGGAAGCTGTAGAAGAAGTTTTAGAGAAGTTTTAGAGGAAGCTGTAGAAGAAGTTTTAGAGGAAGCTGTAGAAGAAGTTTTAGAGAAGTTTTAGAGGAAGCTGTAGAAGAAGTTTTAGAGAAGTTTTAGAGGAAGCTGTAGAAGAAGTTTTAGAGGAAGCTGTAGAAGAAGTTTTAGAGGAAGCTGTAGAAGAAGTTTTAGAGGAAGCTGTAGAAGAAGTTTTAGAGGAAGCTGTAGAAGAAGTTTTAGAGGAAGCTGTAGAAGAAGTTTTAGAGGAAGCTGTAGAAGAAGTTTTAGAGGAAGTTTTAGAGGAAGCTGTAGAAGAAGTTTTAGAGGAAGCTGTAGAAGAAGTTTTAGAGAAGTTTTAGAGGAAGCTGTAGAAGAAGTTTTAGAGGAAGCTGTAGAAGAAGTTTTAGAGGAAGCTGTAGAAGAAGTTTTAGAGGAAGCTGTAGAAGAAGTTTTAGAGGAAGCTGTAGAAGAAGTTTTAGAGAAGTTTTAGAGGAAGCTGTAGAAGAAGTTTTAGAGAAGTTTTAGAGGAAGCTGTAGAAGAAGTTTTAGAGGAAGCTGTAGAAGAAGTTTTAGAGAAGTTTTAGAGGAAGCTGTAGAAGAAGTTTTAGAGGAAGCTGTAGAAGAAGTTTTAGAGGAAGCTGTAGAGGAAGCTGTAGAAGAAGTTTTAGAGGAAGCTGTAGAAGAAGTTTTAGAGGAAGTTTTAGAGGAAGCTGTAGAAGAAGTTTTAGAGAAGTTTTAGAGGAAGCTGTAGAAGAAGTTTTAGAGGAAGCTGTAGAAGAAGTTTTAGAGGAAGCTGTAGAAGAAGTTTTAGAGGAAGCTGTAGAAGAAGTTTTAGAGGAAGCTGTAGAAGAAGTTTTAGAGGAAGCTGTAGAAGAAGTTTTAGAGGAAGCTGTAGAAGAAGTTTTAGAGGAAGCTGTAGAAGAAGTTTTAGAGGAAGCTGTAGAAGAAGTTTTAGAGGAAGCTGTAGAAGAAGTTTTAGAGGAAGCTGTAGAAGAAGTTTTAGAGAAGTTTTAGAGGAAGCTGTAGAAGAAGTTTTAGAGGAAGCTGTAGAGGAAGTTTTAGAGGAAGCTGTAGAAGAAGTTTTAGAGAAGTTTTAGAGGAAGCTGTAGAAGAAGTTTTAGAGAAGTTTTAGAGGAAGCTGTAGAAGAAGTTTTAGAGGAAGCTGTAGAAGAAGTTTTAGAGGAAGCTGTAGAAGAAGTTTTAGAAGAAGTTTTAGAGGAAGCTGTAGAAGAAGTTTTAGAGAAGTTTTAGAGGAAGCTGTAGAAGAAGTTTTAGAGGAAGCTGTAGAAGAAGTTTTAGAGAAGTTTTAGAGGAAGCTGTAGAAGAAGTTTTAGAGGAAGCTGTAGAAGAAGTTTTAGAGGAAGCTGTAGAAGAAGTTTTAGAGGAAGCTGTAGAAGAAGTTTTAGAGGAAGCTGTAGAGGAAGCTGTAGAAGAAGTTTTAGAGGAAGCTGTAGAGGAAGCTGTAGAAGAAGTTTTAGAGAAGTTTTAGAGGAAGCTGTAGAAGAAGTTTTAGAGGAAGCTGTAGAGGAAGCTGTAGAAGAAGTTTTAGAGAAGTTTTAGAGGAAGCTGTAGAAGAAGTTTTAGAGGAAGCTGTAGAAGAAGTTTTAGAGGAAGCTGTAGAAGAAGTTTTAGAGAAGTTTTAGAGGAAGCTGTAGAAGAAGTTTTAGAGGAAGCTGTAGAGGAAGTTTTAGAGGAAGCTGTAGAAGAAGTTTTAGAGAAGTTTTAGAGGAAGCTGTAGAAGAAGTTTTAGAGGAAGCTGTAGAGGCACGTACAGAGAAGCAGTAGATTTCATATCTTTCTGGATTATTTCTCTGTGGTCTGGAGCCAGTTTTCAGGCTTCTTCCCACCAGGACCCCAAAGTTCTACAGTGGAGAAACAGGATCCAAATGAAAACGATGAAAAAGAATCAAATAGATCCAACTGTAATAATAAAAACTTGAAGCTAATTAAACTAGAAAAGGTTTGAAGAGTGATTGTGTTGCTCCTCTGTTACCTGTTTGACTGAACATCATAGAACCAGTCTATATATGGATGATGTCATTTACTACACATTTACTGCAGAAGTTGAAGTCAAATGTGTCTGTTGACAGTTTAATTAATAATTCACTAATGATCAATGGACTCATGGTTCCATCATCCTGACTGTTTTTTTTCCCAGCATGCCCTGTCCAATCAGGCCTGTGTGAAGATGTTTGACCCGAAGACGACCTGTAACCAGGAGTGTCTCATCACGACCTTCCAGGACGTTTACTTCGTCTCCGAGAGCTTCGAGGAGGCCAAAGAGAAGATGAGGTGAACAACAAACACACAAACTGCAATAACACAGAAATGATCAAACCCTTGTTCTCTCGGCAGCTCCACTCATGTCTGTCCACAGCCATTAAAGATGACATGTATGTGCAGAAATGACAAACATCAAGTGTCCTCGAACCTCAGACTCTGCCAAATGATGTCATTGTATCACGAGACCTTCTGTGTGGTGTGTGTGTGTGTGTGTGTGTGTGTGTGTGTGTGTGACAGGGAGTTTGCTAAGACGATCAAGCGGCCGTTCTCCGTGTACTACAACCCGTACACTCAGAGCATCGACCTGCTCAAAGACACTCGCAGCATCGAGAACGTGGTTCAGGACCTGCGCAGCGACCTCACCACCGTCTGTGACGCTCTGGGCAAGATGAACACCTACATGGGCATCTGAAGCCACGCTCTGATTGGTTGAAAAGCTTCAGTGACACGCCACAATGCTTTTGAACAACAAGTCGTGGAGCTGGTGGAATCTGTGTTTAGTTTGGCTGATGATGCAGTTATTATAAATGTTGTGACTCATCAATAAATGTTTCATTTTATTATCAGAGAGGATCCGACCGAGTGCAGGAGAGAGGAAGAGCTGGACGCGTCGTGCTGCTGCGTCTGTCTTTGTTTTTGTTCATTTTCTTCTAAGTGATTTAAAATCAGTCGCTCCGTAACTTCCAAGCTGAAATAATAAATAAATGTGTGATTCATGTGAAGCTGTAGTGAGACGAGTGCAGCCTCTCCTCCTTACTGTGAAACCTTCAGATGATTCAGTTTAACCAGAGGAGACATGACACACTGATATGAAGAGCTCGTCCTCCTCTTTGTCTGCACCTGCCACTCAGTGATTGATTGCTTGAAGTTCTTTCCTGTCCTCTGTGTGTTAGTTTAAAATCAGCTGTGAATAAATCAATTGATGAAGACAGATTTTTATTTGAGTGTTTGAATGTTCAGACTGTTTCTCAGACGTGAGCCTCAATATTTGATTTATTGTCACAGATTCATGTCGTTTTTATAGAATAGAAAAACTTAATTGTCCAGGAAAAACAGACCCATCAGTAAAACAAAGACGTGTTCAGCTCACACTCATACTGAAGTTTACTGAGGATCATTCGTCTGCTCAACTAAAAGCTCGATCTCTAAAGTCACTGTGTGATTAAAAACAGGAAGTGATGATTATAAGTGAATGTTTCCAGGTGTGCATCCAGCTGCAGAGTTGATCAATTGACTCTTTCAGTCATTGTATGACAGCCTGTGTGCAGGTCTAGCTCCAGAGTGAGGACAGGTGTGTCTGACAGTCAAACCGTGAGGTGTCTGACATCATCAGAGGGAACCAATGAGCTGAGAGACAGACAGGAAGTCAGAGATGGACTGACATGTTGGTTTGAGTCTGGTAAAGCACATCACAACTCCTCTCAGGTGTCTTTAAATGTCAGGTGTTCAGCCACAGGTGTGACCACGGACACATTTGCATGTTGGAAAATGTTGGAGGATCTCAGAAACACAGAGTTGTGTTCACAAACAAATCGACCACCACAGTGTATGCAAACGTCGTCAGGAGGGAGAGTGTGCTGCCTCGTCGAGGAGGAAGAGCAGCAGCACAGAGCAGAGATCATCTCCGACTGAAGGTCAGTTCATGTTTCTGCTCTTTGATCGGATACTGTCAGGTTCATCCTTATCAGACCAGACCAGATCAAGTCAGAACAGAACAGAACAGAACAGAACAGAACAGATCAGAACAGATGTACTTTTATTGATCCCCTGGAGGAGAAACACTGAGCTGTCAGTCAGAGCTGAGTGCAGAGAGAAGAACACAAGCTGATGGTGCAATATGTAAGTATTTTGTTGGAAAACAGTCAAACTGTGACAGAAGGATCAGCTGGATGTGAAGAAATAACTGGTTTACTTTTATGATGTTGATTCATTGATGCAGAGATATCAACTCAAGTTAGCATGCTAACCAGCTAGCCCTGTCACAGCGAGCAGGCAGCGGTTCCTCTGGTGACACGCTGCCCCCTATGGGTCTGGAGTATGAATTCAACAGGTGGCCAATTCTTTTACAAGAGTAAAGTAAAAAGCGTAGCTGTGTTAATATCAGTTCTGTCAGAACTGGATAGTTTACTTGATTAAAGACGACACAGAATGAAAGATGTGAAAGCTGTTCCTGACAGCTGGTCTGCACACAGCGGAGGCTCAGTGGAACGAGGAGATATCTGCTCTGTTTTATAGACAGTGATAGTTGCAGACGACCGATGTTTTGATTGGCTCATCATGTTGATCACTGTGTCTTCACAGGAGAGTCGTCATGATGGGAAACAACAACACATTGTCCTCTGATGGTGACATCGCCACCAACGTGTCCCTCAGTGGACCTCAGCTCAGCTTCTTCTGGTCCTTTGATTTCTCCGCGGACCTTCTCACAAACATGATGTCCCACTGTCACGTGCAGACCGGTAAACTGGTCTGGTTGGGACTGAAGATCTTCATACTGCTGACGGCCGGTCCGGCTAACGGCGGCCTCATGTGGATGCTGCTAAACAGGAAGAGAGCCATGACGCCATCGGAGGTGTTGGGGCTCAACGTCTCTGTCGTGGATCTCCTGTACTGCCTCTGTCTGCCTCTGGACATCTACTCCATCCTGCACAACACCTCTGACACCGCCCACTCCATCCGTGACGGCCTGTTTGCTCTCAACATCTTCGGCTGCCCGCTGCTGCTGACCTTCATGTGTTTGGAGCGTTACCTGGCAGCGGCGTGGCCCCTGACCTACATCCGGCTGGGCCGGTGGGAGTACCGCGTGGTCCCGTGCGCGTGTGCCTGGCTGTTCACCCTCACCGTGGGCCTGTCGCTGTATTTCCTGGGGCTGCTGGCCGTGGCGCTGCCGCTGTCCGTCACCATCTCGCTGCTGTTCCTGCTGATGCTGCTGTGCCTGCTGGGGATCGTGTGGGTGCTGTGTGAGGGCGGGCCGGGCCAAGCTTCGGGGACGAGCGCTCCGCTGAAGAGACGCGCTCTGAAGAACATCGTGGCGGTGCTGGTGCCGTCGGCGGTGGCGTACTCCCCTCTGGTGGCTCTGGTCCCGTACCTGGCTGTGATCACCTCCCATCAGCCCCACAGCGTCAGCCCCTCGCAGTGTCACGTCCTGCAGCTCCTGCTGCTCTTTCCGAACGTCGGCCTGTTCATCGGCCCCATGTTCTACCTGTCCCGCCTCCGACAGGTGAGCTGCTGCAGCGCAGACACACGAGCCCCGCCCTCCAAAACTCAGGCTGAGTAGATCCAATCAGAACTGCTCCAGACCTCAGGAACATGTGGCTTATAGCTCCTGTCATGTTCTTTGTGTGTGTGTGTGGATTTAATTTATAGAGGCAAGTATTGATATGTTTGATTATTGATCAATCTGATGATCAGATAGATTGTTTTGTTTGACTTAAAAAATCAAAGACCTTCAAAACAGCAAATCCTAAAAAACAAACGAAAGAAAAATGATTCATAATTGATTATCAAGTTTTACAAATGTATTGATTACATTATTACTTATCAATACTTTAGAGGTGACATGGGATGATTCCTGTCAGTGTTGGCCTCTTTCACCTGAGAGATGAAGGTCACATGACCAACAGAAACACCTGAGTCATCTGTTGGTGAAGCAGCTGCGTGTCAGAATCTGTGACTGATGACGTCTGTTTCTGTTGTTGTCGTCAGAAATGTAGCAGTTTGTCTCGTTTCACTGTCAGAATAAAGCGAATATCTTCAGGCTGACTCTGTTTGTTTGGAGCCGTTTCTGACACTGGAAATGAAGGATGAAATCAAACAGAGATCGTCCTGGTCCTGGTCCTGGTTCTGGTCCTGGTTCTGGTTCTGGTCCTGGTTCTGGTCCTGGTCCTGGTCCTGGTCCTGGTCCTGGTCCTGGTCCTGGTTCTGGTTCTGGTTCTGGTCCTGGTCCTGGTCCTGGTCCTGGTTCTGGTTCTGGTTCTGGTTCTGGTCCTGGTCCTGGTCCTGGTCCTGGTCCTGGTCCTTGAATCATGTCAGCATGAGTCTGTGTTGTCATGACTACAATGATGACCACACCCATCCTCTAACTCCACCCTTACTTTGATCTCAGCATCACTCCTGTGAGGTGTCATGTCAGAACTCCTCCATGACGACACAGCTGGTGAACCTGCCCTCAGACCCGACCAATCAGAAGGCTCTGATCTACAGAGCTACACCCACAGAGCTACACCCACAGAGCTGCACACCCACAGAGCTGCACCCACAGAGCTACGAGCTACCACAGAGCTGCACCCAGAGAGCTACACCCAGAGAGCTGCACCCACAGAGCTACACCCACAGAGCTACACCCACAGAGCTGCACCCACAGAGCTGCACCCACAGAGCTACACCCACAGAGCTGCACCCACAGAGCTACACCCACAGAGCTACACCCACAGAGCTGCACCCACAGAGCTACACCCACAGAGCTGCACCCACAGAGCTACACCCACAGAGCTACACCCACAGAGCTACACCCACAGAGCTGCACCCACAGAGCTACACCTACAGAGCTACACCCACAGAGCTACACCCACAGAGCTGCACCCACAGAGCTACACCCACAGAGCTGCACCCACAGAGCTACACCCACAGAGCTACACCCACAGAGCTGCACCCACAGAGCTGCACCCACAGAGCTGCACCCACAGAGCTACACCCACAGAGCTACACCCACAGAGCTGCACCCACAGAGCTGCACCCACAGAGCTACACCCAGAGAGCTACACCCACAGAGCTGCACCCACAGAGCTACACCTACAGAGCTGCACCCACAGAGCTGCACCCACAGAGCTACACCCACAGAGCTGCACCCACAGAGCTACACCTACAGAGCTACACCCACAGAGCTGCACCCACAGAGCTACACCCACAGAGCTACACCCACAGAGCTGCACCCACAGAGCTACACCCACAGAGCTACACCCACAGAGCTGCACCCACAGAGCTACACCCACAGAGCTACACCCACAGAGCTGCACCCACAGAGCTACACCCACAGAGCTACACCTACAGAGCTACACCCACAGAGCTACACCCACAGAGCTGCACCTACAGAGCTACACCTACAGAGCTACACCCACAGAGCTACACCTACAGAGCTACACCCATAGAGCTACACCCACAGAGCTGCACCCACAGAGCTACACCCACAGAGCTACACCCACAGAGCTACACCCATAGAGCTACACCCACAGAGCTGCACCTGCAGAGCTACACCCACAGAGCTACACCCACAGAGCTACACCCACAGAGCTGCACCTACAGAGCTACACCCACAGAGCTACACCTACAGAGCTACACCCACAGAGCTGCACCTACAGAGCTGCACCCACAGAGCTACACCCACAGAGCTACACCTACAGAGCTACACCCACAGAGCTGCACCTACAGAGCTACACCCACAGAGCTGCACCCACAGAGCTGCACCTACAGAGCTACACCCACAGAGCTACACCCACAGAGCTGCACCCACAGAGCTACACCTACAGAGCTGCACCCACAGAGCTGCACCCACAGAGCTACACCCACAGAGCTACACCCACAGAGCTGCACCCACAGAGCTACACCCACAGAGCTACACCCACAGAGCTGCACCCACAGAGCTACACCTACAGAGCTGCACCTACAGAGCTGCACCCACAGAGCTACACCCACAGAGCTACACCCACAGAGCTGCACCCACAGAGCTACACCCACAGAGCTGCACCCACAGAGCTGCACCTACAGAGCTGCACCCACAGAGCTACACCTACAGAGCTACACCCACAGAGCTACACCTACAGAGCTGCACCCACAGAGCTACACCCAGAGAGCTACACCCACAGAGCTGCACCCACAGAGCTACACCCACAGAGCTGCACCCACAGAGCTACACCTACAGAGCTACACCCACAGAGCTACACCTACAGAGCTACACCCACAGAGCTACACCCACAGAGCTGCACCTACAGAGCTACACCCACAGAGCTACACCTACAGAGCTACACCCACAGAGCTACACCCACAGAGCTGCACCTACAGAGCTACACCCACAGAGCTACACCCACAGAGCTGCACCTACAGAGCTACACCCACAGAGCTACACCCACAGAGCTGCACCCACAGAGCTGCACCTACAGAGCTACACCCACAGAGCTACACCCACAGAGCTACACCCACAGAGCTGCACCTACAGAGCTACACCCACAGAGCTGCACCCACAGAGCTACACCTACAGAGCTGCACCTACAGAGCTACACCCACAGAGCTGCACCCACAGAGCTGCACCTACAGAGCTACACCCACAGAGCTACACCCACAGAGCTACACCCACAGAGCTACACCCACAGAGCTGCACCTACAGAGCTACACCCACAGAGCTGCACCCACAGAGCTGCACCTACAGAGCTACACCCACAGAGCTACACCCACAGAGCTGCACCTACAGAGCTACACCCACAGAGCTACACCTACAGAGCTACACCCACAGAGCTGCACCCACAGAGCTACACCCACAGAGCTGCACCTACAGAGCTGCACCCACAGAGCTACACCCACAGAGCTGCACCCACAGAGCTGCACCCACAGAGCTACACCCACAGAGCTGCACCCACAGAGCTGCACCCACAGAGCTACACCCACAGAGCTGCACCCACAGAGCTGCACCCACAGAGCTACACCCACAGAGCTACACCCACAGAGCTGCACCCACAGAGCTACACCTACAGAGCTGCACCCACAGAGCTGCACCCACAGAGCTACACCCACAGAGCTGCACCCACAGAGCTACACCTACAGAGCTGCACCCACAGAGCTACACCCACAGAGCTGCACCCACAGAGCTGCACCTACAGAGCTACACCCACAGAGCTACACCCACAGAGCTACACCCACAGAGCTGCACCCACAGAGCTACACCCACAGAGCTACACCCACAGAGCTACACCCACAGAGCTGCACCCACAGAGCTACACCTACAGAGCTGCACCCACAGAGCTGCACCCACAGAGCTACACCCACAGAGCTGCACCCACAGAGCTGCACCCACAGAGCTACACCCACAGAGCTGCACCCACAGAGCTGCACCCACAGAGCTACACCCACAGAGCTGCACCCACAGAGCTACACCCACAGAGCTACACCCACAGAGCTACACCTACAGAGCTGCACCCACAGAGCTACACCTACAGAGCTACACCCACAGAGCTGCACCCACAGAGCTACACCCACAGAGCTACACCTACAGAGCTGCACCCACAGAGCTGCACCTACAGAGCTGCACCCACAGAGCTGCACCTACAGAGCTGCACCCACAGAGCTACACCCACAGAGCTGCACCTACAGAGCTGCACCTACAGAGCTACACCCACAGAGCTACACCCACAGAGCTACACCCACAGAGCTACACCCACAGAGCTGCACCCACAGAGCTACACCCACAGAGCTACACCTACAGAGCTGCACCCACAGAGCTGCACCCACAGAGCTACACCTACAGAGCTGCACCCACAGAGCTGCACCCACAGAGCTACACCCACAGAGCTGCACCTACAGAGCTGCACCCACAGAGCTACACCCACAGAGCTACACCCACAGAGCTGCACCCACAGAGCTGCACCCACAGAGCTGCACCTACAGAGCTGCACCCACAGAGCTGCACCCACAGAGCTACACCTACAGAGCTGCACCCACAGAGCTACACCTACAGAGCTGCACCCACAGAGCTACACCCACAGAGCTACACCCACAGAGCTGCACCCACAGAGCTGCACCTACAGAGCTACACCCACAGAGCTGCACCTACAGAGCTGCACCCACAGAGCTACACCCACAGAGCTGCACCCACAGAGCTGCACCCACAGAGCTGCACCCACAGAGCTGCACCCACAGAGCTACACCTACAGAGCTGCACATACAGAGCTGCACCGGAGTCTGAGGCGGAGTGTGATGAGACAGATCACTTCAGTGAAGGGTTCTACACAACATGTGTCAGGAGATCTGGGTTCTGGATCAGAACTGAAACAAGTCCAGTTGACTACGATACAGCAACTAGACTTACTTCCTGCAGCTGGTCCTCCATCCTCCTCCTGCAGCTGGTCCTCCATCCTCCTCCTGCAGCTGGTCCTCCATCCTCCTCCTGCAGCTGGTCCTCCATCCTCCTCCTGCAGCTGGTCCTCCATCCTCTTCCTGCAGCTGGTCCTCCATCCTCCTCCTGCAGCTGGTCCTCCATCCTCCTCCTGCAGCTGGTCCTCCATCCTCTTCCTGCAGCTGGTCCTCCATCCTCCTCTGTAGCTGGTCCTCCATCCTCCTCCTGCAGCTGGTCCTCCATCCTCCTCCTGCAGCTGCTCCTCCATCCTCCTCCTGCAGCTGGTCCTCCATCCTCCTCCTGCAGCTGGTCCTCCATCCTCTTCCTGCAGCTGGTCCTCCATCCTCCTCCTGCAGCTGGTCCTCCATCCTCCTCCTGCAGCTGGTCCTCCATCCTCCTCCTGCAGCTGGTCCTCCATCCTCCTCCTGCAGCTGGTCCTCCATCCTCCTCCTGCAGCTGGTCCTCCATCCTCCTCCTGCAGCTGGTCCTCCATCCTCCTCCTGCAGCTGGTCCTCCATCCTCCTCCTGCAGCTGGTCCTCCATCCTCCTCCTGCAGCTGGTCCTCCATCCTCCTCCTGCAGCTGGTCCTCCATCCTCCTCCTGCAGCTGGTCCTCCATCCTCCTCCTGCAGCTGGTCCTCCATCCTCCTCCTGCAGCTGGTCCTCCATCCTCCTCCTGCAGCTGGTCCTCCATCCTCCTCCTGCAGCTGGTCCTCCATCCTCTTCCTGCAGCTGGTCCTCCATCCTCCTCCTGCAGCTGGTCCTCCATCCTCCTCCTGCAGCTGGTCCTCCATCCTCCTCCTGCAGCTGGTCCTCCATCCTCCTCCTGCAGCTGGTCCTCCATCCTCCTCCTGCAGCTGGTCCTCCATCCTCCTCCTGCAGCTGGTCCTCCATCCTCCTCCTGCAGCTGGTCCTCCATCCTCCTCCTGCAGCTGGTCCTCCATCCTCCTCCTGCAGCTGGTCCTCCATCCTCCTCCTGCAGCTGGTCCTCCATCCTCCTCCTGCAGCTGGTCCTCCATCCTCCTCCTGCAGCTGGTCCTCCATCCTCCTCCTGCAGCTGGTCCTCCATCCTCCTCCTGCAGCTGGTCCTCCATCCTCCTCCTGCAGCTGGTCCTCCATCCTCCTCCTGCAGCTGGTCCTCCATCCTCCTCCTGCAGCTGGTCCTCCATCCTCCTCCTGCAGCTGGTCCTCCATCCTCCTCCTGCAGCTGGTCCTCCATCCTCCTCCTGCAGCTGGTCCTCCATCCTCCTCCTGCAGCTGGTCCTCCATCCTCCTCCTGCAGCTGGTCCTCCATCCTCCTCCTGCAGCTGGTCCTCCATCCTCCTCCTGCAGCTGGTCCTCCATCCTCCTCCTGCAGCTGGTCCTCCATCCTCCTCCTGCAGCTGGTCCTCCATCCTCCTCCTGCAGCTGGTCCTCCATCCTCCTCCTGCAGCTGGTCCTCCATCCTCCTCCTGCAGCTGGTCCTCCATCCTCCTCCTGCAGCTGGTCCTCCATCCTCTTCCTGCAGCTGGTCCTCCATCCTCCTCCTGCAGCTGGTCCTCCATCCTCCTCCTGCAGCTGGTCCTCCATCCTCCTCCTGCAGCTGGTCCTCCATCCTCCTCCTGCAGCTGGTCCTCCATCCTCCTCCTGCAGCTGGTCCTCCATCCTCTTCCTGCAGCTGGTCCTCCATCCTCCTCCTGCAGCTGGTCCTCCATCCTCCTCCTGCAGCTGGTCCTCCATCCTCCTCCTGCAGCTGGTCCTCCATCCTCCTCCTGCAGCTGGTCCTCCATCCTCCTCCTGCAGCTGGTCCTCCATCCTCCTCCTGCAGCTGGTCCTCCATCCTCCTCCTGCAGCTGGTCCTCCATCCTCCTCCTGCAGCTGGTCCTCCATCCTCTTCCTGCAGCTGGTCCTCCATCCTCCTCCTGCAGCTGGTCCTCCATCCTCCTCTGTAGCTGGTCCTCCATCCTCTTCCTGCAGCTGGTCCTCCATCCTCCTCCTGCAGCTGGTCCTCCATCCTCCTCCTGCAGCTGGTCCTCCATCCTCCTCCTGCAGCTGGTCCTCCATCCTCCTCCTGCAGCTGGTCCTCCATCCTCCTCCTGCAGCTGGTCCTCCATCCTCCTCCTGCAGCTGGTCCTCCATCCTCCTCCTGCAGCTGGTCCTCCATCCTCCTCCTGCAGCTGGTCCTCCATCCTCCTCCTGCAGCTGGTCCTCCATCCTCCTCCTGCAGCTGGTCCTCCATCCTCCTCCTGCAGCTGTCCTCGCTCTACCTGAATGTTCTCACAGATCTCTTCTTTAATAACTAAACGCTGTGAACACTGCTAATAAAAATGTGTCCGCTCATTTTTAAAGTCGAAGGGAATTGTGGACCTTTATTGTGAAGTTGAAACACCGTGACTTCCGGTATGTTCCCACTTATCTTCGTGAACTTGACGCGCCATCTTGCCCGCCGGGACACTCTCGGCTCTGTGTGCGCAAGTTGGGGCGTTTTCCCTCCCGGTCCCTCCGGTCCCTCCGGTGCGTCCTCCTCACGGACCCTGCAGCGGGAAACTCAGCTTCACGTGCTCCGTCCGGAGCCTCCGTCACCGGTCTGCGGTCCGCGTTCTTCTCGGTGAACGGAGGTCAAGTGGAGCCGGCAGGAGCGGACTGAACTCCCGACAGCGTCCATGCGGCTCCCCGCGCACAGGTGAGTGGCTGCAGCGAGTAGCGGCGTGTAGCGGCGAGTCTCTGCTGCCCGCCGAGTTTCTGTCACTTCCCTCGTTGTTCACGTGTCTGTGTGATGTGTGTCGGACAGTGTGTGTGTGTGTGTGTGTGTGTGTGTGTGTGTGCTGGTTTGATCTGTGTTAATGGGGATTACACTGATGTTCACGTGTTAATGTGAGTAGCTGTCGGACTGATGGTGTTGAGCCGCAGCTGCGTGTGATTGTTGTGTGGTGGACGGGCTGGTTTGATGCTGTGGACAGGCTGGTTTGATGCTGTGGACAGGCTGGTTTGATGCTGTGGACAGGCTGGTTTGAAGCTGTGGACGGGCTGGTTTGACGCTGTGGACGGGCTGGTGTGACGCTGTGGACGGGCTGGTTTGACGCTGTGGACGGGCTGGTTTGAAGCTGTGGACGGGCTGGTTTGACGCTGTGGACGGGCTGGTGTGACGCTGTGGACGGGCTGGTGTGACGCTGTGGACGGGCTGGTTTGACGCTGTGGACGGGCTGGTGTGACGCTGTGGACGGGCTGGTGTGACGCTGTGGACGGGCTGGTTTGATGCTGTGAGTGTTGTGGATCAGTAACGAGGAGGAGACACCACCTGTATTCACACAGGTCAGGTGTGCGGCTCCACCTGCCCCACCTGTGCACAGTGATGCAGGAGGTCAGTCACAGTGGGCGGAGCTGAGGGCTC
Organism: Lagodon rhomboides; assembly: GCA_039737535.1. NCBI lineage: Eukaryota > Metazoa > Chordata > Actinopteri > Spariformes > Sparidae > Lagodon > Lagodon rhomboides. The sequence goes on along the minus strand of CM077793.1, from coordinate 33,502,236 downwards.
AGTCTATATGATGACATCATTTTAATTAGGACAACATGAATCTGATCATGATTATCAATAATCTAAAACACTGTGAGGACGTTTTGCTCTGCAGCAGACGGCAAACTGAACCAGCCAGCACACAGAGGAGGACGGAGACAAAGTCCCAGACTCCCTCAGAGAATCACTGGTGGAGGAGGAGGGAGGAGGGAGGAGGAGGAGGGAGGAGGACGGAGACAAAGTCCCAGACTCCCTCAGAGAATCACTGGTGGAGGAGGAGGGAGGAGGAGGAGGAGGAGGAGACAAAGTCCCAGACTCCCTCAGAGAATCACTGGTGGAGGAGGAGGAGGGAGGAGGAGGTGGAGGAGGTGGAGGGGGAGCAGCAGCAGGAGGACGATCCATCTGTTGGTTGTTCTCCTCTGTCAGGGAGGAGGTGAACGAGCCGCTCTGTGATCGTACTGAATTATTTCTCCTCGTAGCTAAAAATAGCAGAGTATCCTGAGCACGAGACACACACACACACACACACACACACACACACACACACACACACACACACAGGGACGGATATAGTTTGAAGAGGACATGATGTCATCACAGTCTGTATCGTGGCCAGATGAGAACTTGTGTATCTGAGTCTGGACCTTAACAGGATGGATGTCCACTCTGCTTCCTGTTTACACCAGTACGCACATGCTCAGTGTAGGTGGCTGCCGATTGGTCACATCTTTTCAGGTGTGTCAGCGCCGACAGAGTATTTCTGAAGCTTAAACACACGTCTGAACTCAGATCATCTTGGTGGTTAATCAACCCAGTTTTTTGATTCGATTACAAATCGATTTTTGATTATTAGCGATGGAGCGAGGGAACGCGGGCCGGTCACATCCAGGATGTCCACACAGACACACACAGACACACACACACACACAGACACACACACACACACACTCACGTCCTCACACACACACACACACACACACACACACACACACACCCCCTGCTGCCTCATCAGTAGTTAATATTGATCGGCTCCGGACGTGTTGAGCTGTATCAATATTGTGACGGCAGCTCCGGAGTCAGCGAACATCCACCAGCTGAAGCACGAGTTCAGCAAGCGGCTCGACTCGGAACCTAAAGACCAGAACCACCAGAGAGGATCCGGCCCGGCCCGTCTGGAGCTGCAGGTCCTGTTTGTGGAGCTCTTTTGTTCATCGTCTGTCCTCCCGGTTTGTCTTCACGTCCTCTCGGCTCGTCTTCGCGTCCTCTCGGCTCGTCTTCGCGTCCTCTCGGCTCGTCTTCGCGTCCTCTCGGCTCGTCTTCGCGTCCTCTCGGTTTGTCTTCGCGTCCTCTCGGCTCGTCTTCACGTCCTCTCTGTTTGTCTTCACGTCCTCCCGGTTTGTCTTCACGTCCTCTCTGTTTGTCTTCGCGTCCTCTCTGTTTGTCTTCGCGTCCTCTCGGCTCGTCTTCGCGTCCTCCCGGTTTGTCTTCGCGTCCTCCCGGTTTGTCTTCACGTCCTCTCTGTTTGTCTTCACGTCCTCTCTGTTTGTCTTCGCGTCCTCTCGGCTCGTCTTCGCGTCCTCTCGGCTCGTCTTCGCGTCCTCTCTGTTTGTCTTCGCGTCCTCTCGGCTCGTCTTCGCGTCCTCTCTGTTTGTCTTCGCGTCCTCTCGGCTCGTCTTCGCGTCCTCTCTGTTTGTCTTCACGTCCTCTCGGTTTGTCTTCACGTCCTCTCTGTTTGTCTTCGCGTCCTCTCGGCTCGTCTTGGTTATCAGTCGATGAGAGGTGAGGACAGGTGAGGACAGGTGGGGACAGGTGAGGACAGGTGGGGACAGGTGAGGACAGGTGAGGACAGGTGAGGACAGGTGGGGACAGGTGAGAGGTGAGGACAGGTGAGGACAGGTGAGAGGTGAGGACAGGTGGGGACAGGTGAGGACAGGTGGGGACAGGTGGGGACAGGTGGGCTGTTGACAGGATTCATGATGCTGGAAGTTCAGCTCAGTTTCTGTGAATTCTGAATGTTAAAGTCCGCCTGCAGCAGTCCGTTCAACCGAACTTCATTCTAAAAGCAGCTGTTGCTACTGAGCTCGTTAATGTTTCCTTCATTAAAATCATTTATCAAACTGAAGCTTCTGGACCACAAATCATCTTCAGAGCATCGAGGTCAAACGGGACGAGCGTGCTGTGAGCCTCTGCTCGTCTGCAGAGCGGCAGCATGACGTCACAGCCGGCAGCTCGCCGTCGGCCCGTTCTGCTCCTCTGTCACACTGTTCACGTCCTGCTGAGCAGCGAACGGCAGCTTATCCAGACAGGAACCGGTCCGGATCCGACCCGCGGACACAATGATCAGAACCATAATAAGTAAAGAGCAACAGCCCGTCTGCTGTCTGATGAACCCGTCGGTGTGCCGATGTGTGTGTGTTCAACCAGCTGAGGTCACAACACACCGTATGTGTGTGTGTGTGTGTGTGTGTGTGTGTGAGTGTGTGTGTGTGTGTGTGTGTGTGTGTGTGTGTGTGTGTGTGTGTGTGTGTGTGTGCATGTGCGTGTGTGTGTGCGTGTGTGTGTTGTAGAGTCACACCTGCTGAGGGAAGCTGTTTGACTGCACTCCAGAGAAACAAGCAAGGCCTCATGGGAGCAGGAAGTGGGCAGTCAGCAGGACACACACACACACACACACACACACACACCTGGTATTTACAGACGTCATCTGAGGAACAACAACACCGTGGGTCCTTTCAGCTGCTGTTCACGTCACAGCGCCGCTGCCCTCCAGTGGGCGGAGTCATGCTGTCCGTGTCATGTGTGATCAGCGATCAGCTCACAGCTGCTGATGTTCGGAGCTGCACATGTGACTCAGCTGTTCTCTGCTCGTCTGTATGTTCGGTGTTCAGCAGCGTCGCAGCAGAGGCTCTGCTCTCAGAGGACACCTGGTGGACAGTGATGTCACGGGGAGGAGGAGGGGGAGAGGGGGAGGGGAGGAGGAGGGGGAGGGGGGAGGAGGAGGGGAGGGGGGGAGGAGGGGAGGAGGAGGAGGAGGAGGAGGAGGAGGAGGAAGAGGTGGAGGAGATGAGGAGGAGGAGGAGGGAGGGGAGGAGGGGAGGAGGAGGAGGGAGGGGAGGAGAGGGAGGAGGAGGAGGTGAAGGGGGAGGAGGAGGGGAGGTGGAGGAGAGGAGGAGGAGGGGGGAGGAGGGGAGGAGGAGGAGGAGAGGAGGAGGAGGAGGAGGGAGGGGAGGAGGAGGAGGGGAGGAGGGAGGCCACCGTCTCTCTCTGTTCATCACACACTCTATGAAACAAAGACAGCTGCTGTGTTTTGGATCAGCGTGGTCACGTTGTGATGCTGAGGATATTTGGGTTGTGCAGCAGTTTGTCCTGATGTCTGTTCTGATCCTGATGTTCCTCTGTGTTGCTGCTTCAGCTGTTGTGTAGTTAGAAATTCTGGTATCATGACAGCTTTACTGCAGAGGAGTTGCTAACTGAAATGAAGTCCTCTTTGAAATATTATTATTATTATTATTATTATTATTATTATTATTATTAAAGTTATTGTGATGGCTCATCTCTTCCTCCTCAGGCTGAGCAGTCGGGCTGATCTGGGACCAGTCTGGTGGACTTGAGGCTGCAGGACTTTGCTTTGCTTTGTGTGTGTGTGTGTGTGTGTGTGTGTGTGTGTGTGTGTGTGTGTGTGTGTGTGTGTGTGTGTGTGTGTGTGTGTGTGTGTGTGTGTGTGTGTGTGTGTGTGTGTGTGGTCATGAAGCCGTCCTGCTCTCTCCACTGCTCTTTGTGGTTCCTGGTGCTGCTGGGAGTCGGATCTCTGCTGCTGCTGGTCCACCTGCAGGACCTCAGTGAGACGGACCAACACCAGAACTCAGGTCAGTCTCTGGTCCGCTGACTGCTGCCAGCTGCTCCATGTTTGTCACTACGAGCACAGTGGCCCCTACGTGAACATTTTAGGAGCACAATCACTAAATTTAGGGGCGCACACCGTAAATCCATTTTTATATATATATATATATATATATATATATATATATATATATATATATATATATAATATAAAATAATTAAGTAATTATCATTATTATATGTTGAGTTCAGTTTCACGCTGTTGAAAGGTGGAGTTGGCCTTTATATGTGGTGAAGGCTGGTTCTTCCTTGGCAGTGAAAACAGCCTCTTTCACTCGTCCGTCAGCGAGCTCACCAAACTCCACCACGTTTCTGTGGGAGGTGCTGACGAGTGGAAGGACGAAGCAGCACAGACCTGTAGCTGATGTCCTCAGTTACTGCTGGTGTCAGGGTTCCTGTGCACAGAGGAAACAGCGGCCTGTGTTTCATTAGAGGATGTGGCGGATGATTGAATCCTTTGTGTAATCAGATCATCAGACAGAAGAGACGACGAGGGGGATTCAGTTTCACAGCTTTCAGCGAGAGCATTGACTTGATTACAGGAGAACGATCATCTGTAAGTCATCACTGCTGTCTGATGTGAGCGGCCACGGATCAGCAGCTCTCTGATCAATCAGGTTTCACTGACATCTGATCAGCTCTGAACACAAACAGAGCTGAAGACGAGCAGTTGATGAGCATCAGATCAGTGACGGAGGAGACGCGCTCTAAGTTTAGCTTCTGTTGGGCCGGCTGACAGGAAACATCATATTTTAATCAATGTGTGATACCTGATACATTAATAAAGGGATCAATACCCAGAGAGAACCGTCTCCTGCTGCCACCCAGCAGAGCAAACAGACATCAGCAGAGATCCACAGTTAAAATGATAAATATTATTAATGACGTTTTACATCCTGACGTGAGATGAACTCAACAACCAGCCAGAGGCTCTGATGATGTCATCGACAGAATCACTTTGAACCCACATTAGAAGATGTTAACGTGCCGACTGGTCAGAAACTGTTCGGACAGATACGTGACGTGATATTATGAGACTAATCTTATAGAATATAAGCTCAAAGTTAAAGGTGAATTCTGAGCTCTTCCTTTAAATCAGCACAGCTCAAACTTAAACACATGAAGCTGAGAGAAGGTCTGTTCTCCGTCAGCTCGCCGCTGCAGTGAAGAAGCATCGCGGTGACGACGGTTCCACGTTCATCCTCGTGTCGGGTTTAAAGGGTCTCCACGGTTCTGTAGCGGAACAAGGTCCAAATACTGAGAAAACACAGACGGCCCTGCTGCTGACGGCTCGCTTTGATGATGAACTACACGGACTGACGCCTGATGATGATGATGATGATGATGATGATGATGATGATGATGATGATGTCATCAGAGCGAGACGGGAGAAACTAAACGCCCTCCACTCGACCAGCAAACAGTATTTTTATTGTGATCTTCCACAACATTATTTACATTATTAACAGCATTTATATCATATTATACTCTGACATCATACACACACACACACACACACACACACACACACACACACACTGACACAGTCACACACACACACAGACACACACTCTCACACACTACACACACACACACACACACACACAGACACACACACACACACACACACACACACACAGTGGGCTGAGTCAGCTGTCGTACAGAGGACGTATGATGTCACCTCCTGTCTCCTGCGTCCTGCAGCGGCTCGTTGGTCGTCATCATCAGTGCTGATGTGATGTCATGAGGTCACATGTCCCTGAACATTAAATATGATGGCTGAGGCATGTTGATGTATGTTAATTATGGAGACACGTGAAGCTTTGTTTACCTCCTCCTCCTCCTCCTCCTCCTCCTCATCATGTCACAGCGCTGTCTCTGTGAAGACGCCCACAGACAGACAGAGACACTGAGCGGCGTTCAGAGACACTGAGCGGCGTTCAGAGACGCTGAGCGGCGTTCAGAGACGCTGAGCGGCGTTCAGAGACGCTGAGCGGCGTTCAGAGACGCTGAGCGGCGTTCAGAGGCCTCTTTTTCTCTCCTTGTAGCCTGGAGGCAGCACACTGAGTTTGATTTGATCTTCTCCCCATTCTTTTTAGATTGCTTTGTGTTCTGCAGTGTTGTTGCAGAAGATGTGGCAGATATGACAGCAACTGTATCCAGTTATCTTCCTTCTCTACCTACCTGCGGCAAACCTGGAAGTGCAGCGTCAAATACCGCTCTCTCTCCAAACGTCCCAAAAGCTAAAGAAACAGCATGGATAGACGCGGATGGGACAGCAGCGTTAGACGTCCAAATGTTCGCTTTATGTCTCACAGCTTCACCATTTCATTAACTTGTAACTTTGGTTATCAGCAACTAAACTGCTGGGATCTAACGGAGCGTTATCGCTTTCTCTGTAACGTACAGCAGCAGGGAGCAGACGTAAACACAGTGCAGCGATGCAGCACGGAGACAGCAGACGACACGGAGACAGCAGACGACACGGAGACAGCAGACGACACGGAGCGAAAAGCAACATGTAGTTTTAGAACATAAATAGCAAACTTACTGTTAATATGAAACTGTGAGAAAAACTCATCTTTGAAAAAGCTTCAACATTACTGAAAATAAACGTGTCCTTAAGGGCTCTGCGAGGACACACAGAGTGTCCCCTCCCGCGAGGACGCTCTGTGCGTCCCCTCCTGCGAGGACGCTCTGTGTGTCCCCTCCCGCGAGGACGCTCTGTGCGTCCCCTCCTGCGAGGACGCTCTGTGCGTCCCCTCCTGCGAGGACGCTCTGTGTGTCCCCTCCTGCGAGGACGCTCTGTGCGTCCCCTCCTGCGAGGACGCTCTGTGTGTCCCCTCCCGTGAGGACGCTCTGTGTGTCCCCTCCTGTGAGGACGCTCTGTGCGTCCCCTCCTGAGAGGACGCTCTGTGCGTCCCCTCCCGTGAGGACGCTCTGTGTGTCCCCTCCCGTGAGGACGCTCTGTGTGTCCCCTCCCGTGAGGACGCTCTGTGCGTCCCCTCCCGTGAGGACGCTCTGTGCGTCCCCTCCCGTGAGGACGCTCTGTGCGTCCCCTCCTGCGAGGACGCTCTGTGCGTCCCCTCCCGTGAGGACGCTCTGTGTGTCCCCTCCCGAGAGGACGCTCTGTGCGTCCCCTCCCGAGAGGACGCTCTGTGCGTCCCCTCCCGTGAGGACGCTCTGTGCGTCCCCTCCTGCGAGGACGCTCTGTGTGTCCCCTCCCGTGAGGACGCTCTGTGTGTCCCCTCCCGAGAGGACGCTCTGTGCGTCCCCTCCCGTGAGGACGCTCTGTGCGTCCCCTCCCGTGAGGACGCTCTGTGCGTCCCCTCCCGTGAGGACGCTCTGTGCGTCCCCTCCCGTGAGGACGCTCTGTGCGTCCCCTCCCGTGAGGACGCTCTGTGCGTCCCCTCCCGCGAGGACGCTCTGTGCGTCCCCTCCCGTGAGGACGCTCTGTGCGTCCCCTCCCAGAGGACGCTCTGTGCGTCCCCTCCCGTGAGGACGCTCTGTGCGTCCCCTCCCGTGAGGACGCTCTGTGCGTCCCCTCCCGAGAGGACGCTCTGTGCGTCCCCTCCCGTGAGGACGCTCTGTGTGTCCCCTCCTGCGAGGACACTCCCACGCAGAGTTTAAAAGCCAGCCAGCTGCCGTCCCGTCAGGTAGAAGCGAGGAGCGTCTGGGATGAGAGCTGAAACGTCTCCAACAAACTGAACCGGGTCCAGCTGCAGACGACTCGGCTCTCAGATTCACCCTTTGAATATTAAAAACCATAAACCGGTTTGTTTGAGCTTTTCACTGACTCGTCTTGAATCCTCAGACACACATCAGCACAGACTCAATACTTCAGCAGCAGGACGTCAGAGTCATAAAACGGAGACGTGACATCGTGTTTTAGATCACAAGTGTTCTCGTCAGCGGTCGATGAGCTGCGATCACACAGCTGCTTGTTTTTAATGACGTCGTCCACTAACGAGTCTCAGAGGAGCTTTAATGTCCCTCCGCTCCGTAAAACACGATTCAGCCTCCTGTTCCTGACCACAGACTGATCCGTCTGTTGAAACTCTTCTCTCGCTTACACTTTTCATTTTCTATGAATCTGTTGATTGTTTTCTCTTATTAATCGATCAGCCTGTAACGTGATAAAAAGGTGAATAAAGGCGATGTCTCAGAGATCTTCAGTTCAGGGAGGAAGAAACCAGCAAACTTGATCAGACAACAGCGTGAAAGACGCCGTCAGCAGAGTCACGGAGACGATTCAGACGGAAACCAAGCTGCAACAATTAATCCAATGTGTCGTCGATAGAACACTAATCAGCAATCATTTTAATGATTGCTGATGATCACGTCACGCCACGCCACGCCACGCCACGTCACGCCACGCCTCGTCACGCCACGCCACGTCACGCCACGTCACGCCACGCCTCGTCACGCCACGCCTCGTCACGCCACGCCTGATCTGATCTGATCCTGCTGATCTGATCCTGCTGATCATCGGCTGCTGGCTGCAGGGCCTCTGCAGCAGGTCAGACGGTTGGGAGGACTCTCCTTCCTCTCACACTCTGTAATCTGCTGCACATTTGAATATTTGTCCCAGTTTAAATCCTGCAGCAGTGAAACAAGAAGGATCCATCACTGAACAGCTCCTCAGCACATCTGCAGCCAGCGGATCACGGCTGCACGCATTAACGCCGAAGCCCGAACACGTCCTCAGTTACGTGCACGACTCGTAACTTAAACTGATCTGCAGCCGTTTGTGAGGATTGTGTTTGGTGGAAGGATGAAGACTGCAGGTTTATTAATCCCTGTGAAATTGGAGTAAACTGCGGCTGAGGATTTCCTGGTTTTGACACCTCGCTCGGCCTCAGGTGTTCAGCAGGAAGCTGATATGAAGCTCAAAGTGTGGAGGATGTTTGTGAACGTTTCAGTATTTAATATTTCTTTTAGATATGATGGAGCAGTTCAGTGTGTTCAGGCTGTGACGAGTCTGTAACGCTGCTCACGGCTTCATAACAGGTGGTGATATGAAAGAGGAGAGTCGCTTTAAAGGAGCAGTTCTCCCAGTCCTCCTCTCCTCCTCCTGATGATATAAAGTCCTCCTCTCCTCCTCCTGATGATATAAAGTCCTCCTCTCCTCCTCCTGATGATATAAAGTCCTCCTCTCCTCCTCCTGATGATATAAAGTCCTCCTCTCCTCCTCCTGATGATATAAAGTCCTCCTCTCCTCCTCCTGATGATATAAAGTCCTCCTCTCCTCCTCCTGATGATATAAAGTCCTCCTCTCCTCCTCCTGATGATATAAAGTCCTCCTCTCCTCCTCCTGATGATATAAAGTCCTCCTCTCCTCCTCCCGATGATATAAAGTCCTCCTCTCCTCCTCCCGATGATATAAAGTCCTCCTCTCCTCCTGATGATATAAAGTCCTCCTCTCCTCCTCCTGATGATATAAAGTCCTCCTCTCCTCCTCCCGATGATATAAAGTCCTCCTCTCCTCCTCCCGATGATATAAAGTCCTCCTCTCCTCCTCCTGATGATATAAAGTCCTCCTCTCCTCCTCCCGATGATATAAAGTCCTCCTCTCCTCCTCCTGATGATATAAAGTCCTCCTCTCCTCCTCCTGATGATATAAAGTCCTCCTCTCCTCCTCCCGATGATATAAAGTCCTCCTCTCCTCCTCCTGATGATATAAAGTCCTCCTCTCCTCCTCCTGATGATATAAAGTCCTCCTCTCCTCCTCCTGATGATATAAAGTCCTCCTCTTCTCCTCCTGATGATATAAAGTCCTCCTCTCCTCCTCCGATGATATAAAGTCCTCCTCTCCTCCTCCTGATGATATAAAGTCCTCCTCTCCTCCTCCTGATGATATAAAGTCCTCCTCTCCTCCTCCTGATGATATAAAGTCCTCCTCTCCTCCTCCTGATGATATAAAGTCCTCCTCTCCTCCTCCTGATGATATAAAGTCCTCCTCTCCTCCTCCTGATGATATAAAGTCCTCCTCTCCTCCTCCTGATGATATAAAGTCCTCCTCTCCTCCTCCCGATGATATAAAGTCCTCCTCTCCTCCTCCTGATGATATAAAGTCCTCCTCTCCTCCTCCTGATGATATAAAGTCCTCCTCTCCTCCTGATGATATAAAGTCCTCCTCTCCTCCTCCTGATGATATAAAGTCCTCCTCTCCTCCTCCTGATGATATAAAGTCCTCCTCTCCTCCTCCCGATGATATAAAGTCCTCCTCTCCTCCTCCTGATGATATAAAGTCCTCCTCTCCTCCTCCTGATGATATAAAGTCCTCCTCTCCTCCTCCTGATGATATAAAGTCCTCCTCTCCTCCTCCTGATGATATAAAGTCCTCCTCTCCTCCCGATGATATAAAGTCCTCCTCTCCTCCTCCTGATGATATAAAGTCCTCCTCTCCTCCTCCTGATGATATAAAGTCCTCCTCTCCTCCTCCTGATGATATAAAGTCCTCCTCTCCTCCTCCTGATGATATAAAGTCCTCCTCTCCTCCTCCTGATGATATAAAGTCCTCCTCTCCTCCTCCTGATGATATAAAGTCCTCCTCTCCTCCTGATGATATAAAGTCCTCCTCTCCTCCTCCTGATGATATAAAGTCCTCCTCTCCTCCTCCTGATGATATAAAGTCCTCCTCTCCTCCTCCTGATGATATAAAGTCCTCCTCTCCTCCTCCCGATGATATAAAGTCCTCCTCTCCTCCTCCTGATGATATAAAGTCCTCCTCTCCTCCTCCTGATGATATAAAGTCCTCCTCTCCTCCTCCTGATGATATAAAGTCCTCCTCCTCCTCCTGATGATATAAAGTCCTCCTCTCCTCCTGATGATATAAAGTCCTCCTCTCCTCCTCCTGATGATATAAAGTCCTCTCTCTCCTCCTGATGATATAAAGTCCTCCTCTCCTCCTCCCGATGATATAAAGTCCTCCTCTCCTCCTCCTGATGATATAAAGTCCTCCTCTCCTCCTGATGATATAAAGTCCTCCTCTCCTCCTGATGATATAAAGTCCTCCTCTCCTCCTCCTGATGATATAAAGTCCTCCTCTCCTCCTCCTGATGATATAAAGTCCTCCTCTCCTCCTCCTGATGATATAAAGTCCTCCTCTCCTCCTCCTGATGATATAAAGTCCTCCTCTCCTCCTCCCGATGATATAAAGTCCTCCTCTCCTCCTGATGATCCAGCTCGTCTGCTGTGATCACAGTCTGCAGGAGAAAACACATCACAACTGATCTCAGACCAGATTTACACCTTTAATCTGAAATCTTCACTGGAGCTGCTGATCAGTTCTGTGCAGGACCTGGTGATCTGGAAAAAGCCTTCTGATAGAAGTGTTGGAGGTGCTGTTGCATTGTGGGTAATGTAGGCTCCATGGTTTATGACAGAAGTAGAAAGACGATGATGAGTGTGATGTTAGATTCGTTCAGTGTCTGGATCAGACATTGAGGCTCATTAACACAGGAGCCCTGAACAAGCATTCAAAACAAAACAACCGAGTCGTCTAGTAATCGGATGGTTGCTGGTTTGAATCCCAGCTCCCCCCAGCTGCATGTCGAAGTGTCCTTGAGCAAGATACTGAAACCTAAATTGCCGTTGGCGCCTTGCGCCTCCACCATCTGTGTGTGAATGGGTGGATGGAGACTGGAACAGCTGGAGAAAGAGCGGTGACCATCTGTTTGTGCAGCTCACAGCTCTCCAAAATAAAACAGGAAACATCTCAACTATGACATCATGTTTCAGTCCTAATGTTTTCATTCAATAAGTCTTTATGTTCCTACTCATTAATATTTATTGTGTGTGTGTGTGTGTGTGTGTGTGTGTGTGTGTGTGTGTGTGTGTGTGTACAGAAGGTGGGCGGAGCTTCTGTTGGATGTAAAGAAGGATTTCTAAGAAGAGCTTTAAATTCCCTCTGAAGTGTAAATGAACTACAGGCTAAATTAATGAATTATTAAATGATTAGTTTATTTTATGGGCTTATTGTTTCTTTTCCCTTCGTCTTCAGGGATTAATGAAACATGAGCGCTGTTACATGTAAACATGTCGTGTTTTTGTTGACATGTTTACAAGTAAACTGGACGATCAGACTCAGGATCAGTCTGATGGAGAGGTGCAGTCTGGGTAATAAATGTCCAGCAGTGGCTGCAGGACGCCGCTCGCCTTCAGTGTCAGGTAGCTGCTGAGAGGCCATCTGGTGTGTGTGTGTGTGTGTGTGTGTGTGTGTGTGTGTGTGTGTGTGTGTGTGTGTGTCTCAGGCTCTCACACAAAACAATGTGACGGACAGACTGACGGTGTGACTCTGAGCAGAATAACAGATGAGTCTGTGGTGAGGACGTGTTGGACTGTGTGTGGGTGGATATCACATTTATTAACACACACACACACACACACACACACACACACACACACACACACACACACACACACACACACACACAATAAACCTGACTGTCTGAAATGACTGGACTGGAAAACTAATAATTATTAATCACCCCAAGAAACTTTTTCTACCTTATAATCTTTCAAAATCAATCAAAACCTTTCATGTTTGTTTCTCTGCAGGTGTGAAAGTGCTGCTGGCTCCCAGGTGGCCTGTAGAGAAGGTGAGTCACATGACACCGACACCTGCTGGACTGACACAGAGCTACAACACACAGACACTGACACCTGCTGGACTGACACAGAGCTACAACACACAGACACTGACACCTGCTGGACTGACACAGAGCTACAACACACAGACACTGACACCTGCTGGACTGACACAGAACTACAACACACAGACACTGACACCTGCTGGACTGACACAGAACTACAACACACAGACACTGACACCTGCTGGACTGACACAGAGCTACAACACACAGACACTGACACCTGCTGGACTGACACAGAGCTACAACACACAGACACTGACACCTGCTGGACTGACACAGAGCTACAACACACAGACACCGACACCTGCTGGACTGACACAGAGCTACAACACACAGACACTGACACCTGCTGGACTGACACAGAGCTACAACACACAGACACTGACACCTGCTGGACTGACACAGAACTACAACACACAGACACTACACAT
>CM077793.1:33451769-33479269 GCA_039737535.1 Lagodon rhomboides | reverse complement strand
GTACAGCTTCATGGCACAATTATACTCAGAGTTTAAGTTTTGCTCCAGAAAACCCGACATTCCGATTATATTCGTCTGGGTTTCGACCCGACGCGCTTTCTCTAAAGGCGGACCAAATTCCATTTAAAATATGGCCATTTTAAGATGTCGTCGGTATCGGCCCACACAGATATCAACGATACACCAACAGGGTTCATGTTCTGTAACTGTGTGACACACTGTTGAGTTCGGCTAAGATGAAGTGTTGGAAGGCAGGTCGTACTTCATCAGAACCTGAACTTTGACTTTCAGCTCGCTACGTTTTCTGCCATCTTTGAGCGTTCAGTGCGCCATGTTGGTCGGTTCAGATCCATGTGACTCTGTGAGGACAGTAAAGATTATCAAAACTACAGTTAAGTTTATGGAACATTCTTATCCCGAATTTAGCATAAGGTCGTTTATTATAGAATAAACCTCATAAATCAGGTCAGACGATACTGAACGTCTGCCGATTTGCTATTCCGCTTCAAATGTGGTGATTTTTTGAATGGAGTCTGGTTGATGGCGTTGTTCCCACAGAAGCGACAGGACCAGGTTTGGATCTGCTGGTCTCCGTTTTAAAGACTTTATACAGTTAATTATTAATGTGATGATCATTTGAGCTGCAGCTTCACTTCACGTCTCAGCCTCAAATCACCAGCTCAGAGCTGTCTGTTGTTTCCTGAGGTTTTAACATGGAGTCTGGAACAGACAGACAGACAGGCAGAGACAGACAGACAGACAGGCAGGCAGACAGGAGCAGTGTTTGTCAGTTTGGCCCGGGGCAGAGACAGAGCTGCAGCCGCCTCCTGTTCACCTTTCATGCTTCACAGCTTCTTTAAAACCAACAGACAGACAGGCAGAGAGACAGACAGACAGAGAGACAGACAGGCAGAGAGACAGACAGACAGACAGACAGGCAGAGAGACAGACAGAGAGACAGGCAGAGAGAGAGACAGAGAGACAGACAGACAGAGAGACAGGCAGAGAGACAGGCAGGCAGAGGGAGGAGGGGCTCAATTAATCCCCCCTCAGGTCATCTTCATCCTCTGTCTCATCCTCATCATGAGGATGATGATGATGATGATGAGCAGCTGCAGCTCCTCATCATCATCCTCATGATGATGATGATGATGATGATGATGATGAGCAGCTGCAGCTCTGTCACATTTGCTGCACTGACGGCTCAGATACTGCAGACACAGAGTCATCACAGCAGAGGACGAAGAGCAGGCTGAGAAGAGAAGGTGTTGGTCGTCATGGAGATGACAACAGGTTGAAGGTCTCCGTCTGAGTGTGTGGCTGCCGAATGCTAACAGCTAACAGCAGCTAGCGGCAGCTAACAGCTAGCTGTAGTGTTTGGGACTCCAGAAGCTAACAGAGGTCGACTTCTCTGTCAGGTCCATCTGCTGGAGCTCATCCAGGACCTGGAGAGGACTCGCTCTCAGCAGGTGGACCGAAGGCTTTTTAAAAAAACAGGAAATGGTTTGGATAAACCGCCATGTGTGGAGCAGCAGAGAAGCAGGGGCTTCTGGGAAATGACATCAAATCAATCTCTACCGCTAGAGGGGTGAAGCTGCTGCAAGTCAGACCTCATATAGCTCTGGTTCTTCAGTCCTGGTTCTTCAGTCCTGGTTCTTCAGCTTCAGTCCTGGTTCTTCAGTCCTGGTTCTTCAGTTCTGGTTCTTCAGTCCTGGTTCTTCAGTCCTGGTTCTTCAGCTTCAGTCCTGGTTCTTCAGTTCTGGTTGAAAAGCTGTTTTATTGGTCAGAGTAGTCACAGAACTGTGAACATGAGACGTGAACAGTTCTTCAGTGTGAACTCTCAGCTTTGCGTTTGTCTGCCTTGACTCTGTTGAAGCTCACCTGCCATGAGGTGTGTTGAGCTCAGGTGTGTTCTGACCTGTCCTTGCCTGTCACAGGAGGGGCGGAGCATGTCCAGGATGTCTCTGAGCCGCTCACCCTCGTCCCCGATGACCGCCCAGGGCATCCCGTCGCCCGCCCAGCTCACCAAGGCCAACGCCCCGGTCCACATCGACGTGGGGGGGCACATGTACACCAGCAGCCTGGCAACGCTCACCAAATTCCCCGAGTCCAGGTGAGTCTGCGGGCGGCACACCTGTGGCGTGTTCATCACTTTATGCAGCTACAAACTAATGAATGTGTTGAGTGTAAAATAACACGCCACCATTTCTATGTTACCTTTGAGTCATCGTGATCACAGCTGATCTCAGGTCAGTCGCTTCCTGTCAGCGCTTCATGTCTCCACAGTAACTTTCACTCCGATCAGACTGATGATCAGTCAAACTTCACTGTGACACTTTGATCCAGTAAAACAAAGAAAAATCTCTTTATTGATTTTACATCAGACGTGATGTTTTAACTCTTCAGATGGTTTGTGTGTAAAGTAACTAAACTGTCATAAATGTAATGGAGTAACTGGAAACTAGTGTGAGAAAAGACCGTAACTTTTTACTTGAGTAAATGTACTTAGTTACAGTCCATCACTGGTATCGGGGATTAATTAACAACCACTTCTATAACTGATCAATCAGCTGATTATTATAATATATTCATATCATGTTTTTCATGAAGACAAAAGTACATAAAATAATTAGATTACAGCGGATGAATCCGAGTGTGTGTGAGTGAGAGAGTGTGTGTGAGTGTGTGTATGAGAGAGAGTGTGTGTGAGTGAGAGAGTGTGTGTGTGTGTGTGTGTGTGTGTGTGTGTGTGTGAGAGACGGTAGAAGAGGACGACCTCCCGTCTGTCCGTCCCTCAGCGTCCTTCTGTCCGTCCCTCAGCGTCCTTCTGTCCGTCCCTCAGCGTCCCTCAGCGTCCTTCTGTCCGTCCCTCAGCGTCCTTCTGTCCGTCCCTCAGCGTCCTTCTGTCCGTGTCTCTGCAGGATCAGCCGTCTGTTTAACGGCACCGAGCCGATCGTGTTGGACAGTCTGAAGCAGCACTACTTCATCGACCGAGACGGAGACATCTTCCGCTACATCCTCAGCTTCCTGCGCACCTGCAAACTGCTCCTGCCCGAAGACTTTAAGGTAAACCAGCTGCAGGACGTCACAGGATCATTGATCGCTGATCGCTGATCGCTGATCACACTCACATCCTGTAGCGACAGTCAGCATCAGATATATAAACAGAATGTGAACAGTGTGTTGACATCATGTTGTGAGAAATAAGAGAAGAAAGAGTGAAAGAGAACGTTTGACTTCATTCTGTAAAACTTCTGAGTCAAAGTTGATTTCTAGAACCAGCACCACAACAGAACCAGTGAGGTCCACTGTGACCACCAGCAAACTATTATTATTATTATTGGTTCCATAAAATCTCACAAAATATGAAGGATTTCTAATAAAATTAAGACAAAAGTCAATACATAAGTTGAGCAAACACTTTACTGCTGCAACAACAACAACAACAACAACAACAACAACGATCCAGGACAGTTATCAGATCAGCTGCTTTGGTCCTCTGATGATGATGATGATGATGATGATGATGATGATGATGATGATTTGTGTTCATTGTCTCTTGGTCAGTTTGAACAAACAGCAGCGAGGCTTTGAACTCTGCTAACACTTCACACACACACACACACACACACACACACACACACACACACACACACACACACACACACACACACACACACACACACACATTCATCAAAACCTGTGTGTTTTACTAAATGAATGTGTAACTGTGTGTGTGTGTGTGTGTGTGTGTGTGTGTGTGTGTGTGTGTGAGCCTCTCTGTAGTTAACGAGTGCTGCCTCTGTTATTCTGCTCAGGACGACTAAACGCCTGCAGACAAAACCTCTTTATAAAACATCTCACCCTCACTACGGGGGAGGAGGGAGGGAGGGAGGAGGGGGGAGGGGCCTGGGGCCAACAGCAGCTCCGTCAGCAGCAGGGTGGAGTAAGAACACAGACTTCCTCCACCTCTCCTCCTTTTATTCTTCAGATCCACATCAACAGTCTGCTGATCCATAATCTGTGTTTGGGGCTCGATAACATTCTGATCTCCTCTGGCTTTCAGTTTCTTCTGTCCAGTGTTCCAGACAGGTTTCTTTACATTGTGTTATAGTTGGCTTCACTCTGATTGGTGTTTGGAGAGCAGTGTTGTTGTGAGGCTGCTCAGACTCAGTCTGAGAGGGGCAGTCAGCCTCAGCACCAGCTGACACAGGGGACTCTTCTCTGGGCTCAGCTCTGGAGTTCGGAGGGTTCTGGAGTGGAGCGGGTCTCTGGGCTGGATTTCAGCTGGTTCAGAAGTTGAGTGTTCTCTTGTGGATGTTAATGATCAGAGGGTATCTGCCTAATTCTGCTCTACATGCATTTGTTGGTGTGTTTCTGTGTGTGTAAGACGTATCTGCAGAGTTCTGCATGTAGAGGTTCTGCTGGATGTTTGTCCCAGCGGGTCGGCTCTGATGACTGAGTGGACCCATACTTCACTACCGTACAGCACAGTGGGCTGGAGGACACTGTCAGATATCTTAAGCCAGATTTTGACTGGGATTTGAAATGATAAAACGTTCTCTTGATTGCATGTTGGGCTCCTCGAGCTTTTTCTTTGAGTGCGTTCACTGCCATGTTGAACCTCCCTGATGCTGTGATGTCAGACCCAGGGAGGCAGAACTCATGCTGTGTTCAGTGATGTCATTATTTATGGTAAACTGCTGTTTGTTCTCCTGACATCTGGGGCGTTTCTGAAAGATCATGACATTAGTTTTCTTCATATTTCCTGCCAGGGCCCAGTTCTGACAGAACTTCTCTACTGTGTCCAGCTGGTGCTGTAGTCCTGGTTCAGTAGGAGACAGCAGAACAAGGTCATCAGCATAGAACAGAGACCTCAGCTCTCTGTCTAGGAGGGAGCGTCGCCTTCTGTTTGGTGTGATGTTAGTTCATTAAAGAGTGCAGGGTATCATGGTCGGTGCCTCAGGTAATCTAGTGTTCTTTTATTGAGAATCCTACAGAATAATTGACCCAGACAGCTGCTGACACAGATGCTGGTTGTTAGGCTCTGATTTGTCCCCACTCTTCTGAATCAGACGTCAGGAAAACATCCTGCCTGTAAAACAGTATTGAACACCATCATCACTGCACCCTGCTCTCCATCTCTGCTGCACCCTGCTCTCCATCTCTGCTGCACCCTGCTCTCCATCTCTGCTGCACCCTGCTCTCCGTCTCTGCTGCACCCTGCTCTCCGTCTCTGCTGCACCCTGCTCTCCATCTCTGCTGCACCCTGCTCTCCGTCTCTGCTGCACCCTGCTCTCCGTCTCTGCTGCACCCTGCTCTCCGTCTCTGCTGCACCCTGCTCTCCGTCTCTGCTGCACCCTGCTCTCCGTCTCTGCTGCACCCTGCTCTCCATCTCTGCTCCGTCTCTGCTGCACCCTGCTCTCCATCTCTGCTCCATCTCTGCTGCACCCTGCTCTCCGTCTCTGCTGCACCCTGCTCTCCATCTCTGCTCCATCTCTGCTGCACCCTGCTCTCCGTCTCTGCTGCACCCTGCTCTCCGTCTCTGCTGCACCCTGCTCTCCGTCTCTGCTGCACCCTGCTCTCCATCTCTGCTGCGTCTCTGCTCCGTCTCTGCTGCGTCTCTGCTCCGTCTCTGCTGCGTCTCTGCTCCGTCTCTGCTCCGTCTCCGGGTGCTTTCTGCGTCTGAGCATTTAGTTTTACTGCTGTCTGGACCACGAGCTTTCCTCGGCTGGAGGGATTCTGTCTGTGTGGTCGGTTCTTCTAAGCTGATTGAAATCAGGAGGGTTTGTTGTCTTTCATGGTTTCTTCTAATGTTTGGAGATTTTCTTGTATAATATATATTGATCTGAATTGATTTGATTTATTGGTTTGTCTTTGTATAGATTTTCAAACTGTGCTCTCCCTCCCTCCCCCCTCCCTCTCTCTCCCCCTCCCCCTCCCTCTCTCTCCTTCTCTCCCCCCTCTCTCTCTCTCTCTCCTTCTCTCCCTCCCTCCCCCCTCCCTCTCTCTCTCCCTCTCTCTCTCTCCTTCTCTCCCCCCCTCTCTCTCTCTCTCTCCCTCTCTCTCCTTCTCTCCCCCCTCTCTCTCTCTCTCTCCTTCTCTCCCTCCCCCTCCCTCTCTCTCTCTCTCTCTCCTTCTCTCCCTCCCCCTCCCTCTCTCTCTCTCTCTCTCTCCTTCTCTCCCTCCCCCTCCCTCTCTCTCTCTCTCTCTCTCTCTCCTTCTCTCCCTCCCTCTCTCTCCTTCTCTCCCTCCCTCCCACTCTCCCTCCCTCCCCCCTCCCTCTCTCTCCTTCTCTCCCCCCTCTCTCTCTCTCTCTCCTTCTCTCCCTACCTCCCCCCTCCCTCTCTCTCTCTCTCCCCCTCTCTCTCTCTCTCTCTCCTTCTCTCCCTCCCTCCCTCCCTCTCTCTCTCTCTCTCCTTCTCTCCCTCCCTCCCCCTCCCTCTCTCTCTCCCCCTCCCTCTCCCCCTCCCCCTCTCTCTCCTTCTCTCCCTCCCCCTCCCTCTCTCTCTCTCTCTCTCTCCTCCCTCTCTCTCTCCTTCCTTCTCTCCCTCCCTCTCCCCCTCCCTCTCTCTCTCTCTCTCTCCCTCCCTCTCCCCCCCTCCCTCTCTCTCTCTCTCCCTCCCTCTCTCTCTCCCTCCCTCTCTCTCTCCCTCCCTCCCTCTCTCTCTCTCTCTCCCTCCTTCTCTCCCTCCCTCCCCCCTCCCTCCCTCCCTCCCCTCTCCCTCCCTCTCCCCCTCCCTCTCTCTCTCTCTCTCTCTCCCTCCCTCTCCCCCCCTCCCTCTCTCTCTCTCTCCCTCCCTCTCTCTCTCCCTCCCTCCCTCTCTCTCTCTCTCTCCTTCTCTCCCTCCCTCCCTCCCTCCCTCCCTCCCCCCTCCCTCCCTCCCTCCCTCCCCCCTCTCTCTCTCCCTCTCTCTCTCCTTCCTTCTCTCCCTCCCTCCCCCCTCCCTCTCTCTCTCTCTCTCTCTCCCTCCCTCTCCCCCCCTCCCTCTCTCTCTCCCTCCCTCCCTCTCCCCCCCTCCCTCCCTCTCTCTCTCTCTCTCTCCCTCCCTCTCTCCCCCCTCCCTCCCTCTCTCTCTCTCCCTCCCTCTCTCTCCCTCTGTCTCTCCCTCTCTCTCTCTCTCCCCCTCCCTCTCTCTCTCTCCTTCTCTCCCCCCTCCCTCTCTCTCTCTCTCCCTCTCCCCCCTCCCTCTCTCTCCCCTCCCTCTCTCTCTCTCTCTCCCTCCCTCTCCCCCTCCCTCTCTCTCTCCCCTCCCTCTCTCTCTCTCTCCCCCTCCCTCTCTCTCTCTCCCCCCCTCCCTCTCTCTCTCTCCCTCTCTCTCTCCTTCCTTCTCTCCCTCCCTCTCTCCTTCTCTCTCTCCCTCTCCCTCCCTCCCTCTCTCCCTCCCTCTCTCCCTCCCTCTCTCTCTCTCTCTCTCTCTCTCTCTCTCTCTCTCTCTCTCTCTCTCTCTCTCTCTCTCTCTCTCTCTCTCTCTCTCTCTCTCTCTCTCTCTCTCTCTCTCTCTCTCTCTCTCTCTCTCTCTCTCTCTCCCCCTCTCTCGCTCTCCCCCTCCCTCTCGCTCTCCCTCTCTCTCGCTCTCCCCCTCTCCCTCCCTCCCCCTCTCCCTCTCCCCTCCCTCCCTCCTCTCTCCCCCTCCCCTCTCCCTCCCTCTCCTCCCCCTCTCTCTCCCCCTCTCCCTCCCTCCCTCCAGGACTTCCCCCAGCTGTACGAGGAGGCTCGGTTCTACCAGCTGACTCCGATGGTCCGGGAGCTGGAGCGCTGGCAGGTGGAGCGCGAGGCCCAGCGGACTCCACCCTGCGAGTGTCTGGTGGTTCGCGTCAGCCCTGATCTTGGCGAGAGGATCGCGCTGAGCGGAGAGAAGGTGCTGATCGAGGAGATCTTCCCCGAGACCGGAGACGTCATGTGTAACTCCGTCAACGCCGGCTGGAACCAGGACCCCACCCACGTCATCCGCTTCCCCCTCAACGGCTACTGCAGACTCAACTCTGTGCAGGTGAGGCCACAGTTAGAGGACTGTGTGCTGCAGTCAGATGAAGTGAACTCATTAAAGGGACAGTTCAGGGTTTCTGCAGTGGGCTCTGATATAAAGTACAGATCTGCAGTCGGTCTGTTCTCTGCTGCAGCTGCCGATCAGCCTCAGTTTGGAGAAGCAGAGAGACGCTCAGCTTTGTGCTGCAGTGAACAGAGACCAGATGCAAAGTGAATTTTAACCACGTAGAACCTACGGCTTTACCTACGCATTAGCGTAGGGATACGGAGGTTCTACGGTTGAGAAGATGTAGTGCCAACAGAACGGGCGGTCTGACGGCGATGTAAAGCGGAGTGAATTTTCTCTGTAGAACGTACACTTGAACTGATATAGATGTTTTTAGGTGGGCCTTGTTCAGGTGGGTAAAATTAGCTTTTCATCTGGTCTCTGTTCACTGCAGCACAAAGCTGAGCGTCTCTGCTTCTCCAAACTGAGGCTGATCGGCAGCTGCAGCAGAGAACAGACCGACTGTAGATCTGTACTTTATATCAGAGCCCACTGCAGAAACCCTGAACTGTCCCTTTAAGACAGCAGATCAATAACTGATCACTTTTTGGTTTTCTGTTAATGCATCAGTTTGTTTTTGTGGTAACTGATGACATCATGTTAAAGGGACAGTTTCTTCTTACCTGTGGAGCTTCTGATCCACCTGGACAGTTCCGGTGCGAGCTGTGCAGGTCTGAGCTGCACATGTCTGACGTCTCTGCATGTGGAGCTCAAAGAGACAAGACATTTAAATAACTGGCTCATGTTTTCTTGGAGAGAGACATCGTTTGCTCCTGGACGAGAGGCTCATGTAAACATTACTGGGGAGCTGTACCTTTAGTTAGCTTAGCTAGCTAGCCTCTTGTCCATGGGTAAATGAGGAAGAAGAGGCAGAGTGGATTGGACCACTGAACCAGTAACACAGCAGCACCAGACTCCCTGAACAAAAGTGTCAGTTTAGTGAGTTGTTGAGTTGGAGACACTTTATAAACTCTGTGAAACTCTGTCTCTGACTCATTCTGCATTATTTGGACCTTCTTGTAAATTCAGCAGATGTTCTACATGAACTTCTTTCTGTCTTTGAGTAGAAACATGGAGTCAGATCACAGGTGGTCACTCAGATGCAGGTTAATGTAGCTGTGAACTGACGAGATGATCACTGATCAGATCACTGATCGGATCACTGCAGTGTCGCCTGCAGATGACCTGAAACACTCACACACCTGCTGTCCATCTGTCTGTAGGTCCTGGAGCGTCTGTTTCAGAAGGGCTTCAGCATCAAGGCGTCCTGCGGCGGAGGCGTCGACTCGTCCCAGTTCAGCGAGTACATCCTGTGTCGTGACCTGCGGCACAGCCAGTCCGTCTCCAGCACCCCGGTCCGGATCAAACAGGAACCTCTGGACTGAACATCACTTTTACTTTTTTTATAATAAAACGGTCCGTTTCTTCACATCTGGAGCTGCAAATGTCTCCAGTCACCGCAAAACTTGACAGGAAACTTCTGCAGACTCCAGGTCGGATGCGACGTCTTTCAGTCTGATGACGACGGCACAAACTGACGTGTAAATAATATTTGTAATGAGAACATGTTTGATACAACAGCCTGAATATTGTCTCTGTGAACAAATGATGGAAAGGTCATTTTTCTACGTGTGTTAGGACGCCGCGGGGTGCTTAATGTAATTCTTTTTATAAAACTGCCATTTTGAAAATGTATATTTAAATGTCTTTGTTAGCTTACGTTGTGTCACTATTTCTATCTGTCCAGATAAAAAGAGAAACGTCTCTGCTGTCCTGATTTTTAAATCCAGATGAACTCAAACTTTCTTCTTTATCAATTTCTTTATTTCATTTTTTTTGCAAAGGTACAAACAACTGTAAAATTGCATTGCCTGAAATGCGTCAGGATTGAATACAGAATGTAGGAAATATAAATAGTCGCAAAAATTGTGTCCTTCCAACAGATGATAGTTGATCCAGGCGCTCTGACGACCCAGACTCTGACTGAATATACAGTACATACACCACAGCTTCAGTTAGCAGGTAGAGCTACATACTATACAAACCAAATGCCCCATAGGAGGGAAAAAAAGACATTTAAAGCGTTAAAAACCTTCAATGTACACAAACCTTTCCAAAAAATCATCTTAAAAACTTTCAACAGCAAACCAGGAAGCAAAACTGCATTTTCATCTACTCTGACAAATTCATGTTCACTGTTAACAGTACGAGGTCGACGCTGCAGACGGGAACGAAGGGGGAACCACACGTCAGCCGGGGGGGGGGGGAGGAGGGGGAGCGAGAGGAGGAGGGAGGGAGGGGGAGTAGGAGGAGGGGGGAGGAGGGGGAGGAGGGGAGGAGGGGAGGGGAGGAGGAGGGGGACGGGGAGTAGGAGGGGGAGGAGGGGAGGGGGACGGGGAGGAGGAGGGAGGGAGGGGGAGGAGGAGGGGGGGAGCGGGAGGAGGAGGAGGAGGAGTAGGGGGGGTCGGGAGGAGGAGGGAGGAGGAGGAGGAGTAGGGGGGTGGAGGGGAGGGGGGGGAGGAGGAGTGAGGGAAGAAGAGGATGAAGAGGGGGAGGAGAGGGGAGAATGAGAAGGAGAATGAAGAGGAGGAGGAAGATGAAGAGGGGAGGGAGGATGAAGATGAGGAGGAGAGGGGGAGGAGGATGAAGAGGGGGAGGAGAGGGGAGAAGAGGAGAGGGAGGAGGATGAAGAGGAGAGGGGTGAGGAGGAGGAGGAGGAGAGGGGAGGAGGATGAAGAGGAGGAGGAACCTGCAGGAATGTTGTTTGATGTGAAGCTTCATGTTTGTAGCCTGAGTGAGTTAACTGGAGGAGAACCAGCTCCCTGTGATGAAGAACTGAACCTGAAGTGGTTCTGACAGGAGCAGCTCAACATGCAGAAACATCTTCACACTGATCCACTCTCACGTCTGCACAGAACACATGACGCTCCTGTTAGCTTAGCTTAGCATGAAGACTGGAAACAGCTCGGTGCAGGACCAGTCCTCCCTCCACGCTGAGCTTTGGAGTCAACACACTTCTGGAGCTTCACAGTAAAATCACTGAGTGTTTCTGTGACTGTGTGAACTGTTCCTCAAAGCTCAGCATGGAGACGGAGACAGGAAACAGCTCTGTGCTATTAACGGCCTGAAGACAGCGGCGGCGCTCAGCCGGTGGCCACTGGCACAATCAGAGCTCCGTTCTAAGGTTTTAATAGCACAGTGGGTCACAGAACCAGGAAGTAGACCTGGAGGATAGAAACGTTGTGTATGAGCCGGATGAGGACGTCTCACCGGGCAGCTCTGCAGCTCTGCAGCTCTGCAGCTCTGATCAGTGTTCACCTGTCGTTTAATAATCTTCACATGACCTCCAGTAAAAACACTCATTCTACTGTTCACACTTCAGTTTGTGTCCTGATGAAACGAACCACATGAACAGATCAGAGCTCTGCAGCAGCTGCGTGTGCAGAGCGATGCTAACAGTTTCCCCCTGCTTCCAGTCTTAATGCTAAGCTAACCAGCTGAGAGTGGGAACAGTCAGAAGACTCAACATGTTGAATTATTCCTTAAAACTTTAAAGTCTGTCGGCTGTCATCAGCACCACACACACACACACACACACACACACACACATTAAAATGATCTACCATCTGTTTCGTCCGGTTCATTCGACCATCGAAGCTTCACAGTTCTCGCGGCGCACATCCTTCTGACAACACGATGCTCACTAACATCCTCAGATCATGATTCTCACAGAGGACGACGACTTCAAATGTAAGAGTGATGGCTGAATGTGTGACTGTACCTCACAGATCTGAGACCAGGCGACTTTAAAAACTGAAGAGGCCGTGAGCCCGGCGTCCTGAGTGGTGGCTGAGAGGCTCCGGACTGAAACACTGACGCGAGGAGGTCCAGACGGATGAGACTCAAAGGCACCTGTTCAGGTACAGCGCTGGAGTCGACAGCTCGTGAACGATCCTGTCAGCAGCAGCAGCAGGATCAGCAGCAGGATCAGCAGCAGGATCAGCTGGAAACACGTCTCACACAGAGTCTAGTTTCAGACCTGCACATTATTCATTCAGCTGTTTGAAATCAACATCTGTTCATTAGTTCACACCTCACCGTGATTCCAGGTGTTCTTTAACATGTGTTTTAAAACGTTTAGCGTGGCGGTCCAGTTGCATTCTGGGTAATGTAGGCCCCAGGTTTTGAATAGGAAGAATGAGTGGAATAAAAAAAGCTCTGCTTGATCTGTTGATTTTCATCCTGTTAGAGGATTAAAAAAAACTTCTTAGCAATTTCAATTAATTCTTAATTAGCTGCAACCTTCGTGGCTCAAAGTAAA
Source organism: Lagodon rhomboides (assembly GCA_039737535.1). NCBI lineage: Eukaryota > Metazoa > Chordata > Actinopteri > Spariformes > Sparidae > Lagodon > Lagodon rhomboides. The sequence goes on along the minus strand of CM077793.1, from coordinate 33,466,912 downwards.
TCTGGAGGGAAAGTGTGGAATTGCATTTTATCATTATCGCAGCGTCTTCGTGGTGAGTCACTGTCTGTCAGAGCATCAGCTGCAGGAGGACATCATGCTAACACAGCTCACTGTCCTGTTACTGAGCGAGCTGAGCTGAGGAGCTACAGTCGACACTCAGCAAAGAGACACATTCATTTTACTGTCCCTGTCCTGGTGTGACCTGGACGACTTTAACAAACACATCAACTTAATGTGCAGGACAAAACTAGACACCTGGATGAGCTAAAACTGAGACGAGGAGACGGTGTAAAACTGGACGTTCAGGTGAGTCCAGAAGACAGACTGAGGGTTAAAAGCTGCTGCAGGGACTGAAGAACGGACTCAGGCCGACATGAACCGTCACCAGTAGACATGTTTGGGGACATGAGGGTCGGAGGAGGAGGTTGACTGTAGTCCAGTTTGTGATCTGCAGTGGGCCGAGTGCTCCTCCTAGAGGGACTCCTTATTTCAGCAGTGCCTTGTAGAGCATTAGAGAGCGAGCCGTGGAGCGGTCCTGCTCCAGACAGAAGATGAAGTCCCTGAGGTTAACTCGTGTGATCCGCTGACGGAGCTGCTGGCGGGAGGAGGAGCCCGGGGAGGAGGCTGCAGCCGAGCCCGAAGCCACCTGAGGGAGCAGACAGAGGAGCGTTAGACTGGGTCTGAGTGGCAGGGTCAGCCTTGTAAAGAGGATTCAGCACGAGACAGAACCACTGAAGCAAGACTGAAATGGAGCTCATGAACTCCAAACAGTCCAAAACAGTCTCTGAGAATCGTTCAACTGAAGTTCAGACTTTATTTAGACCTTTAGTCTTCGTCAGGAACCATTTCTGCAACTACTCTGATCTCGTTATTAATTGTCTGAGTCACTTTTAAAGCAAAAATTTAAAAAATATGATCAATACGTCACTTTCAGACACAATGATTCTTTTTATTCTGAAGTCATTCAAGTCCAGACACAAAAGGAAATGGACACGAGACTCACCACGTCTTCACACAGACCTGTCTCCACCACGTCTTTACAGAGACCTGTCTCCACCACGTCTTCACACAGACCTGTCTCCACCACGTCTTTACAGAGACCTGTCTCCACCACGTCTTTACAGAGACCTGTCTCCACCACGTCTTTACACAGACCTGTCTCCACCACGTCTTTACACAGACCTGTCTCCACCACGTCTTTACACAGACCTGTCTCCACCACATCTTTACACAGACCTGTCTCCACCACGTCTTTACAGAGACCTGTCTCCACCACGTCTTTACACAGACCTGTCTCCACCACGTCTTTACACAGACCTGTCTCCACCACGTCTTTACACAGACCTGTCTCCACCACGTCTTTACACAGACCTGTCTCCACCACGTCTTTACACAGACCTGTCTCCACCACGTCTTTACACAGACCTGTCTCCACCACGTCTTCACAGAGACCTGTCTCCACCACGTCTTTACACAGACCTGTCTCCACCACGTCTTTACACAGACCTGTCTCCACCACGTCTTTACACAGACCTGTCTCCACCACGTCTTTACAGAGACCTGTCTCCACCACGTCTTTACACAGACCTGTCTCCACCACGTCTTTACAGAGACCTGTCTCCACCACGTCTTTACACAGACCTGTCTCCACCACGTCTTTACACAGACCTGTCTCCACCACGTCTTTACACAGACCTGTCTCCACCACGTCTTTACACAGACCTGTCTCCACCACGTCTTTACACAGACCTGTCTCCACCACGTCTTTACACAGACCTGTCTCCACCACGTCTTTACAGAGACCTGTCTCCACCACGTCTTTACAGAGACCTGTCTCCACCACGTCTTCACAGAGACCTGTCTCCACCACGTCTTTACAGAGACCTGTCTCCACCACGTCTTTACACAGACCTGTCTCCACCACGTCTTTACAGAGACCTGTCTCCTCCACGTCTTTACACAGACCTGTCTCCACCACGTCTTTACAGAGACCTGTCTCCACCACATCTTTACACAGACCTGTCTCCACCACGTCTTTACACAGACCTGTCTCCACCACGTCTTCACACAGACCTGTCTCCACCACGTCTTTACAGAGACCTGTCTCCACCACATCTTTACACAGACCTGTCTCCACCACGTCTTCACAGAGACCTGTCTCCACCACGTCTTTACACAGACCTGTCTCCACCACGTCTTTACAGAGACCTGTCTCCACCACGTCTTTACACAGACCTGTCTCCACCACGTCTTTACACAGACCTGTCTCCACCACGTCTTTACACAGACCTGTCTCCACCCCGTCTTCACAGAGACCTGTCTCCACCACGTCTTTACACAGACCTGTCTCCACCACGTCTTTACACAGACCTGTCTCCACCACGTCTTTACACAGACCTGTCTCCACCACGTCTTTACACAGACCTGTCTCCACCACGTCGTTACACAGACCTGTCTCCACCACGTCTTTACAGAGACCTGTCTCCACCACGTCGTTACACAGACCTGTCTCCACCACGTCTTTACACAGACCTGTCTCCACCACGTCGTTACACAGACCTGTCTCCACCACGTCTTTACAGAGACCTGTCTCCACCACGTCTGTTACACAGACCTGTCTCCACCACATCTTTACAGAGACCTGTCTCCACCACGTCGTTACACAGACCTGTCTCCACCACGTCTTTACACAGACCTGTCTCCACCACGTCTTTACACAGACCTGTCTCCACCACGTCGTTACACAGACCTGTCTCCACCACGTCTTTACACAGACCTGTCTCCACCACGTCTTTACAGAGACCTGTCTCCACCACGTCTTTACAGAGACCTGTCTCCACCACGTCTTTACACAGACCTGTCTCCACCACGTCTTTACACAGACCTGTCTCCACCACGTCTTTACACAGACCTGTCTCCACCACGTCTTTACAGAGACCTGTCTCCACCACGTCGTTACACAGACCTGTCTCCACCACGTCTTTACAGAGACCTGTCTCCACCACGTCTTTACACAGACCTGTCTCCACCACGTCTTTACAGAGACCTGTCTCCACCACGTCTTTACAGAGACCTGTCTCCACCACGTCTTTACACAGACCTGTCTCCACCACGTCTTTACACAGACCTGTCTCCACCACATCTTTACACAGACCTGTCTCCACCACGTCTTTACACAGACCTGTCTCCTCCACGTCTTTACACAGACCTGTCTCCACCACGTCGTTACACAGACCTGTCTCCACCACGTCTTTACAGAGACCTGTCTCCACCACGTCGTTACACAGACCTGTCTCCACCACGTCTTTACACAGACCTGTCTCCTCCACGTCTTTACACAGACCTGTCTCCACCACGTCTTCACAGAGACCTGTCTCCACCACGTCTTTACACAGACCTGTCTCCACCACATCTTTACACAGACCTGTCTCCACCACGTCTTTACACAGACCTGTCTCCACCACATCTTTACACAGACCTGTCTCCACCACGTCTTCACAGAGACCTGTCTCCACCCCGTCTTCACAGAGACCTGTCTCCACCACATCTTTACACAGACCTGTCTCCTCCACGTCTTTACACAGACCTGTCTCCACCACGTCTTTACACAGACCTGTCTCCACCACATCTTTACACAGACCTGTCTCCACCACATCTTTACACAGACCTGTCTCCACCACGTCTTCACAGAGACCTGTCTCCACCACATCTTTACACAGACCTGTCTCCTCCACGTCTTTACACAGACCTGTCTCCACCACGTCTTTACACAGACCTGTCTCCACCACGTCTTCACAGAGACCTGTCTCCACCACATCTTTACACAGACCTGTCTCCACCACGTCTTTACACAGACCTGTCTCCACCACATCTTTACACAGACCTGTCTCCACCACATCTTTACACAGACCTGTCTCCACCCCGTCTTCACAGAGACCTGTCTCCACCACATCTTTACACAGACCTGTCTCCTCCACGTCTTTACACAGACCTGTCTCCACCACGTCTTCACAGAGACCTGTCTCCACCACGTCTTTACACAGACCTGTCTCCACCACGTCTTTACACAGACCTGTCTCCACCACGTCTTTACACAGACCTGTCTCCACCACGTCTTTACACAGACCTGTCTCCACCACGTCTTTACACAGACCTGTCTCCACCACGTCTTTACACAGACCTGTCTCCACCACGTCTTTACACAGACCTGTCTCCACCACGTCGTTACACAGACCTGTCTCCACCACGTCTTTACACAGACCTGTCTCCACCACGTCTTTACACAGACCTGTCTCCACCACGTCTTTACACAGACCTGTCTCCACCACGTCGTTACAGAGACCTGTCTCCACCACGTCTTTACACAGACCTGTCTCCACCACGTCGTTACAGAGACCTGTCTCCACCACGTCGTTACACAGACCTGTCTCCACCACGTCTTTACACAGACCTGTCTCCACCACGTCTTTACACAGACCTGTCTCCACCACGTCGTTACACAGACCTGTCTCCACCACGTCTTTACAGAGACCTGTCTCCACCACGTCTTTACACAGACCTGTCTCCACCACGTCGTTACACAGACCTGTCTCCACCACGTCTTTACACAGACCTGTCTCCACCACGTCTTTACACAGACCTGTCTCCACCACGTCTTTACACAGACCTGTCTCCACCACGTCTTTACACAGACCTGTCTCCACCACGTCGTTACACAGACCTGTCTCCACCACGTCTTTACAGAGACCTGTCTCCACCACGTCTTTACACAGACCTGTCTCCACCACGTCGTTACACAGACCTGTCTCCACCACGTCTTTACACAGACCTGTCTCCACCACGTCTTTACACAGACCTGTCTCCACCACGTCTTTACACAGAACTGTCTCCACCACGTCTTTACACAGACCTGTCTCCACCACGTCTTTACACAGACCTGTCTCCACCACTTCTTTACAGAGACCTGTCTCCACCACGTCGTTACACAGACCTGTGTCCACCACGTCTTTACAGAGACCTGTCTCCACCACGTCGTTACACAGACCTGTCTCCACCACGTCTTTACACAGACCTGTCTCCACCACGTCTTTACACAGACCTGTCTCCACCACGTCTTTACAGAGACCTGTCTCCACCACGTCGTTACACAGACCTGTCTCCACCACGTCTTTACACAGACCTGTCTCCTCCACGTCTTTACAGAGACCTGTCTCCACCACGTCTTTACAGAGACCTGTCTCCACCACGTCGTTACACAGACCTGTCTCCACCACGTCTTTACACAGACCTGTCTCCACCACTTCTTTACAGAGACCTGTCTCCACCACGTCGTTACACAGACCTGTCTCCACCACGTCTTTACAGAGACCTGTCTCCACCACGTCTTTACAGAGACCTGTGTCCACCACGTCGTTACACAGACCTGTCTCCACCACGTCTTTACAGAGACCTGTCTCCACCACGTCTTTACACAGACCTGTCTCCACCACGTCTTTACACAGACCTGTCTCCACCACGTCTTTACACAGACCTGTCTCCACCACGTCTTTACACAGACCTGTCTCCACCACGTCTTTACACAGACCTGTCTCCTCCACTTCTTTACACAGACCTGTCTCCACCACGTCTTTACAGAGACCTGTCTCCACCACGTCTGTTACACAGACCTGTCTCCACCACGTCTTTACAGAGACCTGTCTCCACCACGTCTTTACAGAGGCCAGTCTCCACCACGTCTTTACAGAGACCTGTCTCCACCACGTTGTTACACAGACCTGTCTCCACCACGTCTTTACAGAGTCCTGTCTCCACCACGTCTTTACACAGACCTGTGTCTTCTGCAGCGGTGTCTGAGCTCACAGAGAGCATGTGTTGAGACAGACCACAGCTGGACGAGCAGAGGTGGACTACATCACTGATGCTAAGTGGTCAGCGGACATTGTTTACCTGATGTCCAGCTTTAAATGTGAAGATACCATTCACATTATCATCACCATCTTGTTGCTGCCGTTCACATTCACCGATGTTCACATTCACATTCCCTCACTGGACCTGAGGAGGCAGAGAAGGTGGTCTGACTGAACTCCTTCATGAGACCAAATCCCGTGATAAGTTCATATGTTTTTCTGTGCGGCCATCAATCAAACGCTGGTTCCTTAAAGTGGCACTCAGTCATAAAAGGCTCCTGAATCATCAGGAACAGCATTAAGTGAATCTCCCACACTAGTTTAATCACTGATTGAGTCCAGACCTGCAGGAGGATCACCACACCTTCACATCTCAGGTGTGTCTGCAGCCTGAGGCCAGGTAACACCCGGCCCCTGCAGCTACTCCTCATACACTCCTGTGCTGTCAGAGATGTTGCTCCGACAGGCCCTCTTTCCCAACACCGTTCATTACACAAACAGTCACTCAGTTCACTGCAGCGACTCGAAGCGTCTCTTCCCAGGCTGCTGAAATGTCCCGAGGCGAGCTCAACGGGCCAAAGCTTCGGAAATTAAGCAGTGTTTGAGAAAGAAGACGTGTGAATGTGCAGTTTACTGAGTGAACCCTGAGGTGAGACGTCACTGGGACCAAGTTCAGAGGTGAAAATTAAATAAACCACTTTCTGCTGGTTTTCACGTGAGGAAGAGCAAACTGTTGTAGAAACAAGTGAGCTTCTATCTTGTGCCAGCAGAGCCTGAAGGACGAGACAACACGAGACTCTGGAAACCAAGTCACCACTTTTACATTTTGATTATTTCAGCAGGTGAATGTCGTTCACGTTTTCTGCTACAGCCTGAACAATACGAGACATCTGGATCTGGATTATTGAACAGATCATCAGATATTTTAATCCAGATTATATGTGTTTTAATTTTAACACTAAGACACCTTTTGTTTGGTCCAAAACTACAAGGAGGGACAAGATCTGGTTCTTGATCAAAGATCGATCCAAGTTATCTTTCATCAAAATCAGGCTGACGACCTACCAGGATGTGTTCTTCTCCTTTTCACACCTTATAGTGCCTGAAGAGGACACACAACACAGCTAGCTTAATGTTAGCCTGCAGCTAGCTTAGCCTGAGTGATGAAGACGATCAGCTGACTGGTACCAAAGGAAACTCTGACGGTGTCGGACATGTTGGTTTATTTTCTTTGTCAGAGATCCTTTATTGGTGTTTGTGAAGAGGGTTCACTCTGCACAGATTCAAAGAGCTGAACACGGAAACAAACTGAGTTTCTCTCTCGTAGTTTCTTGTTGAATCACTGAAGTGGAGCGGTTGGTTGCTGATTTCAGGTGAATATCATTTGAACTTGTCAAAAAGACACCAGGTCAAAGTGGAGCTGCTGTTGTAAAATATCTTTTTGAACAGAGATTGTGTGGACATAAATCTGATCTGTTGATCACTAACACAGATGTGATAACAGCTGCAGAGCTGAAAACAAAAGTTTAAACTGAATCAAATCGTGGACTTTAACAGGACAGATCGATACTGCTTTCAGAGGTTAGTAAGAAAATATCATTTTTGGTCAGACCAACATTTTTCAGTCACTTAGAGACTCAATGATTAATCAATAGATGTGGAAAACAGCTGGCTCATTAAGTGACAAAAATAATCATCAGTTGCAGCTCTACCTGAGAAAGGTGAGTCCAGACCGTGATGTGCTCTTCCTATCACAGTGTGTGTGTACGTTATCACAGTGTGTGTGTGTGTACGTTATCAGTGTGTGTGTGTACGTTATCAGTGTGTACATGCAGTGAGTGCAGAGCTGAGCTGTGTCTCTGTGCTGTATAGATCAGCGAGCTCAGAGCAGCAGCAGCCTGCAGGCAGAGCTGACAGCACAGGATAGGAATGAAGCTCCAGGTCCACACAGGAACACAATCAGAGCATTGTGAAGCCACACGGCCTGCAGGCAGGCACACACACACACACACACACACACACACACACACACACACACACACACACACACACACACACACACACACACACACACACACACACACACACACACACACACACACACACACACACACACACACACACACACACGTTTGTGGAGAAACGATTATTTTGAGACTGAATCACGTTAATATATTAATAATTTGTAAGAAACTGACAGAATTTGAAGGTCGCTCCGAACCTACATGGGCGGGAAATAACTTTACTGTAGCTACTAGCGGCTGGTAGGAAGCTCAGTGAGCCGAGGAGCTAAATGGTCCTATCAGCTGCCTGGACCTGGACCTCTGATGGCCGTTGGCATCGCCTCGGTCACGAGGCTCAGCAGCAGGCTGGGACTGAACTCTGAGAGACGGAGGTCAGTGTGAAGACAGAGGACTCACTACAGAGGTGATTTACAGCAGCTCTGACCAGGACTGTGACTCTGGGACGAGAAGACACGGCAGGCGAGGACAGGAGAGGACAGGAGAGGACAGAGAGAGAGAGTCGGACATCATCAGCGTGTAGAGACAGAATATCTTCACATGTTACTGTGAACTGAGGGTTGATTTGGACCGAACCAGAGGAGACTGTGGAGACAAACCAGAACTGTTCTGGTGACTCTGACTCAGTCTGAATGAAGTGAGTCTGACGATGAGTTAACGAGCAGATTAAACTGGTCTGAGGTCAGTCAGAGACAGAAACTTGAGTTCAGACGGAGGACGGTTGGATTTTTCTGTTTCTAATGAAAAAAGGAGTTAAAATATTTCCTTTCTTCACATTTATGAGTTTTTGTTGTCGAGTTATTAGACTCAGCAGTGAACTGGCTGCTTTTACGTCTCAGCTGAACCTCCAGGCTGTCAGACTGTCCCCTCTGAGAGACACAGGGCTGTCAGGAGGCTAGCTGTTAGCATGCTAGCTTCAGCAGACATCTTTGTAACACTTAACAGAGACGCTGTGACAGAACGTCAACACTGTTGTGTCTTCACTCTGTTCAGTATTTGAACGTTTTAAACTAGATTTCTGGACACATCGATAGTCTTCTGGACCAAAGATCATCTTTGAGTGAAGATGCTCCACTCGGTAACAACACTGTACAACCAGAGCGTTTCTGTAGTCCAACAACTCCAACTTCTCTCCATCTGATCTGACGTCAGTTTACTGCTAAAGTCAAGACTTTGAGAAAAAACTGAAACATAATCAAAAATCATATATAACTGATTAAATCCATCCATTAATCTGCCGTCTCTTATTCGGCTCCACGTCACATTACATCTCTAGGAATTATCATTTTATTCTGCTGGGAAGAAATGAAAGTGTGTAACGTGTAATAATCCCTCCTGTGATTCAGTCTGACATTTCACCGTCTGCGGTCTCAAACCGTCCTGAACGTCTCGGTGAAGCCTGCAGAGAGCCAAACCCGTCCGCTGACCTCAGCGGGTGAAAAAGGTAAATCAGGTTATCTGCTGTTTTGCTCAGAGAGCATCACAAAGCTCCTGCACTGCCAGCGTGTGTTCATAACAGGCTGCAGCCCCGAGGCGCTGGGACAGGCTGGGGGAGGATGCTTATCTGAGGCCTGATCAGGCCTGCAGTCGGGAGCTAAAGGGCGGACTGCAGCTGCCCCGGGGCAGATCAGACAGAACAGGCAGCCAGCGAGGCTCGCAACACAAAACCATTTGTGCTGGAAGAAAAAGCTGTTTTGTGGATAAAACCAGAAGCACAATAAATGATTTTGTTGATGAAACATGTGACTGAAACGTGACTCGTCACTTCCAGTGCTTCACTCTGTGGAGCGATGATGAGGAGGCTGTGACCTTCATCACACCGACACAGTAAATTAACAGAAATGTCTGATTTCATCATGTTTCCATCGCTCATCGTGTCTTCTTCTTACTCTGTGGTTTAACAGCACCACCTGGAGAATTAGCTCCACCTGCTGTTTGTCTCCATCAACCACTCAGCTCACACTCACACAACAAACACCCAGTCAGGACATCTTCAACATCTGCTGGAATTCATGTTCAAATCTGAGCCTCATCTGGATGAAACTTCACTGATGTTCACAAACAGTGTCAGCTGCCCCCAAGTGGCCCAAACCATCAGGGTTAAACTGTCAACAGACACATCTGACTTCAGCTTCTGCTCCTGCAGTTAATGTGTATTAAATGACATCATCCGTGTACAGACGGGTTCTATGAACCTCACTGTCACTGTGATGTTCAGTCTGACACCAGCCTGGGTTTTAAACACAACATTTACATTTAGGGACATTTCATGAAGGATGAATTAAAACAGGAAGCTGCATCGTTCTCCCCGTCACTCTCCACCGGTGACAGAGGAACGACACACTGCTGGTGGAGGCGTGAACGAGGTGGAGAGAGGTGGAGAGAGGTGGAGAGAGGTGAAGAGAGGTGGAGAGAGGTGGAGAAGGATCCAAACTGAGGTCAAACAAGAGTGAACGGACGGACGTTCACTGATGGAGACGCTCCGGTGTTGTGACAAAGTCTGTTCCCCCACTGATCTGTGTCTCCTTCAAAACCGGCATTCTTTCTACGGAATCAGAGGACTGAATTTAAAATCTGACCCAGAGTCAGATCTACACACAGCCGAGGTGAAAACCTAATAATGCAGCCTCACATCCCACAGCTACATTACTAACTACAGGCCAGCAAATAGCTCACATTTCCCAGAGTTCACTGCCCCCGTCAGAGGCTTAACCCCCCCCCCCCCCCGGTGTCCCAGACAAAGGCAGCAGAGAGATGGGGAGGTCCTCCGGCTGGATGTGTGGAGAGAGAGCGAGCATGTGGGTGGAGGGGGGCGAGCACGAGGCAGGCTCCTCCCCCAGGCCACGACCCCCCCGACACCTCCCCCAGGCCACGACCCCCCCGACACCTCCCCCAGGCCACGACCCCCCCGACACCTCCCCCAGGCTCATTTCTGCAGAGCTCAAATCTATGGCTGCCCTGGGGGGAGGGAGGGGGAGGGAGGGGGGAGGGAGGGGGAGGAGTCACCACAACCCACAACAGACCTCCAGGCAGACACTGACCCCCTTCACTCAACTTTGGTCACAGTCACTGCCTGGATTAGAGAGAGAGAGTGTGTGTGTGTGTGTGTGTGTGTGTGTGTGTGTGTGTGTGTGTGTGTGTGTGTGTGTGTGTGTATTTTGATGGAAAAGGTCATGAGTGAGTGAGTGTGTGTGTGTGTGTCTTCATGCAGCACACACACACACACACACACACACACACACACACACACACACACACACACTCATCTCTGTGTGAATTTGATTTATTTACATCTTATTGTATGAATAAAGTTTTGTTTAAATAAAGTTTATAATATTATATTCACTATAAATAAAGAGCGCCGTCGACCTGCTCTGACGTGATCACATGACTCAACAATCATCTCACCAGATTGAGATGGCTGCTCTCCACCAACTGTAAGACCCAGTGCATGATGGGAGACGCCTGGCTGTCACCTGACGTAACAGCTGATGAGTTTAGATGTGGACTCAGAAATAAGACGTTTCGTAGAAACGTTAAAAAAAAAAAAAAAAACCTCAATCTGAGAGATTTTGATTGAATTTGTGTAATGTTGGAGGATTTTCAGACAGAGAACATGAGGTCATGTTGTCAGAGAGAACAAACTGAGCCGTGTGGTTCTGTTCTCACCTGCCAGAGACAGTAACCTCGCTGTGACACAGCGGCCCACGTAAACACTGTGACACAGCGGCCCACGTAAACACTGTGACACAGCGGCCCACGTAAACACTGTGACACACCGGCCCACGTAAACACTGTGACACAGCGGCCCACGTAAACACTGTGACACAGCGGCCCACGTAAACACTGTGACACAGCGGCCCACGTAAACACTGTGACACACCGGCCCACGTAAACACTGTGACACACCGGCCCACGTAAACACTGTGACACAGCGGCCCACGTAAACACTGTGACACACCGGCCCACGTAAACACTGTGACACACCGGCCCACGTAAACACTGTGACACACCGGCCCACGTAAACACTGTGACACAGCGGCCCACGTAAACACTGTGACACACCGGCCCACGTAAACACTGTGACACAGCGGCCCACGTAAACACTGTGACACAGCGGCCCACGTAAACACTGTGACACACCGGCCCACGTAAACACTGTGACCCTACAGGATGTTCTCTCCTCTCACCTCTGTGCCAGCTGTGGCGCTCCCCGGTGAGTCCAGCTTGCGTTTCTTGCGTGGCCCGATGGCGGCGAGGGCGGTGAGGTTGGCGTCTCTTTGTCGCATCTGAGCCAACTCCTGCTGCTGCATCTGAGGAGGAAAACCCAGCGACAAATCGTTAGAAAACCGTAAATAACTATACTTTATCTTTGAAAGATGAAAGCAGATGAGAAACGGGTCGGTGCCGCTGCTCGTCATTAATAAAACTGTGGAACACTTAACAATGCACAGCAGCAGGAAGAAACAGGAGCTGGATTATCAGAAGTGCTGCAGATGTATCCGTTTGAAAACGATGATCCTCGTTAGACTCTGGAGCTGAACTGACCCGTTTACCTCACATGTGGTGCCATGTTCAGAACCCTCCAGAATCAACCATGTTCTGAGCCTCAGTCACATCAAAACATGTCTCACTTCTGTTTGTGGAGTCATGTTGCTCCAAGTTGTAGAACTACAATTCCCATGATGCTCTGGGAGATGTAAACAGGAAGTATAAAGACCTGTTTCTTTAGTCTGTTTCCATGTCGTCAGGTGTTTTCCATTTATTTGTGCGAACTGAACGAGCTGTTGGCGCCTCCTGTTTGCACTGTACTCATGGATGTAATAGAAATTTCTTTACTGAACTCTGTCGTCTCTTTACTGAACTCTGTCGTCTCTTTACTGAACTCTGTCGTCTCTTTACTGAACTCTGTCGTCTCTTTACTGAACTCTGTCGTCTCTTTACTGAACTCTGTCGTCTCTTTACTGAACTCTGTCGTCTCTTTACTGAACTCTGTCGTCTCTTTACTGAACTCTGTCGTCTCTTTACTGAACTCTGTCGTCTCTTTACTGAACTCTGTCGTCTCTTTACTGAACTCTGTCGTCTCTTTACTGAACTCTGTCGTCTCTTTACTGAACTCTGTCGTCTCTTTACTGAACTCTGTCGTCTCTTTACTGAACTCTGTCGTCTCTTTACTGAACTCTGTCGTCTCTTTACTGAACTCTGTCGTCTCTTTACTGAACTCTGTCGTCTCTTTACTGAACTAATTTCTCCTCATGTGGATCAATGATGTTTGATTTTCAATCATCTGTCAGCTAAAGATCATGCGATACGACTGAAAGCTCTGGAAAGGTATGAACCGGACCTGTGGGTGAGAGCGCTGGGTGATGTAGAGAAACGTACCTCTTTAGCCTTCTGCTTCAAACGGGCCTGTTCAGGATCTTCTTGTCTGGCGCGACTCTGGAGGTGAAACACAAACAGGTCAGTCAGACGGGACGTCTGCTCACAGGTCAGGGAACAGAACCAGGCAGGTCCGATCACCAACACGACTTCATCCTGTGATGTTCTGACTTGTTTACATTCTCAAGTGTGTGTGTGTGTGTGTGTGTGTGTGTGTGTGTGTGTGTGTGTGTGTGTATGTGTGTGTGTGTGTGTGTGTGTGTGTGTGTGTGTGTGTGTGTGTGTGTGTGTTACCTTGGCAGCCTTCAGCAGAATCTCTCTCTCTTGTTCATCTTTTCTCTGCTTCTCCATTCTCTCCAACTGCTCGAAGAAACGAAGCTGAGAGCGAACGTCTGATGTCGGTTCATGATGCTCTTCATCCTGATGGAGGGGAGACGAGGAGGAGCAGGAGCAGGGAGGAGGAGGAGAGAGAGGAGGAGGAGAGGAGAGAGGAGACGAGGGAGGAGAGGAGAGAGAGGAGGAGGAGAGAGGAGAGGAGAGAGGAGGAGGAGAGGAGGAGAGAGAGGAGGAGGAGAGGAGAGGAGAGGAGAGGAGAGAGGAGGAGGAGAGGAGGAGAGGAGAGAGGAGAGAGGAGAGAGGAGGAGAGGAGAGGAGAGGAGAGGAGAGGAGAGAGGAGAGGAGAGAGGAGGAGGACGAGAGGAGGAGAGAGGAGAGAGGAGGAGAGGAGAGGAGAGAGAGAGGAGAGGAGGAGAGGAGAGAGGAGAGGAGAGAGGAGGAGAGGAGAGAGGAGAGGAGAGGAGAGGAGAGAGGAGAGGAGAGAGAGGAGAGAGGAGAGGAGAGAGAGGAGAGAGGAGAGGAGAGGAGAGGAGAGGAGAGGAGAGAGGAGAGGAGAGGAGGAGGAGAGGAGAGAGGAGGAGGAGAGGAGAGGAGAGGAGAGGAGAGAGGAGAGAGGAGGAGGAGAGAGGAGAGAGGAGAGAGGAGAGAGAGGAGAGGTAGGAGAGAGGAGAGAGGAGGAGGAGAGGAGGAGAGGAGAGAGGAGAGGAGAGAGGAGGAGGAGAGGAGAGGAGAGGAGAGGAGAGGAGAGGTAGGAGGAGAGGAGAGAGGAGGAGGAGAGGAGAGAGAGGAGAGGAGAGGAGAGGAGAGAGGAGAGGAGGAGAGGAGGAGAGGAGAGGAGAGGAGAGGAGAGAGAGAGGAGAGGAGAGGAGGAGAGAGGAGAGAGGAGAGGAGAGAGAGAGGAAGAGGAGAGAGGAGAGGTAGGAGAGAGGAGGAGAGGAGAGGAGAGGAGAGGAGAGAGGAGGAGAGGAGAGGAGAGAGAGAGGAGAGAGGAGGAGAGAGGAGAGGAGAGAGGAGGAGAGGAGAGGAGAGAGGAGAGAGGAGGAGAGAAGAGGAGAGAGAGGAGAGAGGAGAGGAGAGAGAGGAGAGAGGAGGAGAGAGGAGGAGGAGAGAGGAGGAGGAGAGAGGAGAGGAGAGGAGAGGAGAGGCGAGGCGAGAGGAGGAGAGAGAGGAGGAGGAGGAGAGGAGAGAGGAGAGAGAGGAGGAGGGAGAGGAGAGGAGAGGAGAGGAGAGGAAAGGAGAGGAGAGAGGAGGAGAGAGAGGAGAGGAGAGGAGAGAGGAGAGAGGAGAGAGGAGAGGAGGAGGAGAGAGGAGAGAGGAGGAGAGAGGAGAGAGGAGAGGAGAGGAGGAGAGAGAGGAGGAGGAGAGGAGAGAGAGAGAGAGGAGAGAGGGAGGAGAGAGGAGGAGAGGAGAGGAGAGGAGAGAGGAGAGAGGAGAGGAGAGGAGAAGGAGAGAGAGAGAGGAGGAGAGAGGAGAGGAGAGGAGAGGAGAGGAGAGGAGAGGA
>CM077793.1:33409269-33446769 GCA_039737535.1 Lagodon rhomboides | reverse complement strand
TCGGGAGGAGGAGAGGAGGACTTTATATCATCAGGAGGAGGAGAGGAGGACTTTATATCATCAGGAGGAGGAGAGGAGGACTTTATATCATCGGAGGAGGAGAGGAGGACTTTATATCATCAGGAGGAGGAGAGGAGGACTTTATATCATCAGGAGGAGGAGAGGAGGACTTTATATCATCAGGAGGAGGAGAGGAGGACTTTATATCATCGGGAGGAGGAGAGGAGGACTTTATATCATCGGGAGGAGGAGAGGAGGACTTTATATCATCAGGAGGAGGAGAGGAGGACTTTATATCATCAGGAGGAGGAGAGGAGGACTTTATATCATCAGGAGGAGGAGAGGAGGACTTTATATCATCAGGAGGAGGAGAGGAGGACTTTATATCATCAGGAGGAGGAGAGGAGGACTTTATATCATCAGGAGGAGGAGAGGAGGACTTTATATCATCAGGAGGAGGAGAGGAGGACTTTATATCATCAGGAGGAGGAGAGGAGGACTTTATATCATCAGGAGGAGGAGAGGAGGACTTTATATCATCGGAGGAGGAGAGGAGGACTTTATATCATCAGGAGGAGGAGAGGAGGACTTTATATCATCAGGAGGAGGAGAGGAGGACTTTATATCATCAGGAGGAGGAGAGGAGGACTTTATATCATCAGGAGGAGGAGAGGAGGACTTTATATCATCGAGGAGGAGAGGAGGACTTTATATCATCAGGAGGAGGAGAGGAGGACTTTATATCATCAGGAGGAGGAGAGGAGGACTTTATATCATCGGGAGGAGGAGAGGAGGACTTTATATCATCAGGAGGAGGAGAGGAGGACTTTATATCATCAGGAGGAGAGGAGGACTTTATATCATCAGGAGGAGGAGGAGAGGAGGACTTTATATCATCAGGAGGAGGAGAGGAGGACTTTATATCATCAGGAGGAGGAGGAGAGGAGGACTTTATATCATCAGGAGGAGGAGAGGAGGACTTTATATCATCAGGAGGAGGAGAGGAGGACTTTATATCATCAGGAGGAGGAGAGGAGGACTTTATATCATCAGGAGGAGAGGAGGACTTTATATCATCAGGAGGAGGAGAGGAGAGGAGGACTTTATATCATCAGGAGGAGGAGAGGAGGACTTTATATCATCGGGAGGAGGAGAGGAGGACTTTATATCATCAGGAGGAGGAGAGGAGGACTTTATATCATCAGGAGGAGGAGAGGAGGACTTTATATCATCAGGAGGAGGAGAGGAGGACTTTATATCATCAGGAGGAGGAGAGGAGGACTTTATATCATCAGGAGGAGGAGAGGAGGACTTTATATCATCAGGAGGAGGAGAGGAGGACTTTATATCATCGAGGAGGAGAGGAGGACTTTATATCATCAGGAGGAGGAGAGGAGGACTTTATATCATCAGGAGGAGGAGAGGAGGACTTTATATCATCAGGAGGAGGAGAGGAGGACTTTATATCATCAGGAGGAGGAGAGGAGGACTTTATATCATCAGGAGGAGGAGAGGAGGACTTTATATCATCAGGAGGAGGAGAGGAGGACTTTATATCATCAGGAGGAGGAGAGGAGGACTTTATATCATCAGGAGGAGGAGAGGAGGACTTTATATCATCAGGAGGAGGAGAGGAGGACTTTATATCATCAGGAGGAGGAGAGGAGGACTTTATATCATCAGGAGGAGGAGAGGAGGACTTTATATCATCAGGAGGAGGAGGAGGAGGACTTTATATCATCAGGAGGAGGAGAGGAGGACTTTATATCATCGGGAGGAGGAGAGGAGGACTTTATATCATCAGGAGGAGGAGAGGAGGACTTTATATCATCAGGAGGAGGAGAGGAGGACTTTATATCATCAGGAGGAGGAGAGGAGGACTTTATATCATCAGGAGGAGGAGAGGAGGACTTTATATCATCAGGAGGAGGAGAGGAGGACTTTATATCATCAGGAGGAGGAGAGGAGGACTTTATATCATCAGGAGGAGAGGAGGACTTTATATCATCGGGAGGAGGAGAGGAGGACTTTATATCATCAGGAGGAGAGGAGGACTTTATATCATCAGGAGGAGGAGAGGAGGACTTTATATCATCAGGAGGAGGAGAGGAGGACTTTATATCATCGGGAGGAGGAGAGGAGGACTTTATATCATCGGAGGAGGAGAGGAGGACTTTATATCATCAGGAGGAGGAGAGGAGGACTTTATATCATCGGGAGGAGGAGAGGAGGACTTTATATCATCGGGAGGAGGAGAGGAGGACTTTATATCATCGGGAGGAGGAGAGGAGGACTTTATATCATCGGGAGGAGGAGAGGAGGACTTTATATCATCAGGAGGAGAGGAGGACTTTATATCATCAGGAGGAGGAGAGGAGGACTTTATATCATCGGGAGGAGGAGAGGAGGACTTTATATCATCAGGAGGAGGAGAGGAGGACTTTATATCATCAGGAGGAGGAGAGGAGGACTTTATATCATCGGGAGGAGGAGAGGAGGACTTTATATCATCGGGAGGAGGAGAGGAGGACTTTATATCATCAGGAGGAGGAGAGGAGGACTTTATATCATCAGGAGGAGGAGAGGAGGACTTTATATCATCAGGAGGAGGAGAGGAGGACTTTATATCATGAATGGGTTTCAGTTTTTTATGATTTTGTGAGATTTAGTTAATAATTATGAGAAAATGTCTCATTTGTTTTATATAATTGTTCAGTAAAAGACAGAAAAGTCTCTTTGTATTGAGTAGTTTTTGTCTCTGGATGGAGCTGATCTTTGAAGCATTTTATTCTGAATCACTGAGTTGTCTGTGAGTTTTTGCCTCACCTGAACGTCCCGCCCCCTGGGTCACTCAGTTTCTTCTGATTGGCTTGAGCTGCCAGGTGAACAGGACTTTTACCGATGATGGTTGTGGGTCCTCTTACAAGCGTTCCTGCAGACACAAACACACAGCAGATTAGTGAGGTCTGCTGATGGAAACCGTTCAGACTGACTGAGCCTGTGTTGGTCCAGAGTCTCACCTTGAGGTCTGAGCGTCTGACTGAAGACGACAGGTGTTCGAGTCTGAACGGTCTGGACAGCGGCTCGGCCCACAGCCTGGAGGACAAACAAGAGACTGCAGTTAGTGTGAGGTTTGGATGGACAGGAAGTGAACCTGCGACAGAGAAGACAGTCAGTTCTCTAATAAATATATCAATATATCCAGCAGTTTTCAGAGTGGAGATGCTACCAGAGTGTTTGTGAGCGGCGGGTTGAGTCTGACGGTGCTGCTGGCCGGGCTGATGGGCAGCCGCGGCCTGATGGCGGCGGCGGTGACGGAGCCGGGGGCGGCCAGAGGAGGTGCAGAGGTGGTTGGCGGGACCGACACCAGAGACTGCTGGCTGCTGAGGAGAGACTGACGCAGGGCGGGGAGGCTTTTCTGTGGAGCAACAAACAGCTCTGAGTTCATCTGCACAACCTCAGTCTGTGCTTTTATTGTTATCTGATTCATTTACTCTGACAAAATATTGCAATTGTTTTTACAAAGTGTATATTTTATACATTTGTGCTGCTCCTCTTTTGTCCAGTAAGTATATCTGTGACCTTACTGAGACACAAGCCAACAGTGGTGTGAGCTCTGCTGTGAAGTTTGGTTAAATATCATGAATTCATCTCCTGTTGTTGTCTGCATGTCTTTTGTATTGGTCCTTATTTGCTTCTGTATTATCCATTTAAAAGCAACATTATGTGGAAATTGTCATCTTGTGAGATTTGTGCAACACCACTGTGGTCAGTAGGAATCCCAGGTGTGACGCTGTGATCCTCCACACAGCAGACACCATCACACGGTACCATCAGTACCATCGGTACCATCGGTACCATCGGTACCATCGGTACCAACAGGACCCTGAAGCTGCTAGTGTGACATCATGAAGCTGAACTCCTCCGGCTGCTGTCACTAACAGACAACAACCTGACAGTCATCACATTGTTCGTATTGAGCTCCACGTAAGTCAATAAAAAGAATTAAAGATACAAATCTGATCTGATCTCGTCGCAGCAGTGACAGAGGAAGCCCACGAGGCGGCGCTGTACCTTGAGGAAGGGGATGAGGTAGGGCTGTGGGGAGGACTTCAGCTCAGCCTGCAGCCGAGTGGTGAACTCCTCAGGCTCGATCTTAGCGTCCTGCACAGAAACACAACATCAGTTAGGCTGCAGGACACTGAGGCTGTGGATGAAACATGAGGTCATGAAGCAGACGATGAGGTCATAAAGCAGCTCACGAGCAGGTCCTGCACCAGGGCCTTCACATTCTTGGAGGTATCTGGGGAGGGCGAGTTGTGGGACGCCAGCTTGATCAGCGTGGCCAGGAAGTTCTTACACTTCTTCACGTTTTCTTGCATTTCCTGTTGGTGAGGAAGGAGTTCAACACATTACTGTCTAACTATCACTGTTCAACCTTCTGCCTGGCTTCATTCGCTCTGAGCTGTGAGCAGGAAGCGTCACTGCACCTGGGACACCACGGTGACTCTGCCGGCGGTGGTGGCGGGAGGAGTGGGCGTGGTGCTGGTGGTCAGGTGTGTGGACGGGACCCCGGCAGGTTTGGCCACAGGCGTCCCCCTGCTGTGATCACCGTCTGGGCCTTCTGAGGGGTGGTCATCTTCACCGACACCGCTGCACCGCCAGGCGCCACCGTCAGGGCCTTCTGGGAAACCACACACTCCATCAGGAAGAACCAACCCAACGATCACTTGACTTAATTGATCACCACACTCAGTTTATGACCCGGACTCTGTGTTCACACTGAGTCCAGACTAAACCCACCACACGAACCCGAAATGTTCTGAACCTAAAATGAACTAATTCAATTCTAAAATGAGAAACAACATTGAAATTATTTGTACACAGGCAGGTTTTTAAAATTCAACAGAAGAATCTAATCATGAATCATTGATCATCAGTAAAACAGACCCCAGAGCAGCGCTGGGATCAGCTCAGAGACACGGAGCGGGTCACCTGGACCTGAACCCTGCTCACGCTGCGAGTCCGGAGGAGAATCCCCACGTTCATCACATGGACCAAATCCTGTGAACTGCTCCTTTAACGTGTTCTTCAGGTAATAATTCAGATTAATGAAAACTTAACATTTTACCATGTGAATCACCTTCCTGTCAGATCTGAGTCGGAGGAGCCGACAGACGCTGATCTCCGGACAGTTTTCACTTATCTTATCTTTAGACAGCAGAAGTGAAGCTCTCATGGGCTCCTTCATGTTTCTGACGGACCGACACAGCGTCTCACAGGACCACGTTCAGGCTTTTCACCTGACAACCTTCGGGTTTAGCTCCGCCCTCTGTGAGTGCAGGTGAGTGTGTGAGACAGAGGAGGCAGGAAACACACCTGTACAGTGGTGGTGGAGGGAGACTGAACCATTCTGGTCTGAGCGGGGGAGGCCAGGCGGACGGTCTGAGGAGCCTGCAGACACCAGGGAGGGAGAACAGGTGACGTAATGTGACAACAAAGCATCATGGGAAATTATTATGATGAGCCTAAAGTTGATGTGAGGAAGCAGATTGATCCGATTGTCTCCCTGATCCGCGAACACCAACTAAACTTCAGCATTCGACTCTCTGCAGCGTCCTGCAGCCTCTCCACCTTCCGTGGCGGTGAGATAATCTCTTTAATCTGGATCAGAACCACAGACCCGCTGTGTAGCAAACGTACCGTGGAGGCGGTGCTGACCCGGATGGTGGCCGCAGCCGTCGGTGTGGCGGGTCTCTGGGTGATGTTGGCCACCGTCTGGCCCTGCTGTGTCTTGGCCTGAGCCTGAGCCAGAACCTGCTGAGGGACCATCACCAGCTGACCCGTCTCCGTCCGGACCAGAACCATACCTGCAGGAGGACACAGTCATCAGACACCACTTCAAGAGCTGAAATGAAAAGTTTGACTCCATCCATCGAGCGACAGAATTATTATCAACTACATCAATAATGATTCGTCTCTCAGCCGAACCGTTCTGAGCTGAGAGGAACAGAACCACACAGCCGGGCTCAGAACCGACCCGATCACCGTTCTGATAGTGGAAAAATATAAACATGTTGTAATTCAGCTCCACCCTCACCTCCACCTTCACCTCCACCCTCAGCAGTAATACTTCTGCATGGAGAAACTAACACTGATCTCACACACTCGCTTCGGTTCACTGATTCGCTGCGTGTGTTTCTCCTCGCTGAACGTACGCGGCGGTCGGAGCACCGCGTGTCGTCTCCTGTCAGACTCTGATTGGTCAGTTTTCAGATGAAGGTCGCAGATGACACACTCGATCATCAGACGATGATCTGCTCGAGGACCTGGCTGATTGTTTTGTCTCTAAAATGTCAGAAAGCAGATTTCTTGTTTTGTCCGAACGGTCCAACACATGATGAGATGCAGTGTGACGTCACGTGAGACGAAGAAAAGGAACCACAGACCGAAAGAGAAGGAAAGGTCATCACGCCACTGAGTCAGTGGTGCCAGACTGGTGTCGGCACTATTGAAGTCTATGGGAGATGATGGAGAAGACGAGCACCCCACATATCTACATCACCTGACTCCTGATGAAGACATGTTCAGGTGTTAACTCTCTGAAGTGTTCGTTCATTCTCTGCAGGCGTTTCTTCATCAGGTGATGGAGACGTGTTGGGTTTGAGTCTCCATCATCTCCCATAGACTTTAATACAGACGACACCAGTCTGGCACCACAGACTCGGCAAGACCTTTCTGTCTTTTCTAGATTATTTGGCTGGAACCAGGAAATGTTTGTGATTATCAAAGTAGTTACCAACAAAGTCTCTGCCGATGGACTGATCAGTGAACGGACTGATCGGTGAACGGACTGATCGGTGAACGGACTGATCGGTGAACGGACTGATCGGTGAACGGACTGATCGGTGAACGGACTGATCGGTGAACGGACTGATCGGTGAACGGACTGATCGGTGAACGGACTGATCGGTGAACGGACTGATCGGTCACATGGTGATAGGTACAGGCTGTTGTGAAGGTGCCCTGTGGTGAGGAAGGTGATGATGATCATACAATAAACTTTTGCTTCTCCGACGTGTTGAATGTTTCAGTCTGTGTGTGAATTATAACAAAGCTTCTGCTTTAATTCTGTTAACTTATAACAATATTAATCTATGAACTGTGTCGCAGGTGACAGCAGGTGAGTTATCAGGTGAGGAGCACCCTCCTGTCCACTCACCGGGGGCATGGTGAACCCGGGGGGCAGCTGGATGGTGGTCTGCTGCTGAGGCCGGACAGCCAGGGGGGGCTGAGGAGCAGCCGCCCGGGTGGAGCTCGCCACCAGCCCGGGTCTCTGCTGCTGGATGGAGGTGGCCACCACCGGGGCGCCCGGCGGCCTCACCACGGCCACCGCCGGCTGAGCCACTCCGTTCACGGCGGGTTTGATCCCGGCGGCCGTCAGGGTGACGGCAGCGGTGCTGGTCCCGGTCTGAGCCTGGCTGATGGGGGGCTGGACTGCAGGCGGAGGGGTGCTCGCCAGGATGACGGAGTTCCCAGAAACCGGCTGGCTGGGCACCAACATCTTGGTGTGCATCAGAGGGTTGCTGTGGTTCACAACCTGAGAGGTGGAGGCTGCCGGGGAGGGGGCTCCCTGGGTCACCAGCTTCGGGTCGACGCCGTTCTGGGCCACCGGGCTGGGGTGTCTCTGCAGGGCTGCAGCGGGAGCCGCCGCCGAGGACTGAGGAGCAGGAAACCCGGGCTGTGCAGCCATGGAGGCGATGATGGTGGAGCCGCCGGCGCTGACAGCACTGATGACGGTGCTGGCCCCGGCGGGGGACGCGGCAGCGGGCGAGTTCACCAACTTTACTGCTCCGCTGTTGCCGTTTAAACTTTGTAATCCGGGAGACGCGGTCCGGATCGCCTCCGCCGCGGGGGCGACGCTGGTGCTGGGAGCCGCGCTCGGACCCAGGACCGCAGCCCGGTGGAAGCTAGCAGCCGCGGACTGAGTGGTCAAAGTTACGGGTCCCGGTACCGGGGGAATAGTGGGAGGAGAGGCTCCAACTGCTTGCAGACTAGCTCCGGTGGTGATCACGGCCCCGGCAGCGACAGAGGAGGTAGAGGAGGACAGAGTTTTGCCGGAGAGCGGCTCATTAGCGCCGGGTTCCTGGTTTAACCCCGCTTTTGGATGCCCTTGTTGCGGCTGCTCCAGAGACCCCACTTGATCGCGCACTTTCCCTGAGAACTGGCTGACAGCGGCCGGAGCTCCCTCCCGTTTCCCGTCGGAATATGAAGCAGCGGGAACCTTTCGATCGCCGAGTTGTGATTCCAGAGAGCCAACTAAGTCGCTAACTGCTTTCTCATCCACCTCATTGGAGAGCATGTCCTCCAGTGGGTCGGAGGCTCCCGCCATCTTTGATGTTGGACCGTTGTGCAAATCGTATTTTAGAATGTACGCATGCGCGGAGGATCGGTGTTGTTTTCGAGCACAGAAATAGAAGAACTAGATTTGGTGCGACCTGCAGGTAAACTGACTTCACTGTGACCTGCAGGTTAAAGAGCATCTGTTATGTGTTGCATTTGTTTTTTATTTAGTTTTCGTTTTTCATGCTGAGATTTATTTGAGCAGTGGCTCACAATGTTCCGCTTGTAGGATTTGATAATGATTAAATGTAACTTCTCAGTTTAATATCACAGCAAACTGAGTACCTTTGTAAGAAATAAGACATTTGAAGATGTCAGCTTGGACTCTGATTTGGATGTTTTACCGGCTGAATGATTAATCAAGAGGATAGCTGGCGTAGTAATCAAAATAAAAAATGGACCTATATGTATTTATTTATCTATGTTTTGATTTGTTTTTCTCAACCTATAATTTCCAAGGTCAGAAATCACTTAAAAATGTATTTGTTCCTAAAACAGATCCTGACTGCAGCTCATGTGATGCTTAATTCTATTGTTTTTACAGTATTTATATTCATAATAGGTCTAATATCGAGGGTTGGGGTGTTTGTTGGACAAAACAAACATTTTCAAGACATTTCTCATTATTTTCAGTCTAATTTTGACAAACCAAACAGTCAGTGGATTCATGGAGGAAAAATCAGCAAATGAATCCAGGAGGGAAATAATCAGTAGTGTCAGTCCTGTACAAAATAATCCATAATGTAATGTATATGCATAATGTTCATTTATGCATGGTTAATAATACTGTTTTTATATAATATATGAGACATATTCTATGCATTACGTACTTTTACTTTAAATACTTAAATATTTTTATACTTTTTTCAGTAACATTTTCAAAGCAGTGCTTTTACTTGTAACAGGGTATTTTTACAGTGGGATATTAGTACCTGTACTTATGTGGAGGATCTGAATACTTCCTCCACCACTGTTACCGTCAGCGCCTTGAAAACAGCGCTGCTGGTTGTTTGCTCTTCTATCTTGCACAGATCTATAGTTCACGGCGCAGCGTAAACGCGCGATATTATGATTTCCCGTTAGCCCCCGCGCGCAGAGCCATTCGATGGAGGATGAGGTAGCCATGTTGTAGCGGTGAGACGAGCGACTTGGTGGAAAAGCACAATCCGGACGAATTTGGTGTAGAATCAATACTGTCGACCGCGCGGTTCCGAGGAGCCGTCAGTTCTGTTCCCTGTTTGGACCGCCGAGTTCTAGAAGACACCATGAGCGGCGGGACGCCTTACCTCGGCAGCAAAATCAGCCTGATTTCGAAGGCCGAGATTCGCTACGAAGGAATCCTCTACACTATTGACACCGAGAACTCGACTGTCGCACTTGCTAAAGGTAACTCAGCTAGTCGGCTAATGCTGCTGTGCAGCAGGTAGCACGAGTCCGTGTTGTTATGAGCCAGCGTTTATTCATGTGTTCTGAATCAAGACTAAAATGTGATTTGGTGCCAGACGGGGTTCAGCAGGCTGGTGTGCGCCGGTTTAATGCAGAGTCGTATCGTGAACAATTTAATAACGTTAGCCAGGTGGCTAGCGTTAGCTTTCTACCACAAGCTAACAGACATATGCTAGCATGCTATAGCGTTACCATTACCGAGTAGTAACGTTGCGCTAGGATGCTAAAACATCCGTCACGAAAGCTAATAGCAACAAGACTTCGTCCGATACAGATTTAAATTGCAGAAAGGAGAAACAGCACAGTAAAGACCAGCTGACATCTTACTGAGCTCTGACGCGCTCACTCGATAACTGTTCAGCTGTTTGTAACGTGAGTCAGCTTTCCAAGTTGTCAGCTCGCGTTAGCAGGTCGGCTAGCTGTCTGTACGCGGTGCCTGCAGCAGTGACACGTTCATGTAACCGACAGCAACATGTTGATGTGACGTTCACTGACGGGCAGTTTAATCAGTTTCAGGTGAGAATAAAAGCAGCTTAATGTGGCAGGCTGAACATCTGACGTCACTGAGTGCGCACTAGTCTCACCTGGTTCACTAACAACAGATTATGACGACAAACGCTTTAATGAAAAAGCAGAGACAATTTCCTGACTGTCAAGAATCAGCATAGACATTTATGTGTTTAAGACGGTACCGACCCAGATCAAGTCTCTGAGCAGCAGTCCACAACCCAGAGATACCTGGTGGTCATGGAAGAAGAGGAAAACACGGACATATTTACAAATGACGACACTGCTTGAAAACCGACTCAAGTGATTATGATAATTTGTAAGTTGTTGAAACAAGTTTAAGAAACTGCAGCAGAACCAAAGCTGTGCTCGTTCTAGCTGCTGGGTTTCAGAGTGAGGCAGATACGTGATGTGAGCGGCGGAGTCGCTGCTTACATTGTGATGTATTGATCTTTTAGTGCTGCACTTGACCAGACAGCTGCCATCATTTAACATGCTGCCTGCGACCAGGAGCACCAGAGAGCGCAAATATAACAGACGACCTGTTGAAGCCACTTCTGCTAGTGTCTGTGTTGATGATGTGTCACACCTGGACAGGTGTTATCCCCCTAACATGTGAGGCTAACTAACATGTGAGGCTAACTAACATGTGAGGCGTTTGCTTCTCGTCAGTTCGTTCCTTCGGCACAGAGGACCGGCCCACCGACAGGCCCATCCCACCTCGAGACGACACCTTCGAGTACATCATCTTCAGAGGCAGCGACATCAAGGACCTGACTGTGTGTGAACCGCCCAAACCAACATGCTCTCTTCCTCAGGACCCCGCCATCGTCCAGGTAGACCTTCACACACGCAGCTGGAGGGTGGGGGTGTTCAGGGAGAGGTCACGGTGTCACAGTAACCCTCTCTGTTGTCCTTGTCAGTCGTCCATGAGCTCCAGCTCCTCGTCTTCTGCAGCCGCTGCTCCGACTCCCTTCCAGTCTGCTGGTTCCTACGGCCTCTTCAACCGAGCTCCAGTTCCTGCCTATAACCAGTTCAGCGCCAGTCCGCTGGTTTCCCCTCAGTTTGGACCAGTTGGTGTTGGTAAGCACAACACTTTGGCTCATCGCAGAGTCTCTGTTATATCAGTCTTGTGTTGTATGTGCATGATATCCAAGGGTTGGGGGTCTCTGTGGCTCCTGCACCACGTACATCATGCCACAGAAACCGAGGAGGGACGGATTCATGGCATCAGTGTGACTTCAGACAGTCGAGGCCGTCACTCTCCTCCCTACATGAACCAGAGCAGCAGAGTTGTGAGCACAACGCTGATGCTGACTGTAGTGTAAGTGACTGTGAGCTTCACGAGAGGCTGCTGGGTTTATCAGAACATAACTGCACACCAACGTTTACTCAGTGATATTAAAGTAGTGTTTCTGTGAAGATGATTCCACCCACAACAGGGAGAATATTATATGTGTGTGTATATATATCAATTATTTGTATTATTGATTAACCTGACGGCTGATTTGTAGAGCTCAATCGATACATGAGTCAGCTGATATTATCAGCTGATATCGGCACTGATGTCAATTAAGACATTCAAGTTTATTCAGTCAAACTTAGATTATATAATTTATAGATTATATAACGTCTTTTTAAATCAACGTGCAGTTTAAAGTGTTTTACAAGTGACTGAATGAAAACTGGTTCAGAGACTGATGAACAAGCGTCACCATAAAGTAACGGATACGATAAAAAACGAGCCATAAAGATGAAATATTACACAACCGAGTTGTTTTTAAAAAAAACAGTGAAATAAAAGTAAAAACCTGTTGTGGCACTATAAGTTGGATGATTGTCACACAGGTGTGATGAACTCATTTTAGGGGAAAAGCAGCAGATCGTCAGATTTAAGCAGCTGAAGCTGATATTTGACGGGTTTGATTGAAGGCTGACTGATGTGGCAGCTGATTTTTCTTCCATAGACTAATTGATCGGTTGTGTAATCCAGGGTTTCCCAGTCCCAGTCCTGGAGGACCACTGCCCTGCACGTTTTAGATGTGTCCCTCCTCCACCACACCTGATTCAAATGATCAGCTCGTTATCAGGCCACTGCAGAGCTTGATGACGAGCTGATCATTTGAATCAGGTGGTGGAGGAGGGACACATCTAAAACATGCAGGGCAGTGGCCCTCCAGGACTGGGACTGAGAAACCCTGCTGTAATCGATCAGCTCTGTTCATGTCAGCGTGTTTTTTTAATGTTTGTATTGTTTGCTGGGCCCGGCCCCGGAGCAGCGCCGCGGCCGGGCCTGGCCCCGAGCAGCGCGGGCCGGGCCCAGCCCCGGAGCAGCGCGCGGGCGGGCCCGGAGCAGCGCGGGCCGGCCCCGGCCCGGAGCGGCGCAGGTCGGCCCGGCTCTCTGGGTGAAGCTGGAGGTAAAAACCTGAAGGAAGCTGCTTGTAAAGAGACTGGCAGACGTGTGTGTCTACAGCAGCAGCTGGTACCAGATCACATCTGACTTATTTACACCAGCGTGAAAAGTAATCTGGACCGTCTGATAAGAACTCCTTCACTGACCTGCGGGTCAGTGCAGAACCTGCAGAACCTGCAGAACCAGACAGGTGATGTTTGTTTGCCTGGATGAGCTCAGCTTTACAACCTTTAAGGACTTTCACACTGCAGCTCGGCTTGTTCGCTCCGGTCCATCTCCTGGTGGATCAAATGTCTGCAGGGTGGAAATATTTAGATGATCCAGCAGCGACATGTAACATCTGCAGACGTTTCACGAGGGGCAACAGAAGAGCTGCATTTATACGACACACTTTATACGTCAGGTAAAAAACAACAACACTCAGCTAAACAACGAGTTCACTCGAGCAACACAGCAAAGACACGGAAGCAACAAACACTCGCAGACACTTTCAAAAGCTTTCACACCGCCAACTAACAAATACCTGATTTCATCAGGTTTCCGTCGTTTGAGTCGACTCTTTGTTTGTGTCCTTTTCTTCTTCTGTGGTTTCCTGCAGCGGCTGGAGGCTCAGCTCGCACTCTCACAGCAAACATTCAGTCAGCGTTATTTTCCAGAGTTTTAGAGATTCAGTCTGAATGTGATGGTTGTTTGGTCAGCAGCAGAGTTTCACACAGACAGCAGAGGAAAGGAAACAGAGCAGGTAGGCAGCCTGCTCAGGTGCAGCTCCAGCTGACTGGCCTCTGTCAGGTGCAGTCGGTGTTGACTCCTGGTCAGGTTGATTTCTCCGAGTCGCTGACAGCGTGACGCACTAACCCTGATCTCTGCCTGCTTTGCTCCAGGACGCAGCAGCCCCGGTCTGGACCCGCTGAGGAAGAGCCCCACCCTGGAGCAGGTGATGCAGACGGCCCCGTCGGCCCCGACCGCCGCCACCACGGCCCCGGCCCCCGGCCTGGGGCGCAGGAGCCCCGCCCACGGCCGCACAGCCCCCTCCGCGGCGGTCCGAGCAGCCAGAAGGTCCAGCAGCAGGAGGGTGTGGACACGAGGAGGGGTGAGACTGTGAGGGGAGGCCGCAGCAGCCAGGGCTGGGCTGCACCCCGAACCATCACTGCTGTAGATAGGGCTTCATCTGCAGGGCTTTCCCACTCGGTCTTTAGCCACGCAGGTGAGACCTCAGGCCGGACGTCCGCACACAGAGCCACGGCTCGCTCCTGAGCGCACACGCACACAGCCAGATCGTTTCATTTGAGCAAAACAAGTCCAGATGCTTGATCGATCAGCCGATCAGCTACACACAGCCGGCCGGAGGCCCTGCAGCCAGGGGTTATCGTATCTGCTAACGTATTCTGTAGTGTAATTCTTCTAAGTCTTAGTCGAACAATCTCGAGCTTTTTAACATCTTAACATCAGGGGACTTTTATTGTGAAGAATTCAGAGGGAATAAAAGGTGTTTGTCAGACTGTTCTTCACTGATACTGCAGAGAGGAAGAGACGATCTCCTCTGACCGCGACTCCACAGATGAACGGTGTCATCAGTTAAAGACACACCTTCACGCAGGTAGCTCTGTTGTCATGGAAATGCAGATCCATGCTGTCAGACGGAGTCATGAACACACAGTTGAACATTTCAGTAAAGTTAGTTATAGTTCCTGGAAGAAAGAAATGTGTGAGTTCATCTGTAGAACAGATCTATCAGGTGTTTACTGAAGTTCATTTATAATCTGTGTGTTCACAAAGCGTTTCTCTTCATATCGCTGCTCTCAGGTTTGTGTTTCCAGCCAATCAGACGATGGTTAGGCTGCTTCTGATTGGCTGTTTTGTGTCTGAACGAATGTTTACTGAGAGACGCTGTGAGGAAAACTGAGCGGAAGCTGCTGAAGCTAAAAGACTTGATTCTTGTTTTTGCTCAGATGAAATGTTCCTGATGTTGGTTTGTCTGTGAAACATGCTTCCTGCTGAGTAAGGAACCTTCTCTCTGCTGTGGAGGAGGCCGTGCGCTCAGGACTGAGGTCCAGCTCAGCTCCATAGTCCGAAAGAATAACTTCTACTCTGTGATCTGTTAACGTTTTGTTCCAGAGGTCCCACATATGAAAGCGTTGTGCCTTGTGTGAAGGTAGGAGACGAGCGCCTGCAGGGCTGTTTTCTCCTGACTGTTGACGTTGTTTTGGAAGACTAAAAGCTTCTGCTATTCCAGGAACAGACGCCCCCAAAGTCCCCAAACCAGAGAGCGAGCAGGCGCGAGCTGAAGGCAGGGATCCCAGTAAACGCTCCGCAGGTTAAACCCTCCTCTGCTCTGACATCCAACAGCCATCCGACTGCATGCTGTCCGCTTCCCTTCCAGCCGGCGGACCATCCTCTCATCCCGCAGCAGCCTTCATCCTCTGACCTGGTTTCCTTTGCTAGTGAACGTGTGTGCAGATTGACATGCTGCTCATGTCAATGGACTGGCGGCGCTGACACGCTGTCAGCTGGTGTTTTCATACCTGAGAATGCCCCTGAATGATTTTCTCCATGTTTGATGTGATTTTATTTTGTCGTGGTGAAGCTAACATCTGAAGGCCAGCTGTCGTTTACGGCTCTTCACTAACTCATTTTCTTCTGCCATAGTGGATGTGCTTTGGTTTATGACCTCATGTGTTGCCATGTGGTGTGTTTGTGTCACTGCCTCTAAACCTGCTTCATCAGGCAGCTCATGTTCCTGTCGCTGTGTTGTGTAGTGGCTGCCGGCGCACCGGCTAACCGCCGCGGGCGAGGAGGCGGACACCGCGGCAGAGGACGCTTCAACGTTCGCCGAGACGGACCCATGAAGTTTGAGAAAGACTTTGACTTCGAGAGCGCCAACGCCCAGTTCAACAAGGAGGAGATCGACCGGGAGTTCCAGAGCAAGCTGAAGCTGAAAGGTATTTGACGGAATCCAGGGAGAAATGATGTTTGAGGCATTTTAGCAGCGTGATGCGTCCGTCTGTCGCTCCTCTGAGGATCTGAAGCGTTTCCACTGTTTACTGAGACTAAAGATGTTGGTGAACAGCAGCTCTGCTGATGTCAGAGGTCATGGCAGCTGCTGTAAAACTGTCTGCTGCTAGACAAGTAAACATAACTGCAAGAACAGCATGTGAGAAGATATCAGACAAATATTCAAATGAGATGAAAAATGTGTCAGTGTGAAAAATAACAGGTTGTTTTGTAACTTCAGATATCTTCAGTCTGACTTCAGAGTGTGAAACATAACTTCAGTATATAAACTCAGTATCACGTGGTCGCTCGTCCGGTCTGTGGCGTGTTTGGGCGGGTTGTGTCCGGTGGCCTCCACATGAAGCCGTCATGACGGCAGAAATGTGACTGACTGTGTCGTCGCTCAGATGAGAAGACGGAGAAGTCTGAGAAAGCGGTGAACGGGGAGGATAAGGGCGACTCTGGTGTGGAGACGCAGAACAGCGAGGGGAACGCTGACGAGGAGTGTGACCCGCTCGGACCCAACTGCTACTACGACAAGTCCAAGTCTTTCTTCGACAACATCTCCTGTGACGACACCAGGTACGAGTCCCTGCGATCACACGGTGACACGAGTCTCCTCACAGCTTCATGTGAACACAGTGAAACATGTTTCTGTGACACTGACTCATCTTCTCTTCTCCAGGAAAGCAAATGAAAAGTCTGGAGGCTCAGCTTTCCCAAGGTAACTCCTCCTCTGGTCACGTGACCGCGTGAAGGCATCAGTTAGTATCTGGGTTTGATGAACATTTGAGTTGTAGCTGTGGTTGGTGTGCACAGAGCGCTGAGAGGAGCTGGTCTCTGCTCGCTCTGACGTCAGGTAATAAACAGCCACCTGCTGACGCTCGTTCACACATACAATAAATCAGTTGAGTTCATTGTTACTAACCAGCAGCTTTCTGACTGTAAATCTGTCAGCACAGTGAGAACGACACCTGCTGTGAAGCATCTTAGTACAGGAGAGTTCAGTCTGACAGCTGCAGAGTCGTCAGCTGAAATAAAATGTGACCAGAAAAACTCAATCGTAGATTTGGAGCTCTGTGACTCATCTGGGTTTTATACGAAGCGTTGGCCTGCAGACGACCTGGTTAGTGTCGGATACGAGCCGTCGTCGTTTATCAGGATTCATCAGGATTGTATTTTATGTCTTTATTTTTCAGTATATTTTTGGGGCCTTTAGCTTTATTGATAGAACAGCTGAAGATATGACAGGAAACAGGATGAGAGAGAGGGGAGGGAGCCGGGACTCGACCTCGGGCCGCTGAGCGAGGACGCAGCCTCTGTAGATGGACGCTGCCTCTGTAGATGGACGCAGCCTCTGTAGTTGGACGCTGCCTCTGTAGATGGACGCAGCCTCTGTAGATGGACGCAGCCTCTGTAGATGGACGCAGCCTCTGTAGATGGACGCAGCCTCTGTAGATGGACGCAGCCTCTGTAGATGGACGCAGCCTCTGTAGATGGACGCAGCCTCTGTAGATGGACGCTGCCTCTGTAGATGGACGCTGCCTCTGTAGATGGACGCAGCCTCTGTAGATGGACGCAGCCTCTGTAGATGGACGCAGCCTCTGTAGATGGACGCAGCCTCTGTAGATGGACGCTGCCTCTGTAGATGGACGCAGCCTCTGTAGATGGACGCTGCCTCTGTAGATGGACGCTGCCTCTGTAGATGGACGCAGCCTCTGTAGATGGACGCTGCCTCTGTAGATGGACGCAGCCTCTGTAGATGGACGCAGCCTCTGTAGATGGACGCAGCCTCTGTAGATGGACGCAGCCTCTGTAGATGGACGCTGCCTCTGTAGATGGACGCTGCCTCTGTAGATGGACGCTGCCTCTGTAGATGGACGCAGCCTCTGTAGATGGACGCTGCCTCTGTAGATGGACGCTGCCTCTGTAGATGGACGCTGCCTCTGTAGATGGACGCTGCCTCTGTAGATGGACGCTGCCTCTGTAGATGGCCGCTGCTCTGCCAGCTGAGCCGAGCGGCGGCCGTATCATGGTGGTATTGTTGAGTAGTGCAGAAGGTTTGTCTCCAGCTGACCGTCACTGTGCTGTCGCTCCACCTGACGGAGGACGTGAGCTCATCTCTCCATCACCTCCTCCTGCAGGGAGCGGAGGCAGACCTGGGCCGAGGAGAGGAGGATGAACGCGGAGACGTTCGGCATCCCTCTCCGTCAGGGCCGAGGGCGCGGAGGTTACCGTGGACGTGGCGGGATGGGCTTCCGTGGAGGTCGGGGTCGTTCGGCCAGCCGAGGGTCCTTCGGGCCGCCGCAGGGAGGAGGCGGCTTCAGGGGAGGATACAGAGGAAACCAGGCGGGACGGGAGTTTGCCGACTTATCAGCATACAGGGTAAAAGATGATGTGCTGCTCTCATGTGACAAACGAGATGATCAGTAGACTTTTACCTTTCAGCTGCTTTCAGCTTCTTTCTTCAACAGCGTCAGAATCTTTGGACTCTTGATGGTTGAAAGTTTTATGAAATGAAAATCTAACATTAAACTGTTAATTTATGTAAAGTACCAGCTTCATACCAACATGGTCTCCACTGGAACACGATCCACAGCAGCATGACAGATGAAACAACACTGAAAATAAGAAAGTTCACTTAACAGGAGGAAAGATCACAAGACTTCTGTTCCATATTTTCTAAAATGTGTCCTGATGCAATCAAATAAAAATATCAGTCACATTATTGTCAAATCAAAGATGGAAGAGTTCACAGAAGCTTCTGATGAAGTCCTGACGAACAGAAACCAAATGCCACGTCAGGTTTTAATAGTTCTTCTGCACTGAAAATGAAAATTGTGATTCAAAGTGATGATGAACACGAATCATAAATCATATTGTAATATCTGTCAAAATAGTCTCAGTGATTGTTTCACTGCTTGTCAGCCTGCAGACATGATGTGTGTCGGTGCGGCAGGTTGACTCAGTGTCTCCAGCATAGCGTCCTGTCTTCTGTTGAGCTGCTCCTCCTCCAGCGAGCTGAACATCTGTACTGACGTTTGCTGTGAAACTGACCCGTGTTAATCCAGAATGTCTGTCTGGTTTCTGTCGTTTCTTCCAGAAGGACAACAAAGTGGCAGCGTAGTCTGGACGGCAGGAGAATCGACACAAGGTGGAACTTCTTCACGCTTCAGTGGAAAACAAATAGTTTGAGTTTTGTTGACTAAAATTATGAAGATTGTCTACTAGTTGTATATTTGTCACCAGCACTGGGGTAGACTGCTGAATACAACGATGGAAACAACAGCAGCGCAGTTTATCAGAAAAAAAACATTTTAAAAAGTCCAAATCTCTTCAAAAGTAATTTCCAGGTGGCTGAAATAATTCTGTACAAATGTCATATTTCAGAGTAACTGTTCTGTTTTTCAATGAATGATGTTCGGCCCTTTCCTAAACCTTCTTTGATATTTTGTTAGCTGTCGCGGGTCGTCCACACAGTTGTTAGCCTCACTGACATGGCTTTATTTGGGGGGGGGGGTCGGTCCGGTTCGGTTCGGTCTATCCTGTAACGTAACTTCAGCACCAAACAGCCCGCCGGCCCAGTCACACCTTTCTAACATGTATTTTTCTACTCTAACATAGACTCTGATGCTGTTCTGTAGTCGGCCCGCTCACTGTCGTCTCTCCGCCCGTCTCCACTCGCTGTGCTCGTGATCCTCACCTGACGTCACTTCTCAGCTCTCTGTTCTTTTCTTTAGTAAACGGTGGGACGGTTTCTTCACCAGGCGTCGCTCTGCGGCAGAGACGGTGACACGTGTACCCGGCTGGTGTTTGTGGTAGTTTTGACTCCCGGTCCACAAGCTAACTCGGGCTGGGACGCAGGTGGATCATAGGTCAAAGTTCAGTCGCTTTCTTCTTTATCTCTTCACTTATCTTTGTTGACGAGTCTCCGGTACGTAACGATGCTGCAGTCGGCTCCAGGTCATTCAGCTGCAGAGTAGATCCACACAGACGCCCTGTCGAACCTGCGGAGACGTGGAAGATTTAACGTGTCTAAACCCAACGAACATGTTCACAAGACGAGGATTCATTCAGTGTTCTGTCTTGAATAACAAAGAAAAGCTCGCTATGAATTTTCCACATTAAACGTGAATTATGCATCATCTTATAAAGTGGTTCAGACATCAAGTCATTCTGATCTCTGGTCAGATTTGTAGAAAAGTTGCATTGATTGGACAAAAAATGAAAAGGATTAAATAGTTGAATAAAAAAAAGAGTTCTTTTCTCAGAAGAACTAAAGTCTGAACTCTGAGACGGGTCCGAATCGTCTTCTGAGGCAGACGCAACGTCACAGCTTCCTCAGGGACTGAAACAAAGAGAAGACGCGTCTCACTCGTCCGTCCAGCAGAGAGAAGCTAAACTTTAAGTTCTCAACAGTTGGAAAGCTCGAGACAATAAAACCACATCAAACACAAAGTCAGCTGAAGAAGCTACAGCGTGTGAAGAAGTGGAATTATTAGTATTTCATCTTCATTTAGTTGTGATTTGATTCACAACAGAGATAATTAGTTCATTTAACAGAGACAAAGGAAAATAATTGTCCTTCAACAAGTTTTAACTTGAATTCTGACAGAATAAATAAATGTATCGTCTGTTTAGACACTTTGAATCTTCCGTAGAGCCGTTTGTGTTCGTCCACTCAGTGTGTTTGTTGGGCTGCTTCATGAGACACACTCGTTTATAATCTCACACACACACACACACACACACACACACACACACACACACAGGTGATGTGAGCCACCTGTTCACTTCAGCTCCACACAGTCGACCTGAAGCCACTAACTTTGTCGCGGTGCTGCACAGGAAGTGATGTCATCTATAGATAGAAATCCTGGACAGTAGAAATGAGCTGGCCGTCTGCGTGCAGCCACGCAGCGTTGCAGCGACACGCAGACGTGCTGGAGAGGCTGTGACGGGTCGGGTCGGACGAGTTCTGGCCCGGCAGCATTGAAGTACTTGTTTTGATCAGATTTGAACTTGAGTTGCACTTTTGTGAAGTGGATGAAGAATAATGCTGTTTTCTTTCCATCTGTCCTGAGATTGTAACACTGTGACGTCGTCATGGTAACTGACTCCCCGAGAACGAACTCGTTCAAACAACAGACTGATGAACACTGATCCTCGCAGACCCGGGTCCAGATCAATTCAGCAGAAAAGTTTGATTATGTTGCAGCTAATGTTCTTGTAGATGTGGGAGTTGAGTGCAGACCTGTGTGGACCCGGGTCTGATTCTGTAGAGATGTTTTAAATGATGGCTTTCTTGGCTTTGACTCCAGAATGATCAAATCCCCAAACTGTTGTGAGAAGATGTCCAGCTGACGTGCAAAGCTACCTTTAAAGTTCTGACAGGTGCTCAGGAAGTGTAGAGGAAGTGAGTTCTGTCTCGATTCGCCTTAATGCTCGAGAATAAACGCTAACGTCACATCAGAGATCGGACCAGTGTGACGGGAAACTAAAGATTTGAGACTTTGTGTTGAACCGGAGCTGTAAACGTGACGGTCGACAGGAGCGAACTTGTTTCCTGTTAGAGACGCTGATCTTCTGCTTTAAGGCGCCGAAACCAGCTGCTAAACCCACCGGACCGTTTCAGGTTGGACACAACAAGAAAACCGTCAGCGGACAGATGTGCCTCCAGAACACAAAGCACGTCATCACTGATCAATAGAATGATCATTCTATTGATCAGTGATGACGTCACAGCAGCATTTTAATGATGTAAAATCCTCAGCAACAGAATTTACTGTCGACTTCGTTAGAAGAAGTTTCTATATTCAGTCACTGGACGATTTAATTTATTAAAGGCAAATCATGAAGCTGATGCAGAACAAAGAACTTTCCACTATGATAATTTAAAGTATCAATTAATCTGATTATTAATTGGAAAATAAAAATGTTTTCACTGCAACTCAACTGTCATGTAATTAATTTATGTCTAATACAGATTGATCAGTGTGTTAATTGATAGTGATAGATTAGTCTCCATATGTTAACATCCATCTTTGAGCCCATAAAGATCCGATCAGCAGCTGAACAGAGCTTTTCTTGTTGTGTTGGACCGGCTGTGGTTCTGTGTTGGACCGGCTGTGGTTCTGTCTCAGAACACATCTGTTTTTCTCAGCTCTGTTCTGAAGGGAACATTTCTGAAGCTCGTCTTGGGGATTTCTCTCCAGTTCGGACCGCAGTGGTTCTGACCGCAGTGGTTCTGACCGCAGTGGTTCGGACCGCAGTGGTTCGGACCGCAGTGGTTCTCAGTTCTTCAGCTGACATCAACAAGAGCGGGAGAACCAGCCGGGCTCGGACCGCCTCATCTCAGCTTGTGGTGATGAAATGGTTTAATAATTCTGATGACAGTTGGATGTTTGACAGCGTCTCCACAATAAACATGAATCTACAGCTGCTTAGCTTAGCTTAGCTTAGCTTAGCTTAGCATAAAGACTGAACGGGGGAAGTGATGGCCTGGCTCTGTTAATCTCCACAAAAAAAGAGTAAAAGTAGTGGACTTTGTTCAGAGTCGTTATGCTAAGCTAAGCTAACTAGCTGCTGACGATAGCTTCATATTTCCTGCTCAGACACGAGATGGATGAGTGTGAAAGAAGAAGAGCATTAAGCTGAGTGTTTAAATCCTTACACACCTTCAGATAATCCATCGGATGTGACTTCAGCGCCGCCGACAGGAAACAAACTCGCTCATCAACACATTCATATGTGATAAATGTGTCAGCTCGGCAGGTTTAGGGCCCGGTTCTGGTTCCTCTGGGGGAGTGGAGAACCACTGACCTGTGAGAAGGGTTTGAGCCTGGATGTTTAAAGGAAGCCCTTCAGTTCTTCACACCAGGTTTGACCGGTATACAAACAACACACAACACTACATGATGCTCTGTCTGTCAGTCGCCACAACATTGGGTGGAGAGAGATTTTTCGATAAAGGTTGATGATGCAATAACTGAAGCGAGTGTTGGTTTGAGCATCCGGAGGCGGCAGCAGGCGCACCTGTTCTCCACCTCCGGCTTCCTTTAACACTCTCTGGAGTCACAGCCACACGTTTTGTCTTTGCACCCAGCATGGCGTCCTCCTCTGTGGGCCTCAGTGGACTGGGGTTTTTATTAAGAGCAAATAATAAACCGTTGTTCATTAATCTGTCGGCCTCCGTCTCCTCTGTACTCTTCACACTGTGGCTGACTGAAGACGTTTAACTTCCTGCAGCTGGTCCTCACTGAAGGTGTCCGAGTCTTCAGTCCGGTCCAAACCTTTCAGAACACAGCCAGTGACCGGGACCGAACCTGTACCTTGTACCTTTACCAAGTAGAAAGGTGGCAGGGTCCGCCACATATAAACAAAGTAAAACAGTATAAACTTTGTTGTTCTTTAAGGTCTTTATTCAGTTTATTCAGTCATGAAAACAAAGAGTTTGATTATTTAGTTTATGCAGAAAAAAAATCAGTCGATGAATATATCT
Source organism: Lagodon rhomboides (assembly GCA_039737535.1). Classification (NCBI taxonomy): domain Eukaryota; kingdom Metazoa; phylum Chordata; class Actinopteri; order Spariformes; family Sparidae; genus Lagodon; species Lagodon rhomboides. The sequence continues at coordinate 33,423,508 of CM077793.1, read as the reverse complement.
GCTCATTAAAACTACAGACTGCTCCTTTAACCTGAGTGAATTCACATGGTGCCACTCTGATCACAGGAACGTCTGCACGCTCAGAGTGATTCATGTTTCATCTCAACATGAAACTGCATCACTCTGAACGTACAGACTGATCCTGTGCTGACGTGATGATGGACACATGACTGACGTGATCACAGAGGAACACATCATTTCATTAATTCTAGCTAGCATTAGCACTTAGCTGCTACACTGCTGATATGCTGCCCTGTTTGTTTTCCATGTTTACATATTATTGTTTGCTCCTTTACCTGATGATGTCACATGTCTGACTCGTATAGACCCAATAAAGCAGGATCACGTCCACTTTACGTAATGCTCCTGCGTCTGTACTGGCACCATCAGGCCCCCGTACTCCCATCATACGCGTTATCATTTCCATGTTACATAATTAAGCCGCGGGTCTGTATTGTTGGCACATCTCGGCCTCCATCCTCTCATTGGACGTGACTGGTCGGTGCAGTGGGCGGGGCCTATCCAGCGGGCGGGGCGGGGCGTCAGCAGCCATTGGTCCAGCCGGTGTCACCACCTCTGAGCGGTGCAGCAGCTCCATCCTGCCTCTTCATCTGCTCCTGAACGCCGCACGGAGACCAGTCCACCGCTGCCGAGCCCGGAGTCAGTCAGTCAGCCAGTCAGCCAGCCAGCCAGTCAGTCAGTCAGCAACATGGCGCTAACGAACGATCCCAACTACAAGAAGCTGGAGCAGTGGTACAAAGCCAACGCCGGCAGCCTCAACATGAGGGACATGTTCGAGGAGGACAAGGACAGATTCAACAAATTCAGGTTGGAGACACGTGAGGGTGGACGTGATGATGATGGTGGCGGTGATGGTGGTGATGAAGGGGAGGTGGGCGTGAAGCGAGCCTGCAGTCTGCAGACATCACGCGGAATTAACAGAATTAAAGGAAACCCAGAGTTCTGCACATTACATGTTTATCTGTGTATCGGCTCCCGACCAGCAGCTCGGATCGATAATCTTCCTGTTGTCGTCACAAGGTCATCGATTCATAACACGTCGTCTCTGCTTGTATTTCCTGCCCGAACCCGTCCCCTGTGTTCTGGTTCCGACCTGCTCTCACAGGTCCGTCCAATCCTCCGCTCGTTCGTCTTAAACCGTGTGAACGGAGCGAGAGCAGGCCTCCGGTACAGCCTGCTACTGTTAGCCAGCATGCTAATGTCACTGCGTCCATTATCGGACGCTTTGGTTTCCGTGTGAAGGTTTTTCTGCTTAAAAGCTTCAAATGTTGAATTAAACACTTTGACGGACACAGAAGCTAAACGTCACTGTGTGACGTAACGGTCCGCGGCTAACGCTAACGCTAGCTAAACATGACGTTAGTTCCTAAAGTCGATATTTGGACAAGGAGATGAAATAAACTGCTCAAAATGACGATTTAAAGTTAAAGACAGTTTAATGATGAATCTCCTCGGTGTGTTGTCACAGTTTACTGGCTGACATGTTGAATATGTAAAGATCAATAGTGTCTGATATGTACTTAGCACGGCAGCTAATCATATCTACCGTTACAGAGCAGCTAGCTGAAGCTAACAGAGACAGACCTGTTGAAGTGAACACGATGAAGATGATGAAGATGATGATGAAGATGTGTACTGAGCTGAATCAACCTGTTAGCACAGTGTTAGCTGACTGTCCGATAATGGACGCAGCCTGTTAGCAATGGTTCTTTTTAAATCTCTTGAAATCAGAAACATTTCAACCGAATAGTGTGTGTGTGTGTGTGTGTGTGTGTGTGTGTGTGTGTGTGTGTGTGTGTGTGTGTGTCATAATGAGGAGCCGTGTTGGAGGCTGCATGTGTACGTGCTCTGCGACACACCTCCCCCTGCTCCTCCCCCTCATCCAGCTCCCCCCTGCTCCTCCCGATCCTGCTCCTCCTGCTCTTCCAGCTCCTCCCACTCCTCCCGCTCCTCCTGCTCATCCCGTTCCTCCAGCTCCTCCTGCTCCCCCCTGCTCCTCCCGATCCTGCTCCTCCCGCTCCTCCTGCTGTCAGACAGGAACCGTCACTGCCGATGATGATCTCAGGCTCCATGAAGATGCTGCAAGTTGTTCTTATTTCAGCTTAATGCTCAAACACTGCTGTGATTATCATCAGGTTACTGCCGTGTGTGTGTGTGTGTGTGTGTGTGTGTGTGTGTGTGTGTGTTGGTCTCTTTACGTTTATTTTTCCTCCACAAACTGTTTTCGTGCTGAACTGATCAGATAATCCTGAACCATGTTCTTCATGATGCGACGTCTCATTTTGTCTGACCAACACGTTCAATGAGCTTTAATATCTGAACAGATGAAATTTAACTTCAGTAAAGTTACTGTAGTTCATTCAGCATATTAATGATTTCAGTCGTTCTCCATGAATCTCCTTCTGTCTGTTCTGCATCGGTGTCGGATCGGTTCTGATCAGTGTCACGATGTGATGATGACTTGATTGAATGGTGGTGTGGACGGTCCAGTTCCTCCTGAATCCCTGCAGGTTCTCTCTTTCTCGCTCCTTCAGGAGAAACCAGAAAAGCAGGCCGGAGCTGACCGACCCGCACACGGTGTGTCTGTGTGGCAGAACTGGTTCTGATCCATGAACCTGATGTGTAGATAATCACTGACAGGTTCTGGAGGTGTTGGTACTGTGGCACCAACAGATGTTATTTACATGAATGGAGGCGGGTCAGAACATCAGGAGGCCCAGAGGAGTCGATGCTCTTCATGAATCTGTCCACTGTTTTCTGTATTGATTAGTTTGGTCTATAAAATGTTGAATACTGTCGATCAGTGTTTCGTCCTCAAAGATCTTCAGTTTACTGCCCGAGGACAGAACCAGAACATATCCACATTAACGAGCTGACAGCAGAGAGCTCACATGGATCAATCAAAGTGGCTGGTGATTGATCAGATAGTTGACACAGAATCGATCACGTCTTCTGATCAAACGTCTCTTTGTGTCTCTGACGGACAGCACGACTCTGGAGACAGACGATGGAGACATCCTGCTCGACTTCTCCAAGAATCTCATCAACCAGGAAGTGCTGACCATGCTGCTGGCTATGGTAACACACACACACACACACACACACACACACACACACACACACACACACACACACACACACACACACACACACACACACAGCTGAAGCTGTCTCCTCTAATCAACCATAAGCCTCTCTGCTCAAACGAACGCAGCCTGAGCTTCTCTCAGATCTGATCACCGTCCAGATGTTAATCAGCTGTGACACTTTGTAAACACGCTGCTGATTGGCTGATCGATCAGAGGAACCAGACAGGTCGTCTTCACACCTGGAAGAAGGAAACAGCAGCTGTTTGTGAACACACGTCTGTTTCGTTGAACCAGTCGGCACCAGACTCCCTTAACAAATGTGTCAGTTTAGTGAGTTGTTGAGTTGGAGACACTTTATAAACTCTGTGAAACTCTGTCTCTGACTCATTCTGCATTATTTGGACCTTCTTGTAAATTCAGCAGAAGTTCTACATGAACAAAATGAACCAGGTAACCAAACTACTGAGAACTAGAGTTGGCATCATGTCTGTAGATGAAGACATCGACACTTGTTCCTTTTGTTATCAGGATGTTGAAAGTGTGCCTGTTGCCTCACAGCCCACTTCTCCTTCAGCTGCATGCTGGGAAACACTCAGATTGTTTCTGTCAGCCGGTCTTTGGAAATTCACCCCGACAATGTTTTTGTCCTCAGAGTTAAACAGTTCCTGATAAAACCTGTCCTGATGCTCAGACACAATGAAGCAGGAAGATTTCAACACTTTATTTTGAAAGAGGAAACTGGTATCTGGATCACAATCACAGCGAGCTGAGTGCCGCCATTGTTCAGCAGCGTCGTGTCAACATCTGGGGAATGTGGTGACACGGCCACAATACTTCCTCATCACGCTGCAGGAGAGCTGCGACACACTGCTGCTGTGTGTCCGATAAGATGCTCATGTGTGTGTGTGTGTGTCTGTGTGTGTGTCTCTGTGTGTGTCTCTGTGTGTGTGTGTCTGTGTGTGTGTGTGTGTGTGTGTGTGTGTGTGTGTGCTCTGTGTTCACAGGCCAAGTCGAGGGGAGTGGAGGAGGCCAGGGAGAAGATGTTCTCTGGAGAGAAGATCAACTTCACTGAGGTACGGAGGACAGATTCTACTTGTTACCACAGCACCGGGCCGACAGGGCCCAGGTCCACTCTGTGGTGCCGTCAGCAGGTCACCAGCGGTCCGGTCCGCCTCCTGCCCTACTAACACTGTTATGGGCTCTCTAAACTGTCACCCTCAGCTGGGTGGGCGCGAGCGTCTCAGCCCCGAGTGCACCTTGTTGTTCAGTAATTGGGTTCGGTGACCTCGAGTCGTTCACGGTGGTTCTGTTCTGTCTGAAGCCTTCAGTCATGATGAGGTTTAAGATGGACAGAGACTTGTTGAATGGATCTTTATGACTTCAGGTGATGGGAGTTCATCTGTGAGACAAAGTGTTTCACGTTTTTTAAAAGAACGTTTTCAGTCTCGATGTGGTCCGGTTCAGGAGCAGGTTCAGGTCCGGTTCAGGAGCAGGTTTAGGTCCGGTTCAGGAGCAGGTTCAGGTCCGGTTCAGGAGCAGGTTCAGGTCCGGTTCAGGAGCAGGTTCAGGTCCGGTTCAGGAAAAGCTCATTAAAGTCTGGATCAAATAAATGAGTCAACATTAATTTTTAATTTAACAGGTCAGGAAGAACAAAGATAAAGGTGTGTGTGTGTGTGTGTGTGTGTGTGTGTGTGTGTGTGTGTGTGTGTGTGTGTGTGTGTGTGTGTGTGTGTGTGTGTGTGTGTGTGTGTGTGTGTGTGTGTGTGCTGATTGCAGGGGATTCAGATCACCTGTGCAGGTGTGGAGACTCACTCCAGGTTGAGGAGTGGAAGCAGCCTGGGGGCGTTTCCCTCCCAGCCAATCAGAGTGTGGCGACACCCTGTTGAGGCCCGTTTTGTTTTCCTGGCCGCCTCATCGGTCTGAGGGAACTTTGTTTCTGAGCCCGTTCACACCTTCACAGTTCCTCTGTTCCCCGCCGGCCTGTAGCAGCACGTTTGTTCATGAAACCCAGAAGTTTCCCCGACAGTTCTGCTGTCTGTTCCTGTTGTTCTGCAGTTCACAGCCAGTTCTGCCACAGATTGATGACGAATGATTGAAGCTTCAGCTGTTCGACACATCGTCATCTGATCTGCTGCTCATTATCCTGATCAGCTGATCAATGTGAACGGTTCAGTCACAGCGAGAGAGACCAGATCACTTCTACAGACGGAGGATTAGGGCCTCAGCTGCACTCTGTTTACTGATCATTAGCTAATGTTAGCATGCTAACACGCTAAGCTAAGACTGTGAACATGTTGAACCTGCTAAACATCAGCATGTTAGCATGTTTCATTAGCACTGAGTTCAAAGTTCAGCCTCAAAGAGCTGCTGACTCATTCATCTACTCTGTGTGTGTGTGTGTGTGTGTGTGTGTGTGTGTGTGTGTGTGTGTGTGTGTGTGTGTGTGTGTGTGTGTAGGGTCGTGCTGTGCTCCATGTCGCTCTGCGTAATCGCTCCAACACACCGATCAGTGTGGACGGTAAAGACGTGATGCCGGAGGTGAACAAAGTGCTGGACAAGATGAAGGCCTTCTGTCAGGTACGTACTCTGTGTGTGTGTGTGTGTGTGTGTGTGTGTGTGTGTGTGTGTGTGTGATAAAGGTCGTGACCTTCTGCCGTCTCCTGTTTGCAGAGAGTTCGTAGCGGCGAGTGGAAAGGCTTCAGTGGGAAAAGCATCAGTGACGTGGTGAACATCGGCATCGGGGGCTCCGACCTGGTGAGTGTGATGTCATCACTCCTGCACTGGAAAGCTCTTCTGATTGGCTGCATGGTCATAATGTTACTGAAAAAATCAATACTGTTCCTTAAATGTTGTGTTTCCTCTTCTTTGGACGGGACGCTCAGCGGTGTGTCGCTGCCCTCTGCTGTTTGTTGTTAATGCTCCTGTTATATTTTTTATAAAGTCCATCAATGTGCTGCACAAAGTAAAACTAGTTTCTCCAGCTCTTCTAAAGCTCCACAACTGTGACGAGGCTTTAACTATAACTGTGTCGTGTTGCGTTCAGGGACCTGTTGGTAAATGTGACGAGGCTTTAACTATAACTGTGTCGTGTTGCGTTCAGGGACCTGTTGGTAACTGTGATGAAGCTTTAACTGTGTCGTGTTGCGTTCAGGGACCTGTTGGTAACTGTGATGAAGCTTTAACTATAACTGTGCCGTGTTGCGTTCAGGGACCTGTTGGTAACTGTGATGAAGCTTTAACTGTGTCGTGTTGCGTTCAGGGACCTGTTGGTAACTGTGATGAAGCTTTAACTGTGTCGTGTTGCGTTCAGGGACCTGTTGGTAACTGTGATGAAGCTTTAACTATAACTGTGCCGTGTTGCGTTCAGGGACCTGTTGGTAAATGTGACGAGGCTTTAACTATAACTGTGCCGTGTTGCGTTCAGGGACCTGTTGGTAACTGTGATGAAGCTTTAACTGTGTCGTGTTGCGTTCAGGGACCTGTTGGTAACTGTGATGAAGCTTTAACTGTGCCGTGTTGCGTTCAGGGACCTCTGATGGTGACGGAGGCTCTGAAGCCGTACTCAGCCGGTGGACCAAACGTTTGGTTTGTGTCCAACATTGACGGGACTCACATGGCCAAGACTCTGGCTCAGCTCAACCCAGAGACCACGCTCTTCATCATCGCCTCCAAGGTGACCACACACACACACACACACACACACACACACACACACACACACACACACACACACACACACACACACAGAAAATGTAGGAGTTTTATAAAAGCTGTTTTTAGCGAGCTGAAGCGTCGTGTTTACAGAAGTCGACGCGCAGAAAGCTTCGTTTTAAGAAACACCAGCAGACGAGCTTCAGTCCTGATGTTTCTCTGCTCTCTCAACTTTCTCCAGACCTTCACCACCCAGGAGACCATCACTAACGCAGAGTCTGCCAAGGATTGGTTCCTGCAGACAGCCAATGACGTGAGTCCATTTGGTTTAGTACATTTAGTTTGTTTTTATGATATTTATCCTCCGACTGTATAAACATCACAATATTCTGTCTTCTCTTCTCTTCCACAGAAATCTGCTGTCGCCAAACACTTCGTGGCTCTGTCCACCAACGCAGTGAGTCCGACTCATGTCTCCTCACTGATCTCAGATCAGCTGATCTCAGCTACATGATCTTTATTCTTATCAATGTGGGGGGGCAGCTAAAAACTGAAATATGTCAAGTCACATGACTAACGTTAACTCCTCTCTCCCTTCTCCTCTTCCTCTCTTCTCCTCCTCCTCCTCCTCCTCCTCCTCCTCCTCCTCCTCCTCCTCCTCCTCCTCCTCCTCTCCCTCCTCCTCTCCCTCCTCCTTCTCCTCCTCCTTCTTTCCTCCTCCTCCTCCTCTCCCTCCTCCTTCTCCTCCTCCTTCTCTCCTCCTCCTCTCCCTCCTCCTCCTCCTCTCTTCTCTCCCTCCTCCTCTTCTCTTCTCTTCCTTCTCCTTCTCCTTCTCCTCCTCTTCTCTTCTCTTCTCTTCTCTTCTCTTCTCTTCTCTTCTCTTCTCTTCTCTTCTCTTCTCCTCCTCCTCCTTCTCCTCCTCCTCCTCCTCCTCCTCTCTCCCTCTCCAGGTCAAAGTGAAGGCCTTTGGCATCGACACTGAGAACATGTTTGAGTTCTGGGATGTAAGTGTGTCTTGTTGTTGTTCGGACTGATGTGATGGATTTAATAACACGACTAACTGTGTGATGGAGTTGAGCAGAAGCAGCTGGGGTGGGAACAATAATCCGTTCTTAGATGTGCGCGATGTGGACGATTCTGAATCGATTCACAAATGTCAAAAATCAATTTTCTAACTGTTAATTGACGACGTAATGTTGACGGAGCTGGTGATGAGGCGGTGCAGCGGCCGGACAGTCGCGGCGTGCAGAACAGAACACGAGCTGCTGAGCTGAGTGCAATCTGCTGTCAGAGCCGGCGTGACGAGCGACCAGAGCCGACCGAGTGCAAGTTGTGTCGAACTAACCTGAAATATTTTGGAAACGTGAGAAACCACATGACACGTTTCCACCCAGAGCAGCATCGAGCGAGCGATGTCACATTATCCAAACATTTCCAGAAAGGGAAACACAAATTACAAACTCTGTAGCAGCTTTTACTGCTCAGGACCTGCGTCGGGTTCAGAACCAGCTTTATCGCTGTGTCGTGCACTTCAGAGCCGAGACACAACGTCCCAGCTCAAGATGTTTCACTGACACAGCGATCCCAACACTCAACGAGACCGCTGAAGCAGGCGAGTAGGATGCTTCATCTGTTTTATTGATTCAATACATTGGAAGTAAATTCAGTCTGGATCAGAACCGATACTTTGCTCTGAAAGTACCGAGTCGTCACAGTGAGAACAAGAATCCTGTGTAGAAAAAAGATGCATCGATCATCGTTTTATCATCGAATCGTGAGGCGCCGAGAGATTCCCACCCCTGCCTGCAGCTGACACACCTGACTCACCTGAACCAGGTCCGGACTGACTGACTGACTGACTGACTGACTGACTGACTGACTGACTCCTGCAGTGACGCTCTGCATGTGCTCTGATTGGCTCTGACTGTGTGATGTCATGTTTGCTCCTCCTCAGTGGGTTGGAGGTCGCTACTCACTGTGGTCGGCCATCGGTCTGTCCATCGCTCTGCACATAGGTACGTCTGCTCTGACCTCTGACCTCTGACCTCCAAACCACAGCTGGTATTGATCAGTGAGCTCATTGATTTGATGTTATGGAGTCAGAGGTGGATCAAAAACTGGACCTTCTTCAGATGTTTACTAAAACATGAGCGGTTGGGTCCCGCTGTGGTTTGAGCTTCAGCTCTTTGTCTTCATGATGTCGTCCATCAGCAGGTGACCAGGTGTGACCAGGTGACACCTGCTGATGGACATAAAACAGAAGGCCAAACTCAACACTGTCATTCTTCATGTTCATGAACTCAGCTGTCAGTCATCAGAGAAACTCAGTGACTGATGATGATGTCACCTGTAAGTCCAGTTTAATAACGTCTCTAAATGGCTAACAAACAGCTAACGCTGCTAACTGCTAGCAGTTAGCTGTTAGCCGTTAGCTGTCAGCTCATGATGAGTGGAGACAGACAGGATCTACCTGATGATCTGACAGAAGCATCTCAGCACTTTTACTGCAGCTGATGGTTCTGAATATGAGTTTGTTTTGGTTCTGATGAGTCATTGTTCTGTTCTGAGCTCATATTCATAAACACATTTATTTATTTCTGCCTTCAGATACTTTTCTTCACTTATTGTTTGTGTTTTATAGTCTTATCTGTGTGTGTGTGTGTGTGTTTTCAGGCTTCGAGAACTTCGAGCAGCTTCTTGCCGGAGCTCACTGGATGGTATGAGAATATTTATTGTGACATGTTTTCTGCTTCATGTTTATTAAACTCTTCTATATGAATTAGTTAATAATATTTGATTATTTATTAAAAGTGTAATAGTGTTATTAAAGAGAACAGTGTGAGCTGATCCAGGACCTGTTAGTTGGATTAATTGGATCATTAGGATCTTAAACAGCTGTGATGTCGTCTCGTCTGTTTGTCCGTCACTCTGTTAAATTTATTATGAACCTGCAGAAACTGTAAAATACGAACATAAATGAAAGATGAGACATGAAGCGGTGAACTCTTGTGTGTCGCTGACTCGTCTCCGTTCGCCTCCTCTCTCCTCTGCAGGACAACCATTTCCGCAGCGCCCCTCTGGATCAGAACGTCCCCGTCCTGCTGGCTGTTCTGGGCGTCTGGTACATCAACTTCTTCCAGGCGGAGACTCACGCCATGCTGCCCTACGACCAGTACATGCACCGCTTCGCTGCCTACTTCCAACAGGTGAGTGTGACGGAGACGCTGCTGCAGGATGACATCATCACAGAGTCATCTACTGACACCACAGTGAACTAATTAGTTAACGACGGTTTAACTCAGAGTTCAGGACTCGGTGTGACGCCGTCACGTGACAGGAAGTGTCTGATAAACACTCTCCATCGTCAGAGTCCTTCTCGTCTGTCCCTGCTGAAGTTGTTTTCTGTCACATCACATCATTCTACAAAGATCTTTCTTCATCTTAAGGAAAGTTTTTAGAGCTGCAGCTAACAGTTGTCTCTGTAACGATTCCTCTCTATGAACTGTGTCGATGCAGAGCAGCTGCTCGTCTCAGGAAGACGTCTTCACGTCTCCTTTCACCATCCAGTTAATCTATTATCACGTCTGAACCGTCAACTCTTCACACAACGGTTCTCATTTTTGCCAAAAAATGTAATATTTTCTCAACACCATATTTGTGGATGTGATGCTGTTGGCTCACCTGGCGCAGGTGACCTGGCGCAGGTGACCTCACCACGTGTGCACCTGGAGCCAAACAAACCCTCCATCTATGACGCCGATGTTACGAAGTAAATTCTGATGCATCAGCTGATGTTTTCTGCAGCGATCCTCAGAGACGTTATCAACTCAAGATAAAACTTTATTCAGTTAAATAAAACTGTACCTGAAGTTATAATCTGCATCTGTGACATCACTGTGACCTCACTGTGACCTCACTGTGACCATGTGATCTGTCTGTGTGGTCGTCAGGGCGACATGGAGTCTAACGGGAAGTACATCACCAAAGATGGCACTCGTGTCAACTACCACACCGGACCAATCGTGTGGGGCGAGCCCGGGACCAACGGACAGCACGCCTTCTACCAGCTGATCCACCAAGGTGACATCATCACCACAGTGTGCACCTGTGGGACACCTGTGGCTCATTAGAGAGCATCATTACTAATCAGTCAGGTGAAGTGATCAGTGAGTTAACCGTTGGTTCTTTCCTCATCAGGAACTCGTATGATTCCTGCTGACTTCCTCATTCCTGCTCAGTCTCAGCACCCAATCAGAGACAACCTCCATCACAAGGTAACGCCCACCGCGCTGCGACAGAGCAGCTGTTCACTCTCAGCCGCTCTGTTTGCTAGCGAGCTAAAGTCAGTGACGGTTCTGTTGGCGGTTCCTGTGCTGCCGTGTTGAACGGTGGGTCCAGTTCTCCAGCTCGCCTCGTTCACACCAACACTCGCTGGGTTTCACTGCTTCATTCAAGCAGCTGGATTATTTTAACAGTTAAAGGTTGAACCTGCTCAGGTGCACATTTAAAATGAATTCTGGATCTCAGTTGAAACGTGTGGGAAACTGGACTCTAGAGATGTAAATGTGATCGATCTCTGTAACGAGGTTAATGGAAAGGACAGGCGTCAGAACATTAAACTGATCCACGTGTTACACCTTTAACTGAACCAGCTGAGTTAAACGCTGCTGTCAGGTCTGTTCCTGTGGATCATCTATAAAACACGTCTATATGAAGCTGCTCGCTGTGTTTCAGATCCTGGCGGCGAACTTCTTGGCTCAGACTGAAGCTCTGATGAAAGGAAAAACTGCAGCCGAGGCCCGTAAAGAGCTGGAGGCCGGAGGCCTGAGCGGAGACGCTGTGGAGAAGCTGCTGCCGCACAAAGTACGTCTGTCGCCGCTCACATCACACGTCAGGTCGTCTTTAGCTCCTCGAGTGGAACATGAACGACTCGTCAGTTGATTTAAACAGTGAGGACACGTTCAGTGTTCAGAGGAGACGTGACGTGTCCACAGGGAGGAGGTCAAAGGTCAAACAGCCTCTGCTTAGAGTGGCTGATGTGATTGGTTCAGGTCTGTGTGCTGTGTTCTTGCTGGTTAAAGGTCTAAATGCAGAGTTTCATTCTGATTTCTTCTGTTTCCATTTCAAGGTTTTTGAGGGGAACAAGCCGAGTAACTCCATCGTTTTCAAGAAGCTCAGCCCGTTCGTTCTGGGCGCTCTGGTCGGTGAGTTCAACCAGCCGAGCTGTTCCTCTTCAATCAGGCCGTTATCACAACAAGATGTTTAAGAAAAATACATTTTAAACTCATCAATATTTTATTCAATGGTGTTCTCTGTAAACAAAAAGGAAAATGAATCTATTAGCAGTAGAGTCAGTCAGTCAGCTGTTGCAGCCTGTTCAGGCCCTTACGACAGCCGGTCGCTGTTACAGTCTCACGCCGTCACGGACGCCGGACGCTAGTTGTGTCATTTGTCTTGCGTCGTTCCAGGCGCCTGTAGGAAGGAAGAGCAACAGGAAATCAGATGTCCAGCAGGTGTGATGGGACGGAACCTCATATTTAATCCTGTGATTTCTTTTCTTTCAGCCATGTATGAGCACAAGATCTTTGTGCAGGGCGTCATGTGGGACATCAACAGCTACGACCAGTGGGGGTGAGTGTCTCCTTTCAACGACCACCTTCATCTGAGAGGAATCTTAAAGGAACAGTTCACCCAACACAGAAACTCCAGTCATCATCTCCTCCCCCTGCTGACAGAGAGTCAGGTGACACCTGAGCACGGGGCGAGGAGATCACCACTGAAGGAACTGTTCCTTTAAACTTACACCGGAATACCCCTTTAATCCATGGTCTAACACACCGTGACACCGAGTAAGACTCCCCCTCGAGAGGTCAAGTTAGCTGACCGCTAGCTTAGCTAGTTTTAGCAACCTCAGAAAAGACCGCACGATAACAATACACTGCAGCTTATGTCTCCAACTAGAAACCGCCATCAAAAAGCAACAATTAATGGTGAGAACAGCAGCAAACTTCAGCAACAGTACATGTACAGTCCCAGCACACAGTACGAAGCATCAAACATCTGCTAGCTTTGCTGGATTTGTATTAAAAACACAGCACAACTCACCCTCTCCTCCAGCAGCCTGCCTGTGTGGGGAAGCCCTGACGAGTCGATTACCGAGTGCAGTAGATTTCTGCAGCTCAAGGATGAAAATGTCTGATTATTACTCCATTACTTCCGTTCTTTTCCCTGTCAGCTCTCGATAATAAGAACTGAGCATTCCATGGAGTAATAATCAGACATTTTCATCCTTGAGCTGCAGAATCTACTGCACTCGGTAATCGACTCGTCAGGGCTTCCCCACACAGGCAGGCTGCTGGAGGAGAGGCTGAGTTGAGCTGTGTTTTTAATACAAATCCAGCAAAGCTAGCAGATGTTTGATGCTTCGTACTGTGTGCTGGGACTGTACATGTACTGTTGCTGAAGTTTGCTGCTGTTCTCACCATTAATTGTGGCTTTTTGATGGCGGTTTCTAGTTGGAGACATAAGCTGCAGTGTATTGTTATCGTGCGGTCTTTTCTGAGGTTGCTAAAACTAGCTAAGCTAGCGGTCAGCTAACTTGACCTCTCGAGGGGGAGTCTTACTCGGTGTCACGGTGTGTTAGACCATGGATTAAACTTACACCGGAATATCCCTTTAACTCGACGCTCACTTACTAGGTTCTCGTCAGTCGTGCATGAAGCTCGGCTGTGGCTCAGGTGGCGTCTTGTGCAGATTACCGTTGTCATTAAATAACGACTTCCTGTTCCCTGCTCGCAGCGTTGAACTGGGGAAGCAGCTGGCGAAGAAGATCGAACCGGAGCTGAAGGACGGCTCTGACGTCACCTCCCACGACTCGTCCACCAACGGACTGATCAGCTTCCTGAAGAAGAACTTCGCCTGAATCCTCCACCTCTGCTGGACCCTCCACCTCTGCTGGACCCTCCCACCACGTAGTCCTCTCTCATTGGCTGAAACTGTGTCTGTGTGACCCGCGAGAATGAGCACTTTATGTTTTTTGATGTCACATGTAGACGTGTTTGATGAAAAGGGAAAATGTACCTGGAGGACGAAGAGAAATGTGCAGATGTTACTGTAGGTGACAGTACTGACTTTCAAAATAAAAGTCCTGTTTGTCACTGAATCATGGCGTCTTATTTTGTTGATCAAAGGAAACACTGAGTTGAGCTGAAGTTAATGTGACCGACGCTCTTCGACATCACATGAATCACTTTGTCTGTTTAAAGTTCCTCCAACAAAGAAACACGACGAGTTAGATTATAATTAACAATTATTATAAAGGTGCAGATGAAACGTTGCATTATTATTATTTTTATTATTAGGGACTAAAAATATTCACAAAACACAAACTAAACATTCAGAAGTGTCTAACTCAAGTTAATCCTGAGAAGTGGAAATTATTTATTTTTTTCTGATTATGAAAATGGTTCTGGATTATT
>CM077793.1:33394269-33404269 GCA_039737535.1 Lagodon rhomboides | reverse complement strand
ATGGAGCCGGAGCTCAGCGGCTCAGAGAACCAGGAGCTGAGAACCTGCAGGTCCTGCAGCTGGACGTGACAGACGGCTCCCAGATAGAGACGGCACACCGCCACATCTGCGCTCAGGTGGCTGACACAGGTAACGCTGACAAACACACACGTGGTTCATTTGTAGGATGGTTCTGCTCGCTGAGCTCTGTGGAGTCCGATCCTGCAGAGCTCATGAAGAGTGGAGCCTTAAAGGAGCAGTTCGCTCAGTCAGACTGTGTGTAACACATGACGACATGAAGTGAGGCCTGAAGTGGGCCGGTTCGGTGTGGCCCGGTTCGGTGTGGCCCGGTTCGGTGTGGCCCGTGTGTGATGTATAAACACCTGACAGCCCAGACGAGGACACCTGTGTGGTCTCACGTGTTGTGCGTCTCGTCCCTGCAGGCTTGTGGGGTCTGGTGAATAACGCAGGAGTCCTCCGATGCCCCATGAACGCAGAGCTGCACCCGCTCGCAGAGTTCAGACTCTGCATGGACGTCAACTTCCTGGCTGCTGTGAAGATGAGCCAGGTGTTCCTCCCTCTGCTGAGGCGGTCCAGAGGACGCATCGTCAACGTGTCCAGCATGGCAGGTCCATCCGAGCAGCACACAGACCCACAACACGACCGCTGAGTTTCACCCTCAGTTTGTATTATTGTTGTCGTATGTGTTGTCTCATTGTCCACACGGAGGAGTCGGTACCTCTGGTTCTGTCATGTGTTTGGGTCGGTACCTCTGGGTTCTGTCATGTGTTTGGGTCGGTACCTCTGGGTTCTGTCATGTGTTTGGACTCTTCTGGGTTCTGTCATGTGTTTGGGTCGGTACCTCTGGGTTCTGTCATGTGTTTGGACTCTTCTGGGTTCTGTCATGTGTTTGGACTCTTCCGTCTCACGCTGACAGCAGCTGATCTGGAGTCTGTCTCTGATCTCTCTCTGCAGCCGAGGTGCCTCTGGCCATGTGTGCAGCTTACGGAGCCTCCAAGGCGGCGCTCAGTTTGTTCTCCAGGGTCCTGAGGCTGGAGCTCTCTGAGTGGGGCGTCAGCGTGGCTCTGATCCAGCCCGCAGGCTTCAGAACCAGTACGTCTCCTTCTGTCTACTCACCGGAGACTGACTGACCTGTAGACTGACTGACTGTAGACTGACTGACTGTTGACTGACTGACTGTAGACTGACTGACTGACTGTAGACTGACTGACTGTAGACTGACTGACTGTAGACTGACTGTAGACTGACTGACTGTAGACTGACTGACTGACTGTGGACTGACTGACTGACTGTTGACTGACTGACTGTAGACTGACTGACTGTAGACTGACTGACTGACTGTTGACTGACTGACTGACTGTTGACTGACTGACTGTAGACTGACTGACTGACTGACTGTAGACTGCCTGTAGACTGACTGACTGTAGACTGACTGCCTGTAGACTGACTGACTGTAGACTGACTGACTGACTGTTGACTGACTGACTGTTGACTGACTGACTGTAGACTGACTGACTGACTGACTGTAGACTGACTGTAGACTGACTGACTGACTGACTGCCTGTAGACTGACTGACTGTAGACTGACTGTAGACTGACTGACTGACTGACTGACTGTAGACTGACTGACTGTAGACTGACTGACTGACTGACTGTAGACTGACTGTAGACTGACTGACTGACTGTAGACTGACTGACTGTAGACTGACTGACTGACTGACTGTAGACTGACTGTGACTGACTGACTGACTGTTGACTGACTGCCTGTAGACTGACTGACTGTAGACTGACTGACTGTAGACTGACTGACTGTAGACTGACTGACTGTAGACTGACTGACTGTAGACTGACTGTAGACTGACTGACTGACTGACTGACTGACTGACTGTAGACTGACTGACTGACTGTAGACTGACTGACTGTTGACTGACTGACTGTAGACTGACTGACTGTATGACTGACTGACTGTAGACTGACTGACTGTAGACTGACTGACTGACTGTAGACTGACTGACTGACTGTAGACTGACTGACTGCCTGACTGACTGTGATGACGTTTCCTGCCCGGGTCACTTGATGTTAAGCTAAGCTAGTTGTTAGCCCCTGTTACCAATGGTTATACTAAGCTAGCTCATATACTGATAGCTTAGCACAAAGCTTGGTAACCAGCTTACTTAGCTTAGCATCAAGGCTACAAAGAGGAGGAACAGCTAGCTTAGCTTAGCTTAGCATAAAGAGCATGAATGGGGAAACAGCTGCAGCACAGCAGTGTGATCGCTCCACGTCTTCCTCGCAGATATCTTCGGGAGCAGCGATGACGTCGCTCGCTACAGAGACGAGATCCTGGCAGCCGTGTCCTCTGTCGCCAGAGAGGATTATGGGGAGGCGTACATCTCTTCTCTCCCCAGCAGTCTGTCCACAATGTCCCAGCAGTCGGCGGAGGACGTGTCTCCCGTGGTGGACGACATGTGTCACGCTCTGCTGGCAGTTCGTCCTAAAGCCGTGTACAGCCCCGGGCGCATGGCGTGGCTCCTCCCCTTCCTGCAGCGCTGCTGTCCCACCGCCGCCTTCGACGCCATCCTCACCATCATCCCCAGGCACACCGACCGCAAACCAGCAGGACTCAACAGGAGCTGAGGCTCATGGGAAATGTTCACAAACATCGAGCTGACGTTCAGGAGCTTCGATTATTGTGCTGTCAGAAAAACGGCTTGGTTTTTAAATATCTGGATGCAAAAACTATCAAAATTAAACATCTTGAAAAAGATCAAACGTGAGTCAGCGATGTTTGAAGCATCAGGCTGCTGTCAGGTTGTGTGTTTGTCAGACTCAAACCAACTTTCTCTTCTTCTCCAACAACCACATGTTCACAAACTCCACTCATGTCTGTACAGTAAATATGAAGCTAACTTAGCTTAGCATGAAGACTGTAAACAGGGGAAACAGTTAGCCTGGATCTGTCCAAAGCTGAGACAAGAATCCACCTCGCTCACTGATTCACATTATTTCAGATGTAAACACGTCGAGCTGAAGTTCAACTCTCTCTCTTTAAAGTAACGACAGACACGAGTTCACTGAGCTGAGCATTTAATGCAGGTTTCATCCGGCTGTACTGTAAAAACTGTCCATCACTCAGCATCTCAAAGACACACGTCTCTCTTTAAAAAAAAAACAATGGGATGTATAACATCCAACCAGCTTTAAAACAGGGCCTCGCTGCTCTCCAGCAGACTCGCTGCTCTCCAGCAGACTCGCTGCTCTCCAGCAGACTCGCTGCTCTCCAGCAGACTCGCTGCAGCTTCTGCCAACATGGATGTTAGAAAGTACAGAGTCATTCCCATGAAGCAGAGCAGCAGTCTGTGACGCGGCGGCTTCAGTCCTGAGGCTTCAGAAACACTCGCTTTGTGTTGGTTTCTACAACGTTGTGGTTGACGTCTTCTTCTTCTTCTTCTGTCGTTGATCTCTGACGCTTCTTTGCAAACTTCTTCTTCATGCTTCCGACTAAACTCTCATACCTGAAGAAGAAGAAACATCCAGTCAGAAGCAAGAAGTTTAAAATCCTCCCACTCGTGGAGTCGCGACACAAATCTGTCTGATCCTCATCAGGTGACTGACAGGTTTCTTATGTCACAGTAACAGGAGTTAAACATGCAGAGAAGAAGTGAGGAGGTCCCAGAGTTCATCCTGCTCTGTGACATCACAACACACCTGACAGTCTTTGAAAATCTAAACTCATTTTTGATTGACGAGCAGCTCGTCTGGCTGAGCTGACGTCAGTCTGTTTGTACCTCAGAGCCATTTCTTCATCTGTGACGTCCGTCTGCATCCGGCTCATCTCCTCCTCTCGTTTGTCTTCTTCGTCCTTTGGATTCATCAGAGCCATCAGTTTCTGTGACAGACACAAGAAAGGCCGCGGTCACATTTATATCTGAAGAGCTGCATTATTATCTTTGCAGCCTTTTCTTTAAGGAGCTTTACTCTGTGTTTACTGTCATTCTGTGACAAGAGGAGACGCTTTCTTTAGCTTTCAGTGAACTCTATAGTTTCACTGCAAAGTTAAAATTACTAAAAAATACTGTACATAGGAACATTAGAGGAAATTTAGAAATAAATTAGAAATAGAAACAGTATTCCCTGATGGCTGTGGCCTCTTTCAGCAGGATCAGAGTCAGCACGTGCCACAGAGCAGAAACGGTTCAGGATGGTTTGAGGAGCACAACAACCAGTTTGAGGTGTTGACTTGGCCTCCAAATCCCCCAGATCTCAATCCAATCGAGCATCTGTGGGAAGTGCTGGACGAACGAGTCCGATCCATGGAGGCCCCACCTCGCAACTTACAGGACTTAAAGGATCTGCTGCTGACATCTTGGTGCCAGATACCACAGCACAGCTTCAGGGGTCTAGTGGAGTCCATGCCTCGACGGGTCAGGTCACAATATTAGGCAGGTGGTCATGAAGTTCTGCCTGAGCGGTGTGTATACGATACGGAGCTGACGGGTTTGAAGTGTTTAAAGTGACGGACTGCAGTCCAAACAGAAAACTGTGCCTCTGTATTTCCGTTCAGTTCTGAATCTCAGCAGCACTGAAACATTCTGATTCTGATCCCGACACAGCAACTTTTATACAGAAGAGGTGACAGATTACTGAAGAATAAATCAAAACAAACCTCGATTTCTGGATTGAAACCCTTGAACGAGATGCGACCGTACTTCAGATCCTCACAGGGGACAAAACTCTTCTCCTCTATGATCAAGTTCCTGACACAGAACAGAAGACACAGTGTTAGAAAGGCAGCATAAGCTTCAATTAGATCATTAGGTGGTTTAATACCTGATAGATTAAGTGTAAGATGTCCCTATAAAACTGTACTGTCTACATTTGACATGTCAGCAGAGACACTTTAATTATGATGAGTTATAAATCAAACATCTTTCAGTCTTTCCTGTGGCTCCTTACATTTACATTAGCTGACACATTATAGATAGGTACTGAGGATGTTAGCATGTAGCAGCTGAGTGGGAGGTACTGAGGATGTTAGCATGTAGCAGCTGACAGTGGGAGGTACTGAGGATGTTAGCATGTAGCAGCTGACAATGGGAGGTACTGAGGATGTTAGCATGTAGCAGCTGAGTGGGAGGTACTGAGGATGTTAGCATGTAGCAGCTGACAATGGGAGCTACTGAGGATGTTAGCATGTAGCAGCTGACAATGGGAGGTACTGAGGATGTTAGCATGTAGCAGCTGAGTGGGAGGTACTGAGGATGTTAGCATGTAGCAGCTGACAATGGGAGGTACTGAGGATGTTAGCATGTAGCAGCTGAGTGGGAGGTACTGAGGATGTTAGCATGTAGCAGCTGACAGTGGGAGGTACTGAGGATGTTAGCATGTAGCAGCTGACACCTACTCTTTAGCTTTCAGCTCTGGCAGGTCCAGATACCAGTGTTCATCACTTATGATTCTCTTCTCATCTTCTTCCAGCTGCTTCTTCGTCTCTGCGTCCAGACCTCTCTGCATGAACTGTGGAAACACACCAGATCCCACTTTAAAAACGTTTTAGCATTAAGTTTATGGAAGCAGACATTGCATTAGTCAAACCGATTTCACAGTCAGGTTGTTAGTTGACTTTTCTCCAATCAGGAGAAATTTAGAAGCTGAATTCAGTGCCGAATAAATAACGAGTTCAAACTTAACACACAATACAAGATGTCGACGTTTTCCACACGCTCGCTCTTTAAAAAATGAGAAATCCACTTAAAATCTGATTTCTGAATGAGATTTGGAATGGTCTGAGAGCTAAAGCTAGCTAACACACGGCTAGCACCTTTACAGTGTCTATTAGCAAAGACGGTTTCACTGACCTTCATCCGTAGGAGGTTTTTGGAGAGTTTCACGGAGTCGTTCGCCATTATTGATAGTTTCAGAGTGACAAACTGAACTGAGAGCAGAACTTGACAGTTTGAAAAACGACTCTTCAGTTAAAACCACGAGCGGCAGCTCCACGCAGCTGCTGGTAGAACTCAGACAGAAGCAGTCGACCGTCGAGCGGCTTATAGCAGTTAGCAGTCTGGCTAATCTACCTGCGATAGCGCTGATGTTCAATAGACAACAACAAAATCATCTTTATGTTAGAAAACAAGGTTCTATGATGACTTCTGTCTGAGTCATACTTTCAAGGAACCCATATTATGTATTTATGAATAATGATATTAGAAAAATATAAAACTTTTACATATAGAGCTAATTAATTATCTATTGTCCTATAATATGTCCAGTTAACGATGTACAAGGACTGGCACAGCTTCTGACGATGGAGGATTGTTGACAAAGATCTTAGTTTCTCAAAGGCATCTAAATGATTAGACAGCAAGTAAATTCTGCAAAATCAAATCAGTAAATATTCACCCGTCATTTTAAACTTTTCATAAATGTACTTGACTGTATTTGTGTGACACCTTGGCTGCTGTATCTTATCGTATATTCAGATTGCTGTAAGGGATTTATTGTCTATTGAAATAAGTGTTAAATTGCTCTATATTCCAACAGTAATTACTGTTGTACGTCTTTCACACTGGACAGAGAACCCGCTAACATCTGCTAACACCTGCTAACACCTGCTAACATCTGCACACACCCAATAACAAGTAAAAGCTCTTCTTCTTCTTCTTCTTCTTCTTCTTCTTCTTCTTCTTCTTCTTCTTCTTCTTCTTCTTCTTCTTCTTCTTCTTCTTCTTCTTCTTCTTCTTCTTCTTCTTCTTCTTCTTCTTCTTCTTCTTCTTCTTCTTCTTCTTCTTCTTCTTCTTCTTTGTCTCTGTTTTTCCACCAGAGTGGAACCTCTGTGTTCGTCAGCTGCCTGATCGATACTGCGCATGTGCAACCCTCCACACTCCTTAGTAACGTCTGTTAACCCCGGGTGTGCGGGTGGGTCTGGGTCAGACCCGGGTGTGCGGGTGGGTCTGGGTCAGAACCGGGTGTGCGGGTGGGTCTGGGTCAGAACCGGGTGTGCGGGTGGGTCTGGGTCAGAACCGGTGGGTCGGCCTACTCCCAAAAGTCCGACTCCGTCATGGCCTCGTGTAACTTGTGACGACACATTTTACATAGTGGGACGAAAGAGGGCGGGACCTCCTGGTATCCCTGCCCACTGTATCCAATCAGGACAGAGAGCTCTACCCGGGCCCGTGTGCTCGTGCACGCGCACGCTCCCTCCCGGTCGGCTCGCAGTGATGGCGGAGCAGAGGAAGCTTCCGATCCCCGCGCTGCCGCAGACGGCCTACACCTCCAAGCAGGGCAAGAGGAGGAGGACTCTGGAGGAGAAGAGGGAGGCGAAGCGAGCCGCCTCGAGGAGGAGGCAGGAGTCCTGCAGGACCCGCGTCTACATCGGAGCCGCTTTCGACCGGTGGAAGAACCTGAAGCACTCCAAGGGTCTGAAGAGCGACGCGGAGCTCGCGCTGCTGCTGCTGGACAGGTGAGTCGCAGACACCTGGCGGCAGCCGGCGGGGACTCGTTGGCTCACGTGTGTCCGGTCCTGGCTCGATGTCTCTGGGCTGTAGAGTTAGCTAACAGTTAGCATCACTCGGTACCTTTTCTAATGAAGCACATAGCAGCACTGATAACACTAGCTCCCGAGCTAACGGCTAAAAGCTAGCTTAGCTCACAGCTCGGAGGTATGAGCAGTTAGCGGTGATGAGATAATAATGTCCACCTGTCCTCCCGTAGCTATGAGGGAGGCTGCCACGCGCCGACCCGCGGAAAGAGACTCCCGTCCCGCGGGAACAGGAGCTCACCTGGCAGGTAGCTAACGTTAGCGGCTAACATAGCTTCTGTGCTTCTGAGATGCAGCATGTCACAGTCAGCTGACTGATGTTTCCTCCAGGCACGAGGCAGAGGCAGCAGATGTGCAGCCGCTGAACGGAAGCAGCCGTGCGGAGGAAGCTGGACTGTACCAGGTGGAGGTGAGGTGAGTGTGTCCCTGACGTCATCACCACACACAGGTGACTCTTTCTCCAGTTACGTCCTCAGTGGATTTAAACCAGACCTCCAGCAGCTGGTGAGGCTGCAGCAACAACTGAAGGAGAGTTTATTAATAACTGTCCTGTGCCTCTGCAGCGTGGACTGGGACGAGGACACCTGGGACGAGGACACCTGGGAGGACGAGACGCGTGAAGGTATGCCTCTGTCGTCATCAGAGGAAGATCTGACACTGGACGTGAACAGTGACGATGACGAGGACGGTGATGAAGATCATGTGCACCCTGTCTGTGTCGGGTGAGACTGCATGTCTGTGTCTGTGTTGTGTGTCTGTGTTGTGTGTCTGTGTTGTGTGTCTGTTGTCTGACTGTTGTCTGACTGTTTGTTCCTGCAGTGCTGCTGGTGGCCTGAACACAAACATGAACACTGATCGTGTTCCAGAGTCCCGCCTCCATGACGGAGGAGTCCACAGAGACTCCGGTCCAGATCCAGCTGCTGACGTCCACGTGGAGACGTGACATCATCGCTCGTCTCCGGTGCAGTGTGGCGTCCCGGTGCGTGTCCTCATGTCGCAGTGCGGTTCGGTCATGTGAACGATGTGACGTCATCAGGATGCTGCAGCGGCTCTGAGGGGAGGAGCGCAGGAGTCTCAGGAGACGTTTGATTGGTTCAGGAAATGAGTCGTCCTCCTCTCGCCGTCGGTCGTCAGGTGATGCCTGAGTGGACGACCTGGTTTTGCATGTGACCACTGAAGAGACGATGGTGTTGGTCGACTCGGGCGAGAGGCTGGGAGACACTGGGAGGCTCTGAAGCTGTCAGAGTTCTGTTCAGGTCTTTGTGGTACAACACACCGTGTTCTGTTCTTCATCTGCTGCTGGTGTCACAGATATTCTAAATATTCTAGATCCAAATGTTCTGAACACCAACCATGTCTGTTTTTGTTCACGGTTTCAGCCGAGCTCAGATCCAGAGACGGGACAGTCCCTCCTGCCACAGCAGCAACACTGACGTCCTGCTCGGACCGCTCCACCCGCTCCACCCGCTGGGCCTGCTCCGCCCGCTGGGCCCGGTGGGCCCGTGGGCCCGGACAGGATGTATTCTGATTTCTGAATGTGTGTTTGAATAAAACACTAAACAGAACACTTCAGATGTGGACAGTGTTATTCCTGCATCATAGAACCAACCGGACTGGGTCCGTTCAGATGTATTATTATCATTATGAACATTAATAATATCAATATTATTATCAATATTATTATTATCATGATTAATATTAACATTTACAGGTTGAATTATCACAATTCACTCAGTTCTAAGATAAAATAACTGCAACAACAAACAAAGTCAAAGTTTCCTAAATCCTCCCTGCACAGTTAGAATCAGTACAAACTATCAGTCACAGCCGTCCGGGCCTCGGGCCTCGGGCCTCGGGCCCCGGGCCCCGGGCCCCGGGCCTCGGGCCCCGGGCCTCGGGCCTCGGGCCCCGGCTGGATTTTCATCAGGAGTTTGTGTCTTTATTCTATTAATATTTTACTGTAAAACATTTTAATGTTCTGTGGTTGTTTTAAATCTTAAACACTACAGCTGTACTCTTATCCAGTACTACTGTACTACTGTAGTTACTAGTGCTGTTACTAGTTACTTCACAGATTGCACGACACACACACACACACACAGTGAACACACACACACACACACAGAGTGAAGCATGTTGGGTAATCTTGGAGTTCCAGTCACGTTTTGTTGAAACACCATGTTGATCAATCTGTGCAGGAAATGCTGACAGGACTTCCTGTCTGACACACACACACACACACAGTGAACACACACAGTGAACACACACAGAGTGATCAAACTGTGTTCACTGTGTGTGTGTGTGTTTGTGTGTTCACTGTGTGTTGTGTGTGTGTGTGTGTGTTCACTGTGTGTTTGTGTGTGTTCACTGTGTGTGTGTGTGTGTTCACTGTGTGTGTGTGTGTGTGTGTGTGTGTGTGTGTGTGTGAGATGAATACGATCAGTGAGCAGTGAAACAGAA
>CM077793.1:33354269-33389269 GCA_039737535.1 Lagodon rhomboides | reverse complement strand
GTGAGGAGAAGTTCATCTCACCTCCAGGAGGCTCCAACAGCAGGAACACCATGAGAGGTGAAGATCAGTGAGGAATCAGCTGAGGTGAGGCAGCAGACAGCTCACAGCTACCTGTCACTCAAAGAGGCCACGCCCCCTGATGCTGCATCACTTTAAGCCTTGATATCATTCAAAGCAGTGAGCTGTATAAAGTTGTGATGAAGGGATCAGTTATCGACAGAAAGCAGCTGTGAACAAGTTGATTTCTGCTGGAAAGACATTTTAACATGGACTCTGATGGGACTGAGTCGCTGGTGGAGCCTCTGGTGGCCGTTAGAGGAACTGCAGGTTTGTGCTTCAGTGTTTTTCTGTGTATTTGTTGTTAATGTGTGAAGATGTTAGCTAACGTTAACTTCTTGCTGTTCGGGCCTTCAGACACTCGGCTGCTGGCTGGACTGAGCTGAGAGGAACGTAAAGACCTGAGCTGCAGTGAAGCAGGATGACTCTGCACATTTACTGCTGAGTCATGTTGGAGGTGTGAAGGTGCAGTTTGTGGTGTTAATAAATCACAGAGTGGGAATAAAGCGACGAGGTCAGCACACCGGGCCTCACGCCGCTGTGACAGGACTGCTGATACTGACGCTCGTCATGTTGAGTCTGAATCAGGACGTCACACTGCAGGTGGATCATCAATTAACTGACAGAAACAGGATCAGTTCAGTCCGCTGAACATGAAGCTGGTGTTCTGGTCCGGCTCCTGATGAAGCTTTGTTTTTCATGTGGTTATAACAGAACACAGTCGGACTGTTTCTGTGGATGATCAGCAGCTGATCGCATGATTCAGTTAATGTGATAAATGTGTTCTGGTGAATATTTTGCTGAGCAGGTTGTTACTGGTTCATTTGATGTGTCCAGTTTTATAAAATGAATCTATGATTTGATTTGACTGAATGTTGAAGTTGGTTTTCCACTCTGAGCCGGTCGCAGTCGTGTGCAGTAAAGAAAACTCATCAACTAACAGCAGGTCACTTTAAACATTTTATTTATTTTGTTACAATCAGGAAAATCTAATAAAAGTAAAGTTTGTCTGAGGGAAACAGACGGACAGAGTCCAGGAGTAAAAAATAAAGGCACTTACATCAGCTCCATAAAATAACTTCTCTCGTCTTTTTTACAAATATTTACACACGACTCATCGTGAACCGGGTCTGAGCTGAAACACACCAGAACAGCACCGACTGTTCTTCTTCTTCACAACACAACGCTTTAAAATCAGAACAAACGTTTGCTGGTGTTAATAAAAAAACACATTTCAACATCATCCATGTTAAAAGCAGTCATGAGCCCTTTGATGGACAGACGTCCTGTTTCTACTGATTGACACGACGTGGCCATGATGGAGGAGGAGTTCTGAATGAGAGCGGGCTGCATCCTGTTTGTTATTAGTATCGTAGGAACTCAGCGAGGACTAATCACGTAAATATGTTGAAGAGAATAACGCAGAAATAAAAGGAGATCGATCTGATCGGCTCGTCGCACCGACACTTCAGACCAGCTGCACCTCAAACCATCAAGAAGAACATGTTGAATACATTCAGAGAGGCGACGATGGAGGAGAGGAAACCATCTCTCAGGGTGTTTGATCTGTGATCACCACCTGATCAACATCTTCTTATTGATTATCAGTTCAACCACCAGCTGCCTCCACCACATTAAAACAGACTCAAGTCTCCGTCAGGTTTTGATAATCCAACATGAATAATTGATTCCTGTTCTTGTTCTTTGATTTTCTTCCACCTGGAGCTTAATGAAGTTCCCATAATGCTTTGTGGGATGTAAACAGGAAGTACAGAGGCTGTGAGCTGCATCTTGAGAGACTCCCTGAATATCAGGCTGCATCCAGACGTCTGGACTTCAGCGCTCTGACAGACTGGGAGTCTGGGAGGACTCGGTCCACAAGTCCAGAGGACATCTGGACCCAGCCTCAGTATTTCACCCGGATGGTCCTGGTTCTGATTAATTACAAGTATCAAAATGTTTAATTCCTGTTCACATCCCGCCTTGTTTCATGGCTTTTCACCAGACCGAGTGAATTTAGTGTAACACTTGCTTCAGTCCAGTTTGGTTTAGGAGAAGGTCGAGTCAGCGTTCACTTCTCATCGCTCCTGTTGGACTTCACGTGTAGTTTTATATCTGCTGTCACTCTGCTGAGTCAGCAGGTCGGTCTGACTGTGGAGGCGGAGCCTGACGGGTGGTGCTTTAATGGTGCAGTTGGTCTGTTACTATGGTGACGTCCTGTGTGTGTGTGTGTGTGTCTGGCCTCAGTGGGAGGAGCTGCGGTCGTTGGCGACGTCCTGCAGGCGGCGGAGCAGGGCGGAGTGGTTGTCAGGACAAACCCTCTTGGGCGACGTCTCCTCCTCCAGAGGCATGCTGCGCTTCCGGGTCGGAGTCTCTCCGGTCCGGATCATACTGTTGATCTCCTGCAGGCGCTGGTGACACAGAGAACCTGAGTGAGTTATTCTGTTTACATCAGTACTTCAGTCGCTTCAGGCGCTCTGCTTCTGACTCTGCTGCTCTCACCGCTCAGTCTCCTGATCAACGATCGATAAAGTCTCAGCTCTGCACTGAACAGCTAAAGTCACCGTCAGTTCAGAACAAACTCGTCTTTCAGCAGCTGATTACCTTCTGCTGTCTTTTTCACCTTTTCCTTTTTTCTGACCTTTATATTTGGCTGTTCAAGTACAAATACTTAGTTACTGTCCTTCAGCAGGTGTCTCATGTGTCTGTCCCTGAGTGTCTCTGTGTCTCCTCTCTACATCTGAACACAAACATCTGAACTTCTCCTCCTCACAGCTTCAGAACAGCCTCCGTACTTTAGTTTGATCCATTTAAATTATGGATTATATTTATTTGGCATCATCGCACGCTGCCTTCCCAACATCACCAGACTGATGTGGACCTATCAGACTTCTTACTGTGATACTCTGAGAACATTTCAGAGCTTCTACTTTTACACGAGTCTCTGACCGTCTCCTGGAGGACAGCAGCGCTGGCTCCTCTTCTTGTTCTGCCTCTGTGTGATTTGAAGTTGTTCTTTGTTCTCGTTGTGTTTTGGGTGGAGGACGGTCGCTGTGTGAAGCGTTCCTCCATGTTTAACCTCCGTCTGTCCACTCAGCTGCTGCTGAACCACAGCTCACTTTACACCAGACTGAAACTGTCTGCTGTCTGTCAGGTGTGTGTGTGTGTGTGTGTGTGTGTGTCTCACGTTGGGGGGGCTGCTGCAGATGTAGTAATAGATCCTGTCTCGGGGGGTGGTCGGCGTGGGGGCGGAGCCTGTCTTGTGAGGTGAGATGTAGATGGAGTGTTTGCTGGACAGAAGCATCCGACGGGGAGAGCCGGTCCTCAGGGTGGGGTACGGACACAGCGGGGGGGTTTCCACCTGCACACACACACACACACACACACACACACACACACACACACACACACACACACACACACACACAGGTAATAAAGCCGTTATAAGTCTGTATAATATGCTCATTAACATTAATAGTTTCTAATAACTGTTGAAAACAGCATCACAGACACATTAATGAGCTGAACTGACTGAACCATCGTTAAACCTGAACTCAGCTCTGTTTTCATGTACGTCTCTTTGGACTAAAGCGTCTGAATGTTTTTGTGCTTTATTTGGAGTAATACACACTTTATATGCATGAATTAATGCATGAAATGTGCTCATTAACTGATCATCATGATCATCATGATCAATCATCTGCCTCCTCCCGTGGTTCCAGTCTGAGCACGATGCTAACACCAGCTGAGGCAAACATTTTAAAATGATTGATTCATAATCAGAATCATGTTTGTATTCTTTCTATAAACTGTGTAAAGTTCTGTATTAACTTTCATACATTGTTTTTATTAACAGTTTGTTTTTAACTGTTCATTCTTCTAAATGTCTTATAAACAACGGAACATGTTTATTTTGTCGTCATTAACTCTGACATAATGTTTTACTGTTAATAAGCATCTTATAAAGTGTCCACCTGTTTTACAACACCTGTCACAAGGAGCTTATTATGAGACAAAGGTGCACAAGGTGGATTTGTTTCAGCTGATACTGATGCCTGGTGATTCTGCTGCGTGGAGACGTACCGCTGCAGACGGCGAGCCGGCTGAGTATCTCAGAGCAAAGTGTCTCATCTGTTTGATGTAAACGTTGTTGTAGAAGTGGATCAGGTCTCCTCGCTCCTCCTCAGCCACAGAGGAGGAGGAGGGGGAGGTGGAGGGCTTGTTGGAGGTGTTGGTGGGGGTGGAGGGAGCGCTGCCAGGCTGGGGGGCGGGCAGAGTGCTGCTGGAGCGAATAGGAACCGGACTGATGTCTCCACCTGCTGGAGGGAGAGAGGAGTCACGCCCGACACGACCAGAGAGGAGAATCAGATCAATCACATCAATCAGATCAATCAGATCAATCAGATCAATCAGATCAATCAGAGCTTGATTTTAATCTCAGTATTAGAATCTCAGTATTAAATATAAAGTTCACATTAACGAGGTTTTAATTAGTTCGTCATTAAAGACAGCGAAGAGTTCAACAGGTGCTTTCACACCTGGATCCTGGCTGGTGTCAGACGAGTTCTGTTTGTTGGTGTCGTTGCTGCCCGAGTGACGTCTCCTCCTCCCCGAGATCAACACACTCCTGTACACCTGCAACACACACACACACACACACACACACACACACACACACACACACACTGTGAGTCATATCATTGCCAGATGTGAAATGTTAAATTATTTTCCAAGTATTTCTTTTTCTTCCTTACTTTATCAGCAGAATGTGTTGTGGTTTCTTTCTTGTGACAAATGTACTTATTGTCAGTAACCCATCTATTGTACTTTTACTTCACAGTTATTAAGTGTTATTACAGATGAAACTACACAGAGTTCATAAAGATATTCAAAGAATAATAGTGACCACTTTAACTTTAAGTGTGTTTTGATGCAAACACTTTGTTCTGTTGCTGCAGTGACAAAGAGATGAAGGTTCCTCACGTGGCTGCAGGCCTGAGGCTGCGAGCGGTAACACTTCATGATGTTCTGGAAGGACCGGTCCTCTTTGGTCACCTGACGACGACACACACACGTTTACTTCAACAGGAGGACACACACACACCACACACATGTTTACTTCAACAGGAGGACACACACACAGACAGACACACAGACAGTCAGTCAGACAGACAGTCAGACAGACAGACAGTCACACAGACAGTCAGACAGTCAGACAGACAGACAGAGACAGACAGACAGACAGACAGACAGTCAGACAGACAGACAGACAGTCAGACAGACAGTCAGACAGACAGACAGTCAGACAGACAGTCAGACAGACAGACAGACAGACAGAGACAGACAGACAGACAGACAGTCAGACAGACAGACAGACAGACAGACAGACAGACAGACAGACAGACAGTCAGTCAGACAGTCAGACAGACAGACAGACAGACAGTCAGACAGACAGACAGACAGTCAGTCAGACAGACAGACAGTCAGACAGACAGTCAGACAGACCTTTGCCATGACATACACAGCACACATGAGCAGCTGGTCCAGGTGTCGGTCCATCATCAGGTCGGTGCAGTGAACCAGAGAATATTCGAAACACGTCCAGATCTTCCTCCTCAGCTCTGACGAGATGTCCAGTTTGACACAGAGATCTCTGAGCCGCACGCTGGCCAGGTGATACACCTGAGTGGAGCAGGTACAGGTGTTTACATCCACCTGCTGAGCTTTGAATGCAGAACACCACTGAACCAGCAGCACACATCTGTTAACGCTGCGCCGACACAGCTGATTAGTCCTGTTTGTTTCAGCTCTTAATCTGGATGATAAAACAAACCTCACTTATGAAAATAAGATTAGCTTAGCACAAAGACTGGAAACAGAGGCAAACAGCTAGCTTAGCTTAGCATAATTATTTTATCAGTGAAAACACAATTTTTTAAAGCTCAGATCTGAGATTTTGTTCAATGTTTCTCTCTTTACTTTCAGACTCGGCGACAGAAAACGTCAAAATACATTTACGTGATTTTTGGAGTTCAGATTTCTGTTCTGACATTTATGCACATTTGCACGTATTAAATTAGATAGCGTCATGTTTATACACACGACACATATAAAAAATATGTTCTTATTGTCAGTAATGTGAGTTTACACGCTACAGTACAACACAAACACAAACAGGCCTGGAGAGGAGCTCCGGCTCGTCTCCTCCTGCTGTCTGATCACAGTCTGACCAGGTGAACACCTGTCAGGACGCTGCACATCAACCAGTGAAGAAGAAGAACGCAGGACGCGTACCTTCCTGAAGAACAGCGACAGCGAGCCTTTCCTCAGAGGACTGCTGCTCACTTTGACAGCTGGTTTGGTGACGGCTGATTGGACGGTGATCGTGCCTGTCAGAGTCTGTGCAGACAGCGGCTGCAGCGTCGCTCCGCCCTGTCCTGTCACGCTCATCTGGACCGGGAAGAAGGTGAAGCCTCCGCTCTCATTGGCCATACCTGCAGAGGTCAGAGGTCAGAGGTCAGAGGTCGTGCTTCTCATGTTCACACTCAGTTCATGGTTTCCGTCCTCACCTTGAAGAGGAATGGTGACCTGCCCGTTGTTGAAGTTGAGGGTGAACGGCCCAGCTGGGATGGCCGTGACCACGCTGGCCGGGCCGGTCTTGGCCACGGTGGCCGGTGCTGTACCGGTGTTGTTGATGGAGTTGACTCCAGGCTCGGAGTCCGGCGGGTCGACGAACAGACGGC
Organism: Lagodon rhomboides; assembly: GCA_039737535.1. Classification (NCBI taxonomy): domain Eukaryota; kingdom Metazoa; phylum Chordata; class Actinopteri; order Spariformes; family Sparidae; genus Lagodon; species Lagodon rhomboides. Next base: position 33,382,469 of record CM077793.1, on the reverse strand, counting down.
GGCAATGTGGGCCGGTGGGCGGGGAGCTGTAGCGGTCCAGCAGGGTGGTGGGGGAGGGGGAGACGCCTGGAGGGGAGGAGGAGGCAGCAATGTGTACACAGGAATGGAAAGTAACTGAGTACATAGACTCAAGTACTGTAACAGGACAACAGGTGATTTAAAGGAGGCGTGTTTCTACTGTTGGGCTGAAATTACGGAATAAAGCAAATATACATTTAAAAATGTGTAACTGACTTTTAGTTTTCTAAAGAATGATTTCCAAAGATATTTTAGAACGACAAAAGACTTGTGTTGTTTTCTGTCATGTTTCTGAGGGACAGTAGGAGACGTGAGTCTCTGCCTCATGTTCACACAGTCTCTGCCTCATGTTCACAGTCTCTGCCTCGTGTTCACACTGAGGACTTTGTTTACGCTGTGTAGATTTATTATGTGTGAAGACCGAAGACGACCGAGAACTTTACTCGAGTTTTACTCCACTACATTTATCTGATAACTTCAGTTACGAGTTACTTTCCTTCAGCCTCACACCGATCAGCCACGACATTAAAGCCACTGACAGGTGACATGAATAACATCGATCATCTCATCACAGTGTGATGTTCTGCTGGGAAACCTTGGGTGCTGACCTGAACCACCCGTCCAAACACTGCTGTGGACCAACTACACCCCCCTCATCACAACAACACTACCTGACCGTGGCCTCCCAGCAGGACAATGTGCCCTGACACACTGCAAACACACAGGAACAGCTCCAGGAACACAATAAAGGGCCCGAGGTGTTGACCGGGCCTCCAAATTCCCCAGAACCCATCTGATGGAGCATCTGTCAGACGTGCTGAGCAGGTCTGATCCATGGAGGCCCCGCCCCCAACATACAGGACCCAGAGGATCCACTATGAGACGCCCTGGTGCTAGACACCACAGGACCCTCAGAGGTCTGAAGTCCAGGTCCTGACGGGTCAGAGCTGTTCTGGCTGCACAAGATGAACCTTCACTATATGAGGCAGGTGGTCCTGATGTTCTGTCTGATCGGTGTATTTTAATCAGGTCACTGAACAGAACCCAACTATGAAACATACTGAATGATTCTTGTTCTCACTGACGACTCAGACGCTGGGGGAACATCCGGGTCACCTGTGGACCCGCTCCGTCTCAGCTCTGACAGGAACCAGCTACACTCCAGCTGATTTAATGCCGGCTGGGTTCGACAGAGTCACTTACAGAAGGATCTAGAACCAGACAGATCTTCTCCAGGACTGAGAGCCGTCCAGTGAAGGAGGCTGCTTTATTTTGGACTCTTGGATATTCATGATATTCTTATAGCTCTTGTAAACTAGATTTTGGTCTCAGTGGGACTTCTTGGTATTTAAGTTAATAAATCAATAACTGAATAAATGAAAGGGAGGTGAATAAAGTTCTGCACACACCTTTGAGAGTGCTGCTGGTGCTGAGATCCGGTCCGTGGCTGATGGGAGTCAGAGGAACGCTGCCTGAGCTGCTGTCATCGTTTTGTTCCAGATACTGAGGAGGCATCACCTGCAACACACACGCACACACACACGCACGCGCACACACACACACACACACACACACACACACACACACACACACACACACACACACACACACACACACACACACACACACACACACACACACACACACACACGTGTTTGACGACATGAACATCAGAGTGAAACTGGACTGTGTGTGGTTCTGTTCGCTGTGTGTCTGGACCTGCTGGCAGGCCGGGACCGGCTGCTCTTTGGCCCCACGGAGACTCTCCCACAGAGGGGAGGCGCTGGTCCAGGCCAGGCTCTCCAGAACCTGCTCCTCCACCTGGTTCAGGTGCTTCACCACCTCCCGGAACAGACCCTGCTCCGACCGCACCAACACCTCGATCACCTGAGACAAACAAGCAGATCTCTCCATGAGCCTTCAGACGTCAGCAGGAGGAAGTGTTCCGTCAGTGAGTCACCTGGTGTAATAGATTACTTTGATCCCGGAGATTTTCAGGTTCTGAATAATAATAATCATCATTTTCTTAGAGATGTCAGTCTTTAGCAGAGTTTATATCAGTAAGTTATGCTGAGAATACAAACACACAAACATGCAGACACACGAACAGACTCACATTCTGACAGAACCGATCAGCTGTATTGATACCTTATAGAAGTGATAAGCTGGAAGCTGGAAGATGCCGATCAGGTTGGGGAAATCTCCTGGAGGTCTGTAGGAGAAGATGACAATCTCCAGGCAGCAGACGAGCAGCGAGCGATGGAAGACGTCCTGCTCCAGAATACACTGCGACACACAAACACACACAGGAAGATTCAACCTGTAGCTCAGGTGTTTCAGATCAACACCTGTCAGCAGCTGGCGTTAGTGACAGAGCCCAAAGGTACTCACCGACAGGTCGGCGTCCCCAGGATCATCTTCTCTCTCTCAATGATGGACTCCAGGATCCTGTAGTAGAGCGCCTCCGCCAGGTGGAAGTACCTCACTGCCATTTCTACAAGAAGAACATTTACTTAAATATCACCTGACTGACCATGTGAGCGCTTTGTGTCTGAGTCTGTGTGCACGTACCTTTCCCCATCCCCCTGCTCTCTGCACCGCTGCCCTCAAAATGCTGAGAGAAGACCTCAAACATGTCCTTCAGGCGCCTGCTGATGACATCACTGGGGTCCCTGGCACAGGCCCTGCAGGGACACAAGTGTTTAGGTATTTAAGAAGGTTTTCTGTGCTACTGATGTCTAGTTTTGTATTTTGTGTCACAAATGTTCTCAAAAAAGCTTGAAACAAAATCCTGGATCTGAGGACGGTTCAGCTCGTGAGTCCAGGAACAAACAACAGAACAGATCGAATGAACAGCAGGAACTTCATGTGGGTTTAAATGTGAAGCGCTGCTGCAGGAGATGTGACCGGCTGTAAACATCCTCCTCATGGTTGTGATGTTAGCAACAGGTACGTCTTCACTGTGACTAACTGAGCCATCAGGATGATCTCCAGGTGCAGAGACGCACCTGAGGGTTTCCATCAGCTTGCTGCTCGGCCCCTGTTTGCTCCCTGACAGCAGCGTGTGGAGTCGCCCGACGCTCTTCATGGCGGACGAGACCGGAGACGCCAGACGGTTCTCCTGAATGTACTTCCTGCCTGTCAGAGGCGTGGAGACCTTCAGAGCCGAGGCCTGACCACAGGAGAGACACCGGCTTGGTTAGTTTATATTTTGTGCTTATTAACAGCAGAAAATAAATAAAGATCAGGATGTAGATAATCATCCTGATCCAAACGAGGTGCATAAAGTTATTGTCTCACGGTGAGGCTGGCGTGGAGCCTGGTGGTGGCGCTGTCCTGGTTCTCCAGCCCTTCACACAGGCAGGGGCCCGGCGTACCAATGTCCTCGCTCGCCCCCTCGCCGGTGAAGATCCTCTCATCCAGACTGCCGGTGGCCAGGACATGCTCCTCATAGACCCGGCTGAGGGACAGACTGGACACAGCACAGAACGTCTGAACTCAGGAGGACACAGAACTGACAGATAAGAGACGATCGACGCTTCAGGTGAGTCACATCAACATGTGCTTCAGTCTCAGTGAGGTGAAGCAGTGTGATGTCGGATACGACCTGCATCTTTTTAAATATGTTAATGAGCTGCGTGTCTCTGCTGCAGCGCCGCCTGCTGACGGACCACACGACATCAGACACCTTCAGAGTGAAGACGTGTCGGAGAAGTGAACTGAACCCTGTTTCTATTTTCATCATATCAGGTTCTGAACTAAAACACAGCGACTCACAAACTGTCTCCAAAGTTCATCGGATCCAGAAACCCGGTCAGCCCGTCCTCTTTCCCTCTGAGGATCTGTGAGACAGAGACAGGACGTTCAGTCTGAGAGTGTGTGTGTGTGTGTGTGTGTGTGTGTGTGTGTGTGTGTGTGTGTGTGTGCGTGCGTGCGTGCGTGTGTGTGTGTGTGTGTGTGTGCGTGTGTGTGTGTGTGTGTGTGTGTGTGTTTCCCCTGTAACATCTGTGTGTTACAAACATCATGTAGAAAAATCACAGGCAGAAACATTTCTAAGAAAAGACGTCCAGCGCTGACAGCAGGAGGAGTTCTGAGCTGTCTCACCCTCTCGTGGCAGAGTTCTGAACTGTCTCACCCTCTCGTGGCAGAGTTGTGAGCTGTCTCACCCTCTCGTGGCAGAGGTCTGAACTGTCTCACCCTCTCGTGGCAGAGTTGTGAGCTGTCTCACCCTCTCGTGGCAGAGTTCTGAACTGTCTCACCCTCTCGTGGCAGAGTTCTGAGCTGTCTCACCCTCTCGTGGCAGAGTTCTGAACTGTCTCACCCTCTCGTGGCAGAGTTCTGAACTGTCTCACCCTCTCGTGGCAGAGTTCTGACCTGTCTCACCCTCTCGTGGCAGAGTTCTGAGCTGTCTCACCCTCTCGTGGCAGAGTTCTGAACTGTCTCACCCTCTCGTGGCAGAGTTGTGAGCTGTCTCACCCTCTCGTGGCAGAGTTCTGAACTGTCTCACCCTCTCGTGGCAGAGTTCTGAACTGTCTCACCCTCTCGTGGCAGAGTTCTGAGCTGTCTCACCCTCTCGTGGCAGAGTTGTGAGCTGTCTCACCCTCTCGTGGCAGAGTTCTGAACTGTCTCACCCTCTCGTGGCAGAGTTGTGAGCTGTCTCACCCTCTCGTGGCAGAGTTCTGAACTGTCTCACCCTCTCGTGGCAGAGTTGTGAGCTGTCTCACCCTCTCGTGGCAGAGTTGTGAGCTGTCTCACCCTCTCGTGGCAGAGTTCTGAACTGTCTCACCCTCTCGTGGCAGAGTTCTGAACTGTCTCACCCTCGTGGCAGAGTTCTGACCTGTCTCACCCTCTCGTGGCAGAGTTCTGAACTGTCTCACCCTCTCGTGGCAGAGTTGTGAGCTGTCTCACCCTCTCGTGGCAGAGTTGTGAGCTGTCTCACCCTCTCGTGGCAGAGTTCTGAACTGTCTCACCCTCTCGTGGCAGAGTTCTGAACTGTCTCACCCTCTCGTGGCAGAGTTCTGAGCTGTCTCACCCTCTCGTGGCAGAGTTGTGAGCTGTCTCACCCTCTCGTGGCAGAGTTCTGAACTGTCTCACCCTCTCGTGGCAGAGTTCTGAACTGTCTCACCCTCTCGTGGCAGAGTTGTGAGCTGTCTCACCCTCTCGTGGCAGAGTTCTGAACTGTCTCACCCTCTCGTGGCAGAGTTCTGAACTGTCTCACCCTCTCGTGGCAGAGTTCTGAGCTGTCTCACCCTCTCGTGGCAGAGTTCTGAACTGTCTCACCCTCTCGTGGCAGAGTTCTGAACTGTCTCACCCTCTCGTGGCAGAGTTCTGAGCTGTCTCACCCTCTCGTGGCAGAGTTCTGAACTGTCTCACCCTCTCGTGGCAGAGTTCTGAACTGTCTCACCCTCTCGTGGCAGAGTTGTGAGCTGTCTCACCCTCTCGTGGCAGAGTTCTGAACTGTCTCACCCTCTCGTGGCAGAGTTGTGAGCTGTCTCACCCTCTCGTGGCAGAGTTGTGAACTGTCTCACCCTCTCGTGGCAGAGTTGTGAGCTGTCTCACCCTCTCGTGGCAGAGTTGTGAGCTGTCTCACCCTCTCGTGGCAGAGTTCTGAACTGTCTCACCCTCTCGTGGCAGAGTTCTGAACTGTCTCACCCTCTCGTGGCAGAGTTCTGAACTGTCTCACCCTCTCGTGGCAGAGTTGTGAGCTGTCTCACCCTCTCGTGGCAGAGTTCTGAACTGTCTCACCCTCTCGTGGCAGAGTTCTGAACTGTCTCACCCTCTCGTGGCAGAGTTGTGAGCTGTCTCACCCTCTCGTGGCAGAGTTGTGAACTGTCTCACCCTCTCGTGGCAGAGTTGTGAACTGTCTCACCCTCTCGTGGCAGAGTTGTGAGCTGTCTCACCCTCTCGTGGCAGAGTTGTGAGCTGTCTCACCCTCTCGTGGCAGAGTTGTGAGCTGTCTCACCCTCTCGTGGCAGAGTTGTGAGCTGTCTCACCCTCTCGTGGCAGAGTTCTGAACTGTCTCACCCTCTCGTGGCAGAGTTGTGAGCTGTCTCACCCTCTCGTGGCAGAGTTGTGAGCTGTCTCACCCTCTCGTGGCAGAGTTGTGAGCTGTCTCACCCTCTCGTGGCAGAGTTGTGAGCTGTCTCACCCTCTCGTGGCAGAGTTGTGAACTGTCTCACCCTCTCGTGGCAGAGTTGTGAACTGTCTCACCCTCTCGTGGCAGAGTTGTGAGCTGTCTCACCCTCTCGTGGCAGAGTTGTGAGCTGTCTCACCCTCTCGTGGCAGAGTTCTGAACTGTCTCACCCTCTCGTGGCAGAGTTGTGAGCTGTCTCACCCTCTCGTGGCAGAGTTGTGAGCTGTCTCACCCTCTCGTGGCAGAGTTCTGAGCTGTCTCACCCTCTCGTGGCAGAGTTGTGAGCTGTCTCACCCTCTCGTGGCAGAGTTGTGAGCTGTCTCACCCTCTTGTGGAAGAGCTTCTTGATGAAGGGTTTCCAGAAGTGCTCTTTGACTCCTTTGGCCTCCAGCACCAGCCCGTCGTGCAGCTCACACAGCTGCTCGATGAAGCAGTATGGACCTGAAGACGGCCTGTAGTCCTTACTGCTGAAGTCCTCTGGGAGACCTGAGGGACGGCAGACACACACCTGAGTCACCTGATCACTGTGGAGAACTGCTCCTTTCTACAGCTCAAACTGAGATTGATGAAACGTTTGTCAGATTTATTGCTGTTGAATTTTCCAGAGAGAAAATGCGCTGCAGCGTGAAGACGGACCTGGACACGTCTTCCACGTGTCGTTTGCTCCATGTGGGATGTGATTCACATCGTTTACACCCTCGACATGCAGCTGAGCTCGTGCAGCTGCAGTGAAGACGTCACACTGCAGTGGACAGTCAGTGAGATTTAAAGCAGGTTTGTGACTCAGAGTTAGACTGAAATAAAACTATTTATGGTAGATAAAGAGTTCTGTGACTCTGTATGTTCCTGGTGTCTCAGGCAGCTGCTGCTGTTGTCACAGCCTCTGTTTTTCACATCAACACCATTTCGTGGCGTCTTAAATCCCCTGATTGTGTCTCAGGAGTTAAAAACCAACAGACAGAACATAGAAAAGTTTGCTTCCTGTTTGAATTCAGTTTGAAGTTTGGAGTCATTTTTCATGCTGTGGCTGTCATAGCAGTTTCCTTTTTCTCAGCCGCTCCACCTTCACCATGAACACCACGTCTGGAGACGGAGGTGGAGGGGGAGCAGAGGAAACACCAGGTGTCAACAGGAAGTGAGGGCCGGGCTGATATACACCGCGGCAGGCGCTCTGGGAGTCGGCTGGTTGGAATATATTCAGCAAAAGAGTCTAACTTTTGATTTATTCAGCGTGTGTGATTTAGTACTGTACCTCCGTGATAAGCAGACTTCCTCTACACCAACGCTGATTTCATTTTATGACTCTTCAACGTCATGTTTCACAACTCTGTGACTACTCTGAATATCCGATTCAACTGACACGAGAACAAATGTTGTGCTCCTATCTGATCAGATATCAATATACATCAAATATATATATATATTTACATTAAAAACAATCTTTGAGGACAGAAATTACACCGACAGCAACCAGAGAACTTCAAATAAATAAATGAATAAGACTGTTAAATTAAAGCTGCACCACCTGTTTCTTTGTTTGACATATGATCATCTTTTTAGTTGATATGTTGAACTGTTATCAGTCAGTTGTTAATTTCCACATCAAGCGGTCACAGATCAACATGATCCTTCACGCGTTCATCGTGTTCGTGTCCTCTGATCAGTTCAGTCCTCGTCTTTGAGCTGTTTCTGTCTCTTCAGCTGCTGATCGCTGCTCTCTGACTGTCTGTCTGCTGTTTGAACTGTTCACCGACTTCTAACAGCTTTTACTCTCAAAACCAGGCTGTGAGATTGAACCACAACAGATGAACAACGAGCTGAAACTACTAAAGATGCACATTCGGATGATTCAGCACCGCACACACCAACACACTGCTCTCAGGTAGAGGAGCCTCAGCTGACGAGTCAACAAGTTCAAATGCTAACATGCAGATCAGGGATGCACAATAAATACTGACCCGATAAACCTGCTCCGACATACTTTTAATTAAATTAAAAAGTACCTCTGAAGTCTGGGTTGAGCAGGTCTTTCCTGGCGTTGCACATCAGAGCGTTGGTGAAGACGAGGTCGAGTGCACACAGCAGCAGATGATACGAGTTCACCAGGTCATCGCTGATCATCGGGAAGTTCCCTGAACAAGACAGAAGGAGCATGTTACACCACAGGAGGAGCTGATTTTGTCCTCAGGTTCAGCTGGCACAGAAGACTGCGGCAGGACTATCACTGCAGAATCAGCAGGACTCCTCAGTTATGAAGACATGAGACGTGTTCAGGGGTTAAGAAGGACATAGGCAGCGGGTTTTTATGAGCAGGGAGACCAGATGAGTCCCAACACTCTTCTTCAGTCAATCAGTCACGTTTTCAAAAACTCAGCAGCTGTTCTGAAGGTTTGTCCAGGATCATCGTAGACTTTAAACATCTGGAGCAGTCACATGGTCACTACCAGCTGATCGACCTGGACTTTAACTAAATAAACAGGTGGCCTGATGGTAACAACAGCTGTTGTTGCAGTGACTTCAATCTTTATGAAATAATGCAGAAACAATAAATCTTCACCTTTAGCGTGGACAAACAGAACCCAGCAGAAGTTGAAGACCTCGGTGACAGTGCAGGGATGTCGTCTGGAAACAGAACACATGGAAGAGATCGTTGCTTCGTATCCAAGGACACACACACACACACACACACACACACACACACACACACACACACACACACACACCAGACTGTCCCTGACTCTTTAATATCAGCTGATTATTCAGGTAACAGTCAGTTAGTTGTGTTTTATGTTCCTCTGAGAAAACAGTGAAACAATAAAACTTGTATTTCATGTGACACTCAGTCAGAGCAGGTGATTTATGAACAGTGTGAAATATCTTCCTGTGTGTTCTGAGCCACAGCGGTGCACGTCTGGATCAACGACCTATCTGTCTGATAGATTGATTGATTAGCCGTCATCCCTGAGGAGACGCTGGTTTGCAGCGTCGGCACAAAATTACACATACGAAACGAAATGATGAACACAGGAAACAGGAGGAAACACTGAGGCGTCACTGCTCTACTGTCTTTATTACCATGTCAATGACATGACACAAAATAGTGCTGAATAAAATGAAATCATTGTGTTTCTTCTGTTATGTTGGTGTTGAGGATGAAATGAGAGTTTCTGCAACATAATCAATGAATCGATGAATATTTTCTTGTATGAAATGTTTTAAAAAGTCTGTTTTCAGGCTTGAGGAGTAACAGATTCCATGTTCCCTGTTGTTCTGTCTGCTCAGATCAACACAGCAGCATGTCACAGTTAAGAAGCTGGAACTGGATCATGTTCTTGAAAAATAACTTCAACTGATTGAATTGATTACTGAATGATCAAGATAGTTGAATTGATGAATTTCCGGTCGATCATCAATCGATTAGTCGTGTCAGTACAAACTTTATTCAGTCTAATATGAGAATTTTCTTTTTCACACTTCATCCATTAAAGCACCAAAAATAGCTCGACATCAAGCCCTCTGACGCTGACACTGCTGAGGTCAAAGGTCGGGATGTCTCACCTCTGTTTGCGGCTGCGGTGGACTCGCGGCGGCTCCTCTGACGGGGCCTTGAAGATGGTTCTGAAGATGGGAACGTACTTCTTGAAGATGACGGCCGACACGGTGAAGTTCCTCTCCAGCTTGTCGGTGCTCTGACGGAAGTCCTGCGTCAGGTTGGCCATGTCCTGCCACTTCTTCATCTTATTGAAAAACTCTATGAGGCTGCAGAGGACGACAGCAGACTGTGAGGAGGTGCTGCTCAACGTCAGCGTCACCATTCATGCTCCACATACTGATTTACTGATTACTGATTTACTGTCTCCTGCACACAGGTGCATTGTGGGCCTACCTCATCTCTGAGCAGCGCAGGATTCTGGTCAGAGAGACATAGTTCCCCTCGACGGTACCTTTTCCCACCGTCGGCACCGAGGACCTGCAGGCCACGTACAGAGCACAGGCCAGCCAGTGCAGCTCGCTGCCCTGCAGGGGGGGGAGGACGTGACGGGGGGAGACAGGTGAGCTCATCTATCAAACACTGTCAGTCATCAATACTTCACTTCATCATTTCAGCTGCTGATTGTCAGAACTGTAGCTGACGATTGATCTCATTATGGATTCATCTCATCATTATTCTCTTGAGTCACAGATGAACCATGTGATCTATAAAATGTCAGAAAATAGTGATTCTAATAAAACCCAGTGGAGAAAGAACTCTGGTCCATAACTTAGTAAACGTATTGATACCACGCTGTGAAAATACTCCACTACAAGTACAAGTATTGATGTTTCAGTAATCTGTTCCTGTCAATGTTTTTATATCTGATGTTTGTGGATTAATATTCCTGCTGCATTAATGTGTGGCTCTGACGCAGCTTCCTCTCTCACATGTCCCGCCCACAACACTCTCTGATTGGTTACAGGTCACTATTACCAGCCTATAAACTCTGAGTCATCTGACTCTGTACAGTAACGAGTCAGTATCAGTCAGACTTAACTTGCTTTTAGTTTTATTGTCTCTTAAATGTAATTTAGTTGAAAATGTTTTGTTTTATTTGGATGTATTTCTGTGTCTGTGTAAAGCTCGTAGAATTGCTTCGTGTCTGAAGAAATATCAATACTGCGCTGTGACAGTATTATTAGCAAAAAGTACTCAAATGGGAGAAAAATGGCGCCCATTAGTTCTCTATAAATAAACAATATATATTATATTACTGTATTATTACTGATTATTATTATTACTCATGTGGGAGCAGTGTTAAGCTGCTGTAATTGATTGTGTTTGATTAATTTAAACTACTTTAAATACTCGTTCTGCAGCAGTCAGCGGTGGCAGAAGTACTCAGAATACTTACTCAGGTAAAAGTAGTAAACTGTAGAAATACTCCATTACAAGTCATTCAAAATGTTACTCTGGTAAAGGAATAATTTATTACCATTAAAATGTTCATCAAGTGTAGAAGTAATGCAAAGACGCCTTAAATAACTTGTGTAGTTGGTGGATAGTTTGTTGTTTTAACTACTTGTTCTACAATCATGTCATATATTTAAAACTTAAATATTTATAGACACACATCTGAAAACTACAACTGTCAAATAAATCCAATGTTTCCCTCTGGATGCACTCAGGTCAAGACCCTCAGGTGTCGGTCTCACCTGTGAGAGGAGCTTCAGCCTGAAGTGTGTACAGGTGAACGTCTCTACTGAGCAGGTTGTGTTGACTTCCACTGAGTCCTGGAGGGAATCCTCCCTCACACACACGTCGTTATTATCATTATCAGCAGTACTACTGTTGTTATTAGCATTAGCAGTGTGTGTACATTATATTAGAGGGCTATGCTATGCTAGCTTAGCATGGCACTGACCTGGATCTACTACAGGACTGTAACTTCAGATCACATTTCATGATGACACAGTTAAACGACGCTGCTCGAGCAAACGGACCGTTAGCTTGTTGTACAGTAACTAGCTAACAGCGCCACCGTGACCCGGAGCCGGCGGACCGCGGCGGCACCGACACCACCGACACCACCGGACTGTCACAGACCGGGCTTCACTTTACCTCGAGTGTGAAATTCCTGCTGATGTTCTCGTAGGTTTTCCAAGCCTCGCTGCTCGCCTCTTCGTCCATGTTCAAACCCCGACACAGATCTTCAAACCCGGTCCGAGCTTTCTGCAAAAAGTCGTCCTCGTCGCTCATTTCGCGGCTCTGTGAACAAACCCGGCGGGCCGAGAGGAAGAGAAGATGGCCGAGAAGAAGAGCAGCCGCAGTTCACGAAGCTGTTTGTCCGAGTGTTGCTGTAACAGCGTTATGACCGAGCTGCGAGGCGTCCGGCTCCGCACCGAGTGGCCATTTAAACGTCCTTTGACTGACAGCTACGACGCGCAGCCGCCTCGGACGTACGCAGAGCCGCGAGCGAACCAGTGTGACGTCATCTCTGTGCGTAAAGAACGTAAAGAATCCCAGAACCAGCGTATCTCACCCCAGCCCACTAAACCAGCGTAGCTGCGCGTGAATGGGCGGGTCCGCCGTCAGGCCCGATACTACTACTTCCGGTTGTGTTTGTTTTGACTGACGGCGGCTCGTGAAACACAACAAATAGAAGAATATGAGAAATATTCTATATTTACAGAAAGAAGATAAAACCCTGCGTTCATCCTGTATGTCAGTAGAAGCATTTAGTTGAGTAAAAGTAGCTCCACTGATACAATTAAAATACTCTACTGCAATAAAAGTTCAACATTAGTAATATTATCAAAATGTTCTTTAAGTATGAAACAGACGTAGTTATTATTTCAGTGTGCTGAGGGACAGTGAAGTCCTCAGAGATGAGTCTTTAATCTTTTGTGAACAGAATGTGTCAATAATCCCGTTCAACAGGATGGACCGCTTTATAAATATATTGATTCTGCTGGTCGAGGTGGAGCTGATTTTACCTCCGTCAGATGGTGCTGGTCGGTCCAGCTGCTGCTGTTGTCACTGTGGCTCAGTAATAACTGGATCATTTCTGTGAGTACATGAGTTTGTAGAAGTTCCTGTAAATCCAGAAGTTGTTGTATAACATGCAGAATGTGTCTTTATAAAGGGAGATCACCTTTAGTGACGACTGCCACGTGAGTGTAATGGAGTCAAAAGTACTTAGTTACTTGTACCACTGTAGCTACAAACAGTTCCAGTAATGTCTCATGTATAAAATATGTAGAACATGAATTGACTGTATATATGTATAATATATGTATATACATACACACACACACACTATATGTTTATATACAGTAAACATAATATAAATTGCATTTTATGTGAAGTATTATATTCTGCTTATTTTACCAACAGCTATAAAACGTGACAGCGTCCAGCAGGTCTGTCTCGCAGCTTTAACAGCCTGAGTTTAAATGTAAACTCTGACTTCTCTGAGCCTGAGATGGAAAAATCGTCTTCATTTCCAGATCAGCTGATCAGCGTTAACTCTGAGTGTGTTCAGAGTTGAGTGTGTGTGTTGGGATTAAATAAAAAGCCATCATCAACAAAGCTCTGATACTGGCAACAGATAAAGAGCAGATCCTCCAGTTTAATCGTGTGGAGCTGAAATATGACCGACCCTGACACTTATCTTAATAAAACCGGAGTGGAGAACGTGTCTGTGTTGCGTTGAAGCCAGTCGTTAGCTTACGTTAGCGGACTCTGTCTGTAAGCTAACATTAGCTCCTGCGGCTCTGTGTTAGCAGAGCGGGAGAGGTCCTGAGACGAGGCACTCCACAAAGTCACATCTGTAGACCGACTCCAGTCCTCCACAGAGAATCAGTCCAGAGTCCAGCAGCGTCCAACACGTCGTCCACAGGCTCTGTCAACAGCAGAGCGACGGGAAGGTCTCACTTTACATCCCCTTACCATCCGCTCACATGTGGCCAGTTACAAAGTAAAAGAAAGTGATGAAAACATGTACACTCCAAATTCTCACAGAGCTCCTTTAAGGAAAGATGTGCAGAATCCTGCTGGACACCTGATTTAAATAGCTTTCATTCATTCAGCTGTGATCTGACGGCTACAACATACAGGAGCAGAAACCTTCAGTATGTTTCAGCTGCCTCAATGCTGACGGTGTCATGAAGAGGAGCAGATATCGATCTGAGCTGAGACACAACGGTTCACTGCTCTGACACAATCTTCAGTCTCTGTCCTCTTTTTTAAACCACTTTAAGATTTTCATATAAAGTGCCGTCAGCTGCTCCAACAGAGGGCAGGCGACCGGCAGAGACGGCTCAGTTCCTCCTCCTCAGTATCGATGGTCCAGTTTCTACTGCGCTGCTGTCTCACCTGTACAGGTAACACTGAGGCCCTCCTGAGGGCTCAGTACTGCAGGATAGTCAGCAGGTTATAGGTGAGGGTGTGTCTGATCACCTCAGCAGTGCAGTACGTGTCCTCTTCATACGGCTCAGTGTCGGGCTGTATCAGATGACCTGCGGCGGGCGCCATCGCAATGTTCCACTCCGGCAGGAAGCTGTCTCCTCGGTTCTCACAGATGTTGTGTAAGATGCAGCAGGCCGCCACGACTCTGGGCATCATGGAGACGTCGATGTCGCTCTTCTTCAGGAGGCACCTCCAGCGTCCTTTCAGCCGTGTGAACGCAGTGTCCACCACGGCGCGAGCGGAGCTGAGGGTGCAGGTGAAGCGGCGCTGCTCAGCCGTGAGCTGGTGCTCCGTGCTGTATCCCTTCATCAGCCACGGCTTCAGAGGGAACGATGTGTCACCGATGAGATGGACGGGGACCTCCACGCCGTCACACACCACGGACTTCTGAAAGTGACAACAAAAACACTGTCAGAGCTGCAACAACCACTAAAGTCCTTATCGATTCATCTGCAGATTATTTTCACGAATAATTCTTTAGTCTGTAACATGTCAAAGTTTCTCAGAGCCCAGAGTGACGACTGCAAACGGTTTCTTCTGTCCAACCAACAGTTTAAAACCCCAAAACTCTTCATTGATTGTCAGAAATGACAAAGAAAAGCAGCATCCTCACATTTAAAGCTGAACCAGACAATGTTTGAGTGTTTTGATCATCAAAATATCCTGCAGCTCCACCAGAACCAGGATTCTGCCGGACTCAACAGGTCACAAAGACTTTAAAGACTGATTTAATGTGAGTTTCATCATTTCAGTGTTGATAGGAGCAGAATTACTTGTTACGACACACGAACCTTCAGTACTCTCTGAAATAAAAACAATCATTCGACAGTCGTGCAGTTTGACCGGAGCTGTCGAACATCAGACAGAAACTATTAATAACTGAACACTTTGGTTGATGACATTTATTAAGATTCAGTGTTCATCTACATGCACCAGTGGGCTCACTGCGACCACCTGCAGGTCCGCACGGTCCAGCAGAACCACTCACCTCTCTGGGGAACAGGTAACCATCGGGCCGGTCCTCTGCCTTCAGGTACAGGTCTGAGCTGCACAGCACGGAGGCGCTGCTGATGCTTCCAGGCCAGCCGGCGTACACATCAGTGAAGCTGAGAGGGACAGACACACAGCGAAGTTAGCTTCAGAGTGGATGGTGAAGTTAGCTTCAGAGTGGATGGTGAAGTTAGGTTCAGAGTGGACGGTGAAGTGAAGTTAGGTTCAGAGTGGATGGTGAAGTGAAGTTAGGTTCAGAGTGGATGGTGAAGTGAAGTTAGGTTCAGAGTGGATGGTGAAGTGAAGTTAGGTTCAGAGTGGACGGTGAGTGAAGTTAGGTTCAGAGTGGATGGTGAAGTGAAGTTAGGTTCAGAGTGGACGGTGAAGTTAGGTTCAGAGTGGATGGTGAAGTGAAGTTAGGTTCAGAGTGGACGGTGAAGTGAAGTTAGGTTCAGAGTGGACGGTGAAGTGAAGTTAGGTTCAGAGTGGACGGTGAAGTGAAGTTAGGTTCAGAGTGGACGGTGAAGTTAGGTTCAGAGTGGACGGTGAAGTTAGGTTCAGAGTGGATGGTGAAGTGAAGTTAGGTTCAGAGTGGACGGTGAAGTGAAGTTAGGTTCAGAGTGGACGGTGAAGTGAAGTTAGGTTCAGAGTGGATGGTGAAGTGAAGTTAGGTTCAGAGTGGA
This sequence comes from Lagodon rhomboides, assembly GCA_039737535.1. NCBI lineage: Eukaryota > Metazoa > Chordata > Actinopteri > Spariformes > Sparidae > Lagodon > Lagodon rhomboides. The sequence goes on along the minus strand of CM077793.1, from coordinate 33,366,700 downwards.
TGGTGAAGTGAAGTTAGGTTCAGAGTGGATGGTGAAGTGAACTCGGGCGTCCACACGGAAACGTTTTTGTGTAAACACACGTGTTGCAGGTTTTGTCCGATCGTCCACACGGATCCTGTAAACACACTTTTTTGAAACCTGGTCTCAGGGTGAAAAATGTGAAAACGCAGCCCCCTTGTGTTTTTGTGTGGACGGTGAATCCACATACTTTGCGTATCAATGACGTCATCGCCCCGCCCCTCGACCTCTCGCCTTCGACCTCTGAACCCTGCGACGTCTCATCACAACAACAACAATGGCGGACTACATGCTTGTGTTGGTGCTGCAGACGATATTGAGCCTATCAGGGTCACTGGGGCGAAATATTCTGCTGCTCTGCCACGACGCTGAGTGAAACAGGATTATGGACCACCGACTAGCTGTTTGTTTTCTCCTTCAGCTGTCTGTTTGTATACAGCGCTAAAGCTTTCTGCGCACGCTCCGTCTCTTCTTCTCCGTTTTTATTGAATTTCCAGCGCCACCTACAGGCCTGGCATATGAACTACAGCGTGTTGAGTCGTTTACAGTGGATCCATGTGGACGCAAATATTCTTGAAATGATGCCGAGAAAGACGGGAGGGAAAAAGATCGTTTTGGTACGTGTGGACGTGGACTCAGTTTCAGGTCGGAGGGTGAAGTTAGTTTCAGGTGGGAGGGTGAAGTTAGTTTCAGGTCGGGGGTGAAGTTAGTTTCAGGTCGGAGGATGAAGTCAGTTTCAGGTCGGAGGGTGAAGTTAGTTTCAGGTCGGAGGGTGAAGTTAGTTTCAGGTGGGAGGGTGAAGTTAGTTTCAGGTCGGGGGTGAAGTTAGTTTCAGGTCGGAGGATGAAGTCAGTTTCAGGTCGGAGGGTGAAGTTAGTTTCAGGTTGGCTATTGGACAGTGGCTCTGGATCGAGCGGTCCAGTGGGCCGGTGCTGGCAGTGAGAGGACGGTCAGCTCAGCTCTGAGGCTTCGCTGCAGGCCGTCAGTAAACTACTGGGACTGTTGCAGCAGCTCGAGTCCTAATCAGAGTAAATCATGTTTATAACTTTAACAATATTGGGTTCATATAAGAAACCATCATAATAGTTCAGTTGTACAAAACTGACTTTACAGAAATATTAAAATAGAGAATAATCTGTTTTCTTCAATAACTTCCAGGTCATTTGATGCACGTACTCAAAATCAATGGCTAATCATATATAACTAATTATGTATAATTAATGATGTGTAGTGGCCTTATAATTTATATGTTAGCAGTCAAAGACGAGTCTCGGTCCACAGTCACGTGCAGACATTATAACACTGATGTTGGGTCACAGGACCTGGAAGTTATCGGCAGAATTTGAGTTATTTCTGTAAACTCCGGAACAGTTCAGAGATCAACACTGTCAGCAGGAACCCAGCTGGTTCTCATGCAGAGGTCCAGACCCTCCAACCCGAGCCTGGCTTCACCTCACCGGACGTCGTGGTCCACCACCGCCTGCAGGATGACGGAGTGCCAGCCCCTGCGGTTCAGGTAGTGCTCCGGGTTGTCCCTGGGGGAGGCGATGGGGATGTGCGTCCGGCCGATGGCCCCCGCGCACTGCGGGTAGCAGCGGTCCCGGAAGGCGCTCAGCGTGTCGTCCAGCCGCGGCCCGCTCGGCAGCGACACGAAGCGCCGGTACAGCCGGTCCAGGATGGCCGAGGTGACCTGCCGCACGATCACGCACACGGTGGCGATGCCCACCCCGAACATGTCTGCGATGGAGCGGTACTCTCCGGACCGGGCGAACCACCACAGCGTGATGGCGAGCCTGCGGCGCGGCTCGATGGGGACGCGGTAGTTCGTCCGGCGGCGCTTGATGGCCGGTTCGATCCGCTCCAGCAGGTAGTCGAAGGTCGCGCGGGAGACGCGGAACTGCGCCTTCCACTGCTCGTCGTCGAACGACTGGGCCGAGGACCAGAAGTTCTGCCCGGGGCTTCGGTTCCGGACCCAGATGTGTCTGCTGGTGGACGAGATGAGACTGAGGACCGCGGCGAGGGACGACAGCACGAACGCCCTCCGCCGCCGCAGGTACTGCCGCCGCCGCCGGTCCCGCTCCACCAGCTCCCGCTGCCTCCGCCGCCGCAGCAGGGTCGTCTGGAGCCGGTACAGCTCGAACACCTGGTCCCCCAGAACCGGAGCCACGTTCAGGCTCAGGACGGAGGACAGCAACGCGGCCGTCAGCGCAGAGCTGTCCTCCCGCTCCGGCTCCATTTTGAACTGGCGGTAAACCTGAGCGGCGCTTGTTTATGACGTAGAGGCCAACACGTGTCGCGTTTGTTACGTAGCTTGATCCTGTGAGGTTCAGTCGTTAAAGGTCTACGAGGTCAGAGGTCAGAGGTCAGTCATCATCACCCACAGTCACCCTCTTCAGAGAGACAGAGACAGTCAGTCAGACAGACAGACAGAGAGACAGACAGACAGACAGACAGACAGACAGAGAGAGAGACAGACAGAGAGACAGTCAGACAGACAGACAGACAGACAGACAGACAGACAGAGAGAGAGACAGACAGACTGACAGACAGACAGACAGACAGACAGACAGACAGAGAGAGACAGACAGAGAGACAGACAGACAGTCAGACAGACAGACAGAGAGAGAGACAGACAGACTGAGAGACAGACAGACAGACTGACAGACAGACAGACAGACAGAGAGAGCAGACAGTCAGACAGAGAGACAGACAGAGAGACAGACAGACAGACAGAGAGACAGACAGAGAGAGAGACAGAGACAGAGAGACAGACAGAGAGACAGACAGACAGTCAGACAGACAGACAGAGAGAGAGACAGACAGACAGACAGACAGACAGAGAGACAGACAGACAGACAGACAGAGAGACAGAGGTGAACAGCTAGTCATTGACTCTGCCGTCTGTTCTCCATCTTTGTCTTTGTCTTCTGACTGCTTTCATCAGCAGACTGTTATTATCATCATATATTATTATTACGTATTTTATCATATTATTATTATATATTATGATTCATGTGAATGCTGATAGCACTCACACTGTTGTTCTTCTGGACTGGATTCATATTATTCAGGTTTCCGTACGTTTTTCGTCTCGCCTCTCCTCCTGCACAGTTTGAGCTCCAGAGACATTCAGCTCGTTCAGGACAAGATGCCGTCTGTTTTATTCTACTGTGGGAAGTGTTCAGCTTTCTCTGCAAACTGTCTCCCATCATCCTGCTTCAGCACTGTGAGTCTCACTCTGTCTGTCTGTCTGTCTCTCTGTCTGTCTCTCTCTCTGTCTGTCTCTCTGCCTGTCTGTCTGTCTGTCTCTCTGTCTGTCTGTCTGTCTGTCTGTCTCTCTGCCTGTCTGTCTGTCTGTCTGTCTCTCTGATGGTCTGTCTCTCTCTCTGTCTGTCTGTCTGTCTCTCAGTCTGTCTGTCTTTCTCTCAGTCTGTCTGTCTCTGTCTGTCTGATGGTCTGTCTGTCTCTCAGTCTGTCTGTCTCTCAGTCTGTCTCTGTCTGTCTGTCTGTGTTGGTTCCTGGAGTCTTGATGGGTCCAGCTGGCTCAGAGTCCTGGCAGCAGGGTCCAGGTTTAAGGATCCAGGTCCTGGACAACAAGCCGGGTGTTGACAGCAGTGATCTGCCGACCTGCCGGCCTGCAGGGGGCGTCGCTGCCAGCAGAGACGACAGCTGAAGCTTCAGAGGAATGACGAGGTGACATCCAGCTCCTCCGCCACTCTGATGTCTGAGCCGCTGGAGTTCCCAGCATGCCTCTGGCTGCCTCAGGTGGAGGTGAGGCCGGGCCAGCTGCTGTGGGGAGGCTCAGCCTGCAGGGGACCCTCTCCTCCTGCTCCTCCTCCTCCTCCTGCTCCTCCTCCTCCTCAGGCTGCTGCAGCTCGGGCCCCTGAGACCCTGAACAAATGTCCACCAGCAGAGAGGACTGAAGACGCCAGACATCAGGATATTATCCCAGTTTAGAATCTCCATTTATTCTCCTGACAGACGCTTTGATCCAAACTGATCCACCTCATTCAGCTGAACTCATGAAGTCACGATTCTCTTCACCGTGGACACTCAGGAGACAGGACGGAGGTCAGTGTGACACCACCTGCTCATCAGCAGGCTGAGGGCGGAGCTTCACCTGCAGTCTTCTGTCACATGGAGAGCTGATGGAGCAGAGAGTCCGATCATTACTGCAGTGAAACACTCTGTCTCCAGTCCTGCACTGAGAGCTGTGACTGAGGTAAAAGTCCTCGGAGTAGATCCCAGGTGTTCACGGTGTCTCTGAACCTGCAGCTCGGCTCCATGTGGAGCTTTGTTTGTGGCTCCAACACGTTAGCGGCGGCTAAGCTAACAGGATGCCCCCTACAGTCAGACACATGGAGCAGCGTCCTGCTGGGTGATATTCAGCAGTGAGGGTCACTGGAGGAATGACTGCAGGCAAATGTTACCATCTGTCAGCGAGCTGCAGCCAAAGCTCCAGCGAGCCGGCAGCGCCTGCGTTCACACCTTCAGCTGCTGCACAGCCACCTCCTGTCTGACGCACAGCAGGCCGCTGTTCTGCTCGCAGCCCGTCTGGATCAGAACTCAGATCCTTCCTTCTCTCGTCAGCCAGGAAATAAACCTGCACAAGCACCAAATATTTCATCAAGTGATTCATCAGTGTTTTCTATGACTGAACTCGTCCGACACCTTTAAAACCTTTGAATGAAGAAACAGAAACAAAAGCAGATGATTCTCTGACACGTCTGATCTGTGGGAGCAGGTCACCGTCATGTTCTCACTGTGCTTCACATCATTTCAATCAAATTCATCGTCAGCAGACATTTGTATTGTTATAACTGGAGGTTATTATCTAAATGTCATCAACACTGTGGAGAATCACATCAAATCAATCAAGTGTATTGTCTCAGTCATGGAGTGAAGCTGAGCTGTGTGAGCTCCACATTCATAATCAATCAATAACAGAAAGACGAAAGAGATCAAATCATACATCACTGATGGAAACTAAAGTTCTAACATAAATATATGTATATATGTAAAATACATACAGTAATAAAAGTACATGTGAGTAACATGTTTAGACATGTTGACATGTGAGTAACATGTTTAAAGGTGAGTTGTGATTTGAATCATCACAGACGTTTAATCAGCTTCAGTGTGTGTGTGTGTGTGTGTGTGTGTGTGTGTGTGTGTGAATAATAATACTACATATTGTGACATCAGTGTGTTGTGTTGTGTGTTTTATCGCCATGTGCTCAGTGTGTGTGTGTGTGTGTGTGTGTGTGTGTGTGTGTGTGTGTGTGTGTGTGCTGTGTGTGTGTGTGTGTGTGTGTGTGTGTGTGTGTGTGTGTGGTGGCTGCAGTGTGTGTGTGTGTGTGTGTGTGTGTGTGTGTGTGTGTGGTGGCTGCAGTGTGGCAGCAGGGGGCGCTGCAGGCAAAACAAACTCAGCTGTGAACAAAACATCGTTGTTTTCTCATGACGTCACTGTGAATAAATGAAAGAATGATGTGAGATTAACTTCAGAACTGAATGATGTCTAATTCTTATGTAATAAACACATGATGTTATTGAATCTATTCACTCTGACTTTACGTTTCAACCTTTACATTCACGTGTGTCGTGACATTAAAGGAATATTCTGCTGTGTTCTGCAGGAATGTGAACGTTCACTCTGAACTCATGAACACACACCAACGTTTACAGTTATATCTATTTCATTCATTTTTGTTCCAGTCAGGCTGAAATTTAATCACCACTGATTTATTTTCACAATCTTTATTTTATTTTATTGTTTGTTGGTCAAACTGTGTGTGTGTGTGTGTGTGTGTGTGTGTGTGTGTGTGTGTGTGTGTGAGTGTGTGGAGAGAGACACATAAAAGTCAGTTATGGTGAATTCAAACAACATGATGAAATATTAATATTGTTATTATGAAGAAAATCAAATGCAGACTCTCTATTGATCAGCATCAATAATATAAAGATGATTAATTATTAATTATTACTGATGTGATCGATAATCAATGAGATCAGAGACATCTGTGTCCTCACTGTCAGTGTTCTCTGGGCCATTATTACTATTATTATTATTATTATTATTATTATTATTATTATTATTAATAATAATATTATTATTATTATTATTATTATTATTATTATTATTATGTTATTAAATGAATCATTAATCATTTCAGGATCCTTTAATGACCAAAACTAACCGGACCAGCTGGCAGCTTCTCTGACTCCTGTCAGTCAGACCAGCCACAACATCAACTGAGCTGAAGGAGCTGAAGGAGGCCTGCAGCAGACGGAGAGGAGCTGAAGGAGCTGATGGAGCTGACGGAGCTGATGGAGCTGAAGGAGCTGAAGGAGCTGATGGAGGCCTGCAGCAGGAGGAGAGGAGCTGAAGGAGCTGACGGAGCTGACGGCTGCCATCCTGCAGCTCCAGGCCCGGCCTCGGCCTCTCGCTGGCTCACCGTGGAGCTCCGTGTGGTCTGACAGCATTTAGCTCGGTGATGACTCGCTGCTGGAGGCAGGAAGCAGATTGAACAGGAGGGGGGGAGTCACTCAGGGGGAGGAGGGGGGAGTCACTCAGGGGCAGGAAGGGGGAAGGGGGAGTCACTCAGGGGGAGGAGGGGGGGAGGGGGAGTCACTCGGGGGGGTCAGCAGAGTGTGGGGGGGAGAAGCAGGTTGAAGATGACTGCAGGTAAACTGTGAGACGACACAGTCAGTGTGAAGAGGCGGAGCTGAGAGAAACACGTCTCAGATCTTACTGTGAAAAACTACTTCCTGTTTGAAGACCAGACTTTATTCACCTCAGGAGACCTTTTGTAAGCGGTGTGACGACAGGATACTCATGTAATAACGTACTTTATTTCAATAATGTGGTTTGTGTCAGGCTGAGAAACTAATCCGCAGCATTCAGTCTGTGTTTAACTGCTCACTTTCACTTTGTTGTTGTTGTTATCATCATGAGTTAAATCATAAACATCAGTTTGGATCTGCTGTGTTTGAAGGGCTGGATTTAGTTTGAAAGTAATCAGATTATTTTCTTGAATGTTTGATGTACAGCAGCTGATTTCCTGCTGAATTTATGATTCAAACATCTGTGAGAATAAATCATGAGGAGAACAGCTGATGATACACCAGGAAACACTGAAAACACCAGGAAACACTGAAAACACCAGGAAACACTGACAACACCAGGAAACACTGACAACACCAGGAAACACTGACAACACCAGGAAACACTGACAACACCAGACGATGTTTTCACCCAGCGACACCTTTAAAGTCTCACCTACATGGAGACCAAGAACTAAACTCATGTATCTGTACCTCAGCGTCGTACTCGAGCAAACAGATGAACATAAAGACGCGTCAGAATAAAAATACTCTCTCTCCAGAGGACAGCAGCCTCCTCCTCCTCCTCTTCCTCCTCCTCCTCCTCCTCCTCCTCTTCGTCACTGGACATTAACCTCTGGGTTTTGGTGGCTGTTTCATCTAACTGGTGATTTTGTGTCGGAGTCGAGGACGTAACTGAAGATGAGAGCAGCTCAGAGGACAGATCACTGCTGCCTGCTCAGCTCACACCACCCAGTGTGGACGCTCAGGAGGACATCATGGTCCATCTCAATCACTGCTTCACACATCTGTCCTGAAGGACCGACTGCTCAACTGACGTCCTCTGAGACATGAAGAAGAAGAAGGAGAAGAAACTGATCCAACCACTGAACCAGTCACCACACCAGCACCAGACTCCCTTAACAAATGTGTCAGTTTAGTGAGTTGTTGAGTTGGAGACACTTTATAAACTCTGTGAAACTCTGTCTCTGACTCATTCTGCATTATTTGGACCTTCTTGTTAATTCAGCAGATGTTCTACATGAACTTCTTTCTGTCTTTGAGTAGAAACATGGAGTCTGTTTGTCCCAGAGATGGACGAGCAGGAAGTGACGTCACATCACAGGTGGCCCCTCGGACACAAGTTAACGTGACTGTGAACTGATGAACAGGTCAGGTGTCAGGTAAAACACCTGTCTTTACATTATATATCTCGTCTTTATGTCTTTCTTTTGTCTTCTCTGTGACATGTGACAGTTTGTCTGATCCGAATCAGAACAGATCCGATCAGAACAGATCCGATCAGAACAGATCCGATCAGAACAGATCCGATCAGATCCGATCAGAACAGTCCAACTGCAGTTTTATTGATAGTTAGCCATAAACGGCTAATCACTGACAAATAAAACTTCATAATCAGGAATCAGGTGATTTCCCGTCTTCGTGCTGTAACCGGGCTGCAGGAGGTCAGTCACAGTGGGCGGAGCTGAGGGCTCAGTCTATATGATGACATCATTTTAATTAGGACAACATGAATCTGATCATGATTATCAATAATCTAAAACACTGTGAGGACGTTTTGCTCTGCAGCAGACGGCAAACTGAACCAGCCAGCACACAGAGGAGGACGGAGACAAAGTCCCAGACTCCCTCAGAGAATCACTGGTGGAGGAGGAGGAGGGAGGAGGAGGAGGGAGGAGGAGGAGGGAGGAGGAGGACGGAGACAAAGTCCCAGACTCCCTCAGAGAATCACTGCGTTTAGTGAGCAGCTGAGTTCAGAGGACTTTATAAACTCTGTGAAACGCCGTCTCTGATCAATTCTTCAGTATTTGGGCCTTCTGGTGAATTCAGCAAATGTTAGAGCCTCATTTTAGGCGCCGCTGCAGCCACCTCACACCTCGAGTTCCTGCAGCCATGTCCTCAGCTGTCTCTGCAGGCCTGATAACAAGGCCCAGCTAACGTTAGCATCTGTAGCTCGCTGAGACACGAGAACGAGCATAAAGTCAAATCCTTCACACGGAAGTCTGATCTGATCATCATCATCTCAATATTCTGACAACTTCAAACTAAAAGCAGAACCTGCTCTGACACACTGGACTCACTTCAGCCTGACGTGCAGTCAGGACACAAATGTTGTTATTGTATCAGACAGTCATTAATCAGTAATCATCTGCACCAATAAAGGATCAATGAACAGACTGTAGGTCAGCGAGCTGTAAACCTACAGTCCTTCATGAGTTCATCTCCTCCATCATCACTGTCACCACATGTCTGAGGCTCAGAGAGCAGCTGGAAGCTTCCTCACATGGATTTCAGCTCCTTATTGATTCATATTAGAATATTATCACTGAATAATGTTGATGTCATGTTTGGTACATTTCAGAAATGTTACCTGGTAATTAACACCTGCTCATCATGAAATTCAGTCAAATGAAGCTTACCTTGTGAGTGGATGTAATAGATTACTCTGACACTGAAGGAAACTTGAAAACATGAATATTCTGAGTGGAGTTCTGCATGTGGAGTGGACTCATGGACGTTTATTGTGGAGGGACATCTGAGATGATGAGTGACTGGTCCTGGATAATAACTGGTGGTAATAATGAGGCAGTGTGAGCTCAGTGACTGTTCGTGTCTCCTGAGCAGCTGATCTGAGGCAGAATCTGCAGGACAACATGCGTATTAATAAAACTATCTTTTAATGATACTTGATGTTCTGTGCAGAAACGCACTACAAAGATCTGATACATCTGGTCAACATAGAAAACCTTCTAAAAGTGAGTATTTGTGTTTTAAATGAGAGTCTGTGGGATCCGGAGGAGAAGCTCCGCCCTCACACGCTCGTCGTGCCTTTCTTCAGTTCGTGGCTGCGCAGCCTGCAGTCTCTGGCCGCCGCCTCGGCTCTCTGCAGCATCGTCTGCTGTAATCCGTTTAAATGTGTGCTGGAGGCCAGGTGTGAGCCGGGGCCGCCGTGCAGGGGCCCCAGGGGCCCGTAGCCGGAGTATCCGGGGATGAAGGGGGAGCTGTAGTAGAGGTTTCGGGACAGGGCGGGGCTGTGGGGGAACACGGTCCGAGGCGTGGACGCCTGCTGCTGCTGCGAGTCCGAACAGCCTTTACTTCTATCTGAGGACGTGGCGATCTCAGCCAGAGACCACAGTTTGGGTTTGGGGGTCGGGTTCGGCCCCTGGATGGCGTTACAGGAGTCCACGGGCTCTTTGGACGTGCGCTCCGGCTCTGACGCTCTGAGGGCGCCCAGAGGCCCGTTCTGAGGAGGCGCCCCTGTGGAGGCGGGGCCAGCGATGTGGGCCAGCCTCCGGTCCCCCGAGTCCTTAAGATCCGGATCAGTGAAGCCTCGATCAGTGTCGCTGCTGCTGTCGTCTCTGAACACCAACACACCGACTGAGGAGGAGGAGGAGGAGAGAGGAGGAGGAGAGAGGAGGAGGAGGAGGAGGAGGAGGAGAGAGGAGAGAGGAGGAGGAGGAGGAGGAGGAGGAGGAGAGAGGAGGAGGAAGAGGAGGAGGAGGAGGAGGAGGAGGAGGAGGAGGGGGGAGGAGGAGGAGGAGGAGGAGAGGAGGAGGAGGAGGAGGAGGAGGAGGAGGAGAGAGGAGAGAGGAGGAGGAGGAGGAGGAGGAGGAGGAGAGAGGAGGAGGAAGAGGAGGAGGAGGAGGAGGAGGAGGAGGAGGAGGGGGGAGGAGGAGGAGGAGGAGGAGAGGAGGAGGAGGAGGAGAGAAGGAGGAGGAGGAGAGGAGGAGGGAGGAGGAGGAGAGAGGAGGAGGAAGAGGAGGAGGAGGAGAGAGGAGGAGGAGGAGGAGCAGGAGGAAGAGGAGGAGAGAGGAGGAGGAGAGAGGAGGAGGAGGAGGAGGAGGAGAGGAGGAGGAGGAGGAGGAGGAGGAGGAGGAGGGGGAGGAGGAGGAGGAGGAGGAGAGGAGGAGGAGGAGGAGAGAAGGAGGAGGAGGAGAGGAGGAGGGAGGAGGAGGAGAGAGGAGGAGGAAGAGGAGAGAGGAGGAGGAAGAGGAGAGAGGAGGAGAGGAGGAGGAGGAGGAGGAGGAGGAGGAGGAGAGAGGAGGAGGAGGAGGAGGAGAGGAGGAGGAGGAGAGGAGGAGGGAGGAGGAGGAGAGAGGAGGAGGAAGAGGAGGAGGAGGAGGAGGAGGAGGAGGAGGAAGAGGAGGAGGAGGAGGAGGAGGAGGAAGAGGAGAGGAGAGGAGGAGGTTAGCAGGAGAGCACAGACTGAAACTATTTATCATTATTAATGTTAATTTGAATAATAAATAAAAATTGTATCTTTTTAATAAAGTTTTTCAATAAACGTGTTGACGTCGGTGCGTTTCTCACACTGTTGCATTCTGGGATGGGAACACACCTGCTGGACCTGCTGGTTTTGACGTTAGCAGGCAGCTAACGTCTGGCTAACGATGCTCACGACGTGTCACGAGGTTAAAGGGTTAACTTGTCATCAGCGTCTCTGATCTGATGAACAATAAAGTTTAATTCCTAAACTTTATTGTTATTGAGTCAGAATGTTTAACGTCAACGTGTGATCGCCCTCTGGTGGACAGGACGTGTAACAACCGCACACACACACACACACACACACACACACACACACACACACACACAGTGATGATCGTTTTGTTATTGATTAATCTGCAGATTATTTTCTCTATAAATTAATTAACAGATTTAATCTGAACAGAGAGAAGATGAACAAACATTTAAGTTTTATTTATTTTTATGATAAACAATAAATTCATAAATATGTTTTAAAGAATTCTGAAAAATATTTTTGGATCAATCAGAAAATATTTCCTGTTTCCATGTTTCAGTGTTTTCTGACGGTAACAGATCAATCAATAAAGATGATAATCAATGATAATAATAATCAGTGGTTAACAGTTGAAATGTTCTCGGAGGATCATCAGGCTGACGGTCGATGATAAAACAGACTCTGATTTAATTAAAGGAGATTAAATAATTAAATTAATAATTAATTAATACTGCGTGTACTAATACAGTGTGAGTACAAGTACAGTGACGTGTGAGTACAAGTACAGTGACGTGTGAGTACAAGTACAGTGACGTGTGAGTACAAGTACAGTGACGTGTGAGTACAAGTACAGTGACGTGTGAGTACTGCAAAGTAAAGTCCAAACACAAGTTTAAAGAATGTAACTGAGTATTTTACCGCAGTACTCGTCTCAGTTACTTCAAAGATGAAACGGTTTATGAAGTACTTTTACCTCCTGCAGTATTTCCGGTGCAGTACCGATACTCTGTTAGTGTCTGTGTGATCAATGTCATCAATCATTGATCGGATTATAGTTATTATGAACTGATTTATTGTCTGTAGAAATGTTTTATTATTCCAGCGTGTTGACACAATATGAACACATCTACACAACCACACGACCGATCCGCCGCCTCCAATAAACACAACACAAGACACACACACACCACCGGGCCCGGCCCGGCCCGACCCAGCCCGGCCCGGCTCTGTGTCCAGGTCCACTGAGAGGACGAAGTGATTCAGACTACATGTGAACGTGTTCTGTCCAGATACTGGAGCTGGTCCACATGTTTTTATTGGACCTGTT
>CM077793.1:33331769-33349269 GCA_039737535.1 Lagodon rhomboides | reverse complement strand
TCTCCTTAAGGAGCCTCTCTAAGCACATCATGAGCATGACTGCACTGACGGGGTGAAATGGTGCGAGCGCTGGGGTTTTAAGCTGCTCCTCTACAGATGGGTCGAGCAGATTAGGGATGGCATTTTCACGCTTTTTTAAGCATCTTTCATTAAAGCGCTCCACGGCGGTGGAGGTGAACGCACCTCTTATTCTCCTCTGCTGGTAATGATGCTCAGGAGGCCTCTCCTCAGCCTCATATTAAATACGCTGTGAGCCTCCTGCAGCATGAAGTAATGGCTCGGAGAGCTCAGATGACTCTTTCATCATCGCCAAGTCGAGACCCCCAGTAGGCCTGCCCATCTGATGACACCGTGGTGCCGTTTTATCATATCACAAAGTTATGTTAACAATTTGCATGAACAAAGTTGAATATTCAGGGAAATGTGCAGTGCAGTTCCCCTCATATTCTCCATGGTACCGACCCTTTTGTGAAGATTTTCACATGAAAGGAGCGCTCGTTTGTTTTCCCCCAGTACTTCATAAATTAGCTTAGCCCGCAGGGCAAATGTCCAGAGGTTACTTAAAGACAGTGTGTTTAATTAATTAGAAAACACTCTTTTTAATAGTTATTATCCAAGTATGAAATCCTTGTTATCTGAGCTCAGACATAATTACCACCCAGGGGACTTCTCTATTAAGTGCTGGGAATGTTGCTGTGAAGAGACTCAGATAATATATTCAGAGGAGATAGAAATACGTTCAGTAAACTACTGTACATGATGATGATCTGATGTTTGTTTCAGTAGGCTGAGTGTCATCTGTCAGCTGCTGAACGGAGACAAGACGCTAACACAGAAAGGGTTTCTGACTGGACTGAAACCTGACGAGAGATGATCACAGAACTCATCTCTTCAATAAATATACAGTTATTAAGAAAAACTGTCAATTGCTTAAAGACAAAGTGACAAATGAACGTCTGTATAAAATTATTCACAATCCATACACTGAGCTAGCTGTTGAAATATTTCAGCATTACCATCTACAGCCATGCTGCTAGCACGGCTAATAATTAGCATGTCAGTGTGTGTCGAGCCTCCAGGAGCTCCAGGCTCTGAAGCAGCGCTCCTAGTGGTCAGACTGTGTAATTACATCATCACGTGACGCACTGCGGCCCAATCAGACCGTCCTCGTGAGCTAACATGGTGAAAGAAGCGTCACAAGACGTCATGACGCGTTTGACTGACAGAATTTGAGCCGTTTGGTCCAGCAACACTCAGAAAGTCTAGAAGAGCCGCACGATTACATTACTTTATATACATTCAAGTTAGCTGGGCGGGGTCCACATTTAACACAACGTCCTTGGCTGGACCGGTAACCTGGCATCCCGCCCACAAAGCAGAGGCAGCGGCTCATTGGTTCATTTCTTAGAATGACACCAGCCTGACCCAATCACGTTCACTCAGCGGCGCCGGACGCTCACTCGGACAGTCGCGTAGTTTCCCGCCTCACCTCGTGACAGAGCAGGTGTTGTGTCAACAGGTGTGATGAGAGGATGGCGGACTTCTGATGGCGAGGACTCAAAACTCACCAGAACACCGACAGAAACCAGGTCATCGTCTCCTCCTCAGGTTTAATGTCGGCTAATAACTCACGGCACGATGACGGGCTAGCTAACACCGCGACGGGCTAGCTAACACCGCGACAGGCTAGCTAACACCGCGACAGGCTAGCTAACACCGCGACAGGCTAGCTAACACCGCGACGGGCTAGCTAACACCGCGACGGGCTAGCTAACACCGCGACCGCCTGCCTGTCTCTCTGCCTGCCTGCCTGTCTGTCTGTGTGTCTGTCTTTTCTCTGCCTGTCTGTCTCTCTGCCTGTCTGCCTGCCTGTCTGCCTGTCTGTCTGTGTGTCTGTCTGCCTGCCTGTCTGTCTGCCTGCCTGCCTGTCTGTCTGTGTGTCTGTCTTTTCTCTGCCTGTCTGTCTCTCTGCCTGCCTGCCTGTCAGTCTGTCTGTCTCACAGCTCCTCCTGTGACCCACTAGAACAGGAACCCGTGTTTAACTGTGGTACTGATTCTGACATGGTGTCTGTTATTGTTACAGACTGATGCAGTCCGCGGTCCTGACACCAGAAATCAGTCCAGGACATTAAACGGCCCACTTCAGTTACAGACTGTTCTAACTCCGACTCCACAGCTCGTACATTGATCAGTTTATAGAACCGGATCAGATGTTCCGTGGTGGTGACGTTTGGACCTGCTGTCCAGCACACAGGCACGTTCAGCTGGGAGGTCACAGGACGCTGCAGCGGTCGCTGGCTGTCGGCTGGTTGTCGGCTGGTTGTTGGCAGCCGGTCGGTGCCAAAATGCCAGAGCTGATTTTTCGTCCCATACGGCTTCTGTGTCACTAAACTGATGACTATTCAGAACACGGGTCGGCTTAATGTCAGTGCTGAGAAACAGGTTCCAGTGTAACGGTGGATAATCCGAGCGTGTGTGAGAAGGTGACCGTCACTGAGACTGTGAGTTCTCTCGTTACAGAACTGAACCGGATGGAGTCCCGTCTGAACTGCCAGCTTCAGTTCTCCGAAACTGAGGAGACACAAGATTCACTGCAAGACCTGAAACTGGATCGATACAACCAAAGTCCTGGGAGTCTGGATCAGGACCAGGAGCAGCAGAGTCTTCACTGTGGTCCACATCAGGTTCAGGCTCAAGACAAAGAAGAACAAAACAAACATCCTCCAGATCCAGCTGTGGACCAGCTGGAGGGAGTAGACCAGAATCCAGCAGGAGAAGACTGTGACCGAGGCGACCGTCACCGATCCATCAAGCAGAACCAGGACCCGGGTCGAAGCGTGGATCTGGACAGAGGTGAGAAGGACTGTTATTGGTACCGATGATTCACATAGATTGTAGGTGTGTGATCCTGCTGTGTTTCAGGTTAGACGTCATGCGAACAGGAAACCTTTGATCAGCAACTGCAAAGGTACTGGACCGTTAAAGTCCGGAGCGACTTCAGGACGTATTTAAACTTGGAAACAACGTGTTTGATGATCGTAACTTACATGAGAGGACTGCTGACGTTACAGCGTGATGCTGTCACCTGATACAGACGAAACCTTTCAGTGGATTCTAACATATCAGCACACATGTTGGACTCGCAGGATGTCACCACAGAGTAAAGTTAGCCAGGAAGTGTTTGGATGCTAACGTCTGCTAACATCTGTGAGACTTTACTGCTTTCACTCAAGTGCAGGTTGTGGTAGGGCTGTGCAATTAATCGAATTTTGATCGTGATTTCGATTTTTGGGTCAAACGATCTCCAAACTAATATAATCGAGTTGAAACGATTTATTTGGCATTTTTCGTTGTACAGTAGGCCTAGAGATTTTCTGAAAGAGACGCGCATGCGCAATTCAATCCCTCCCCCAAAGCATTCAACGCGGCCATCCTGACTGGATACGTGTCCGCTGCGTAACAGCGTAGAGAGCCTCGAGACTCTACAGGCTCTCTACGGCAGCGGAGCTGATGGTTTCACTTTAGTCTCTGTGTTAACTTCCACCAGGTCGCTGCGCTGCGTGTCTGCTCCGTCCAGCTCCGGCAGTCCAGAGCCCTCCGGAGGAGTTACAGACTTCTGGCAGATCGGAGCCACGACGTAGCAATAAGCTGAATTTAGCACATAGCAGACAGGAAGTCACGTACCAGAACAACAACATAACATCCGGTCACTTTTCAAAATAAAACACAAACAAAGTGTTTTTTTTGGGAGAGAAATGCTAATAAATGCATCATGTTTCCAAACTCAAAAATAATCGTTTAAATAATCGTGATTTCAATATTGACCAAAATAATCGTGATTATGATTTTTTCCATAATCGAGCAGCCCTAGGTTGTGGTATTTATTAAGATTTTATGCTTTTACTAGAGAGGCGCTGTTGCAGCGAGAGGTGACAGGAAGTGAGTGGGGGGCTGGGCGATGACACCTCGGTGTGGTCGTCCGTGTCCACAGCGAGTTGTCTTCTGACAGACCGTCAGTTTCAGGCGTCCTCAGCAGAGAGGAGGAGCAGCGTCGTCCTTCACAGCGCTCCTCTTCTTCTTCTCTCTGTGCGGCTGCTCGGAGTGTGTTAATGCTCACTGTGTCTTTGTCTCCTGTAAAGGGCTGCTTGATTATAGAAGCAAATCATAATCACGATTATTTTGGTCAATATTGAAATCAAGATTATTTAAATGATCATTTTTGAGTTTGGAAACATTTATTAGCATTTCTCTCCAAAGAAACACTTTGTTTGTGTTTTATTTTGAAAAGTGACAGGATGTTATGTTGTTGTTTTGGTGCGTGACTTCCTGTCTGCTATGTGCTAAACTCGGTTTATTGCTACGTCGTGGCTCCGATCCGCCAGTAACAGAAGTCCGTATCTGCTCCGGAGGGTTCTGGACTGCCGGAGCTGGACGGAGCCGACCCGCAGCGCAGCGACCTGGTGGAAGTTAACACAGAGACTAACGTGAAACCATCAGCTCTACTCCTGTGGATGATGTCATCACCCACATCCTCCTCACTCTGATGTCCTGATGTCAGATACAACACAAACAGAGAGTAAACTAACTCTAACCCAGAGGACCAGTGTCCATCGTACAGCAGCAGGTCATGTTGTCATGGAGACGAGATGCACGTGCAGCATTCTTTCTCTCCTTAAAGGTTCCAGCTGTCACTGGCTTCAGTGGAGGTGAATGAATCTACCAGTAGAGGAGGAGTCTGATGTAGTGAGAGACGTGAAGAAGAAACCCTGAGCAGAGTGGAGACAGACGCTGCAGAGAAGAACCAGCGCTCAGCGTCCAAACAGCAGAACGTGAACACAACAGTTTCTGCAGGTCGTCTGTTGAAGTGGAGACGAGTCTCAGTCGGTCAAAGTTCGCACGTAAAGACCACGACAGGAAACACCTGTCAAAGTGTGATCACACCTTCAGTGTGACGGTCGGCGGCTCCTCGCTGCATGATGGAGTGGAGGAAGTGTCACCAGCAGGATCCACAGACTGAGAGCAGATATAACACACACACACACACACACACACACACACACACACACACACACACACACACATAACAGAGACGACTGATTGATCAGATGATCACCACACACTAATACTTTGGCTTGTTGAAACGTCCCTGTGTGTGTCTCAGTGACTTTATGACTTGTAAACTAAACAGTGATGAGAGGTGCCATTAGCATTAGCCGTTAGCCGTTAGCGATCTGTAACATAACAGCATGTGGGAGGAGCCATCCTGCTGTTAAAGTCCCCATGAAGTCAAAATGCTGTTTATAAAACATCTGCCTTTTGATTTGAAGTCAAAAGAAGCTTGTGGACATTAAAACTGAAAGAGGGAATTCAACTCCCAGAGTGCATTTCACCAACAGGCAGCCAATCACAGAGCTTCACATTTACAGTGAGCTGACACTGAAGATAAAACTGTTGAGAAAAGTCCTTTAAACCTGCAGCTTCACTTCCTCTCTGAGCCGCTGAGACTCATGGGTAATGTAGTATTTAGAGAAATGATTCAAACGTCTGTATTGCGATGACATCATCCAGGAGAGCTTCAGTCTTCAGTCACATTAAAGACAAAACGTGTGAAACAGATTGAGGACAGACAGAGCTGCACTTTCAGATTATTTCTGATCGATTAATCTCACTAGAATCTTCTCTGACTCTAATAATCTAACAATGGATTTACTCACAGGACACAGTCCAGTCCTGACTGCTCATCTGTGTGATCCTGATATATATCATGTTTGGACAAAAGTAACTAGTCTCATGTTTAACCTGCTGTGTGTGAGACATGAGCGGAGATGATAAACAGAGCAGAACGGGTCAGTACCAGGACGTGTTGTCAGCGTGGAGAAGAGCCACAGAGGGAACACAGTGTGTATAGATGATATTTTATTCTGACTCACATCAGCAGAAGCGCCCTCTAGAGTCTGTACTGGTGTCTGTGATGTCTGGATCAGAACGTCTGACGGCTCTCTGTCTGTCTGTCTGTTTACTCCAAGTGTTGCCTCAGGACCAGGACCAGGACCAGGAGCAGAACCAGGAGCAGGACCAGGACCAGAACCAGGACCAGGACCAGGATCTGACTACTTCTGCAGCCAATCAGGAGACGGCAGGGGAGTCAGGTGGCAGCGTCCCAGCGCTGGTAATCACTCAGGCAGAGGAGGTGAGTCCAGAGACAGAAAAGCCTGATGGGAAATAATCAGCCTCTCATCTATATTCATGTGCTTCAACTGCTCCAGTTTAACGCTGGCGGTGCCAAATGTCTCGTCTTCCTCAAACCCTTTGTTTCAGCACTCACAGGTAGAGCTTTCTTCTCCACATTTGCTGCCTTTGTTCTTTGTTTAAACGATGTCTCTGATCAAGTTCAAAGCGCCGCCGTCCTGACAGCTCTTCTTTCACTCGGCCTCTTTTCCCGTTTCTTCAGAACCAGCTCTCTTCTCCTGGTTCCAGGGTTTGTGGCTCGATCGCAGTAATTATACATTCATGGCTCGTTTCCACACGTCACATCGTGGAAGCTCTGAATGTTTTCAATAATGTATTTGTTCATTGTGAACTATTTTAAATCTTCGTATTTCCAGACCGTCGTGTCTTGAGTGACGAGATGAGGAGTGATCTCACCGGCTTTCATCACAAACGTCCTGCGTTTTACTTCCTGACAGTTTCCTTCTTCTTTCTTTCACCACACATTTTAATGACTGCAACATATAATAAGAAGAACCCCGGAGGTGTTTACATTGAACGAGAGAATGAACATTGTCAATACATCTGTTATTGATGGTCAGAAGATGAGGAGAGTCACCTCGCTGCTGGTTCCAGCGCCTCAGATTGAATATTTGCTGCTTTCTCTGTTTTATATCACAATAATCTGGGTGAAAAACAATCAGCAGTCAAGTCAAGACAACTTTTAATACAATAATATTAATAATATTAATACAGAGCAGAATCACAAAGTCAGGATCTGTTCAGTGTGACACCGAGCAGATGAGCGATAATCCAAATAAGAATGATCGCAGCTCTACGTTTATCTGCAGACTTAAAGGAGTCGTCCACAGATTTATCATCACGCTGCACCTACATTACCCACAATGCAACTGAGGTTGTGGTCTAATGCTAGCAGCGGCTAATGTAGCAGCAGAGATGAGGAGTGAGCGATGCTGACTGGAGTGGTCTGCTTGTTTTAAATCTTTATGACTGGCTGCATCATCCTGACGATGTTGTGTTTTTGTGTTGTGTTGTGTTTTTGTGTTGTGTTGTGTCGTTGTGTTGTGTTGTGGTGTTGTGTCGTTGTGTTGTGTTTCGTTGTGTTGTGTTGTGTCGTTGTGTTGTGTTGTGTCGTTGTGTTGTGTTGTGTTGTGTCGTTGTGTTGTGTTGCGTTGTGTTGTGTCGTTGTGTTGTGTTTTTGTGTTGTGTTGTGTCGTTGTGTTGTGTTGTGTCGTTGTGTTGTGTTTTTGTGTTGTGTTGTGTTGTTGTGTTGTGTTGTGTTGTTGTGTTGTGTTGTGTCGTTGTGTTGTGTTGTGTAGTGTTGTGTCGTTGTGTTGTGTTTTTGTGTTGTGTTGTGTTGTGTTGTGTTGTGTTGCGCTGTGTGTGTGTTGTGAGGCCGGCGGTGAGTGCAGCTGCTCTGAGGCTTGAACATGAGAGCGCTCTGATAGATCCCATTACCGCCTCGTGTGCACACGCTCACTGATCCGAACCGCCTCCAAATAAGTTCCCTCAGAACGTCTCCGGCACGCGGCGGAGGAGCACTTAAACCAAATTGACTTTACTGATGTGACTTATGAAGATACTGATATCGTGCATAAAGTTATTTACCCCTCAGAAGAATTCAAATAAGTAATTCCCTCAGATGGTGATACGGGGAACTAATATGAATGCAAATAGGATTAGACTGCTGCATTAGTGTCTGATAAACTATTTACAGGCCTGAGTGTTCACCGGGGGAGACGCTCTCCTCTCCTCCACCTTATCAGGGTTAACCCTCCGTCTTCTGCTGCTGTTCCTCTGCCTCTCAGCCCCTCATCCAGCAGTGAGCTCCAGCTCTGCTGCTCCTTCACTCACTTTCACTATTGGCACAGAGTTAAAAAAGAGCCGTAGCAACCGAACATTAGCGCCTGGCCTGGCTAACGTTGCTATTGGTTCCATCCATCGATCTGCTGGATGAACGGTTACAGACGGACCGTTGTTACGGACGGACCGTTGTTACGGACGGACCGTTGTTACGGACGGACCGTTGTTACGGACGGACCGTTGTTACGGACGGACCGTTGTTACGGACGGACCGTTGTTACGGACGGACAGCGTTCAACACAAAGACACGCAGGTCTTCTCAGACGGACAGAAACACGGCGCTAACATGACAGAGTTTATCTTCTCAGTTTTTATGAGAGTGGAGAAGTCTTGAAGTAAAAAACAGGGCCGATAATGTTTGTTGAAGAATAAGTGTGGAGGGGATGAAATATTTAGTTTAAAGACATATAAACCACTCATGAAACTATATGTTCCAACACTAGCATGCTATCACAGTTAGCCAGCTGAATGTGCTGCCAAACCTTTTACTTCATGTAGAAATGGTGTTTTCTTACATTCATAAAGGTCGTCTGATTTGTTAACGCTAACTTCCTGTGACACTCAGCTCACACAGTTTGTCCACAGTTCACCTCAGGAGTTCAGATCTGTGACGTTTGTTTGGAACAGAGAACCTTTCACTGGGTTCCTGCGGTTCTTCAGACTCGCTGGCTTGAAAGAGAAAAGTCTCAGTCGGTCGTCACTGAAGTAAAATCTCTTCTTTCATTCTTCTTCGTTGGTGACTCGTATAATAACTGACTTATTGTTTGCGTCCTGCTTCAAGCCTTCTGTTAGACATCACACCGTTCACGCCTCACTGCCAAAGCTTCCCTTCACTGTGCTTTAATGCATGTACCGTATACGTAGAGGTGGCGGGGCACTTTGATGATGCTCGCCGTGACAGTCAGCAGCACCAATTAAAGCCCGCTCCATGTCGTGTTCTGCTGAGGTCCTCTCCGCTCTGATGACAGTCAGACCCACAAACACAGCTCACACATCATCTCCTCGCGGTACGTACAGCCGGGACGGTGTAGAGTTGAGGACCTGCTCATTAAACAGCGTACATCAAACATGGAGGCTTTAAAGTGATCCTTATTGCTTCACTGTTCATTCAAAGCAGTGATGTGATTGTTAATTAAAACCCGAACACAGCGGGCCAGACAGCTCCACTCATGTTTCTGTGCAGCGTCACTTCTTCTCTCGCACGCACATTTATACGTGTTGAAGTAAAAAGACATAATTCTTATTAATCCCAACATGAAGACAGCTTAGACAAACATATACACGCGTGCAGCTTCTAAGCTAACCTCCAGCAGCAGGTACAAAACTCCACAACATCTCGTCTCCTCCTGCAACACTCACTGAAACATTACATGTCACATACTGTCGTTAACTTCACACACGTCTCAGCTCGGTTACTCTCACACAGTTCAATTCAACTCACTGCCTGATTCAGGACAAATCAATGAAATAATGAAAGCTGTGAATAGTATTTTATTTGAAACTCCGATGCTGTCGTGACACTGAGCCCGTCTGCAGAAGGACCAGGACATCTGCATCACAGCTCAGAAAACAAACTAGGACTGGACCTCGAGTTCAGACTGTTTCTGAGGTGCGCCGTTGGTAGAGCAGCGTCCCATGTGCAGAGGCTTTGTCCTCGCTGCAGCCGACATTATATACATATATATATATATAAGTTATATTCCTTCCCACACTTTGTCCAGGACAGTCTCACGCTGTCGGCTGAAGTCTTCCTCTGAAGTGAACGAGAACATTTGAATTTCCGCCTGCGTGTGTTTGTCTGTAAATCCGTGTGACTCCGAGACGCTCGACATGCAGCTGTTCACCGCTGAACAAGCGGAGCAGTGTGAACCTGAAGCCTCCTGTGATGCTCACATCTGAATCAAAAGCCAACAGGAAGCTTTTCTGAAATGCAAAGTAGTGTCATTATTATTTACAGTAGAAGTGATGAAGTACTTGAAATAATTAGCTGAAATCAAAATGATAGGTGTGACGTGTGTGTGTGTGTGTGTGTGTGTGTGTGTGTGTGTGTGTGTGTGTGTGTGTGTGTGACGTGTGTGTGTGTGTGTGTGTGTGTGTGTGTGTGTGTGCAGAGGTAATGAGCTCTCCTGGGACTTCAGTCCTAACAGTTAAAGGACAGTGGCGGCGCTCTGACGTGTTAAACTGCTGCTGATGTCTGTCGCCAGCCGCGGCCTAATTGTAGTCAACAGGCTCCGGCAGCCGACTCGTTCTGTTCGCCGCGTAAGAAGATGAACGCCGCTTTCAGGGAGGCAGACGGACATTTTGTTGAGTTGTAAACACTCTCTCATATGCTAATCCGGCGGCTCCTGGGCTGTCTGAGGGACACGAGTGGAGATTGGAAGTGATGCCTGGTGGTTTCTGCTGTGTGAGTCACAGTGAGGACGAGTGTGTTGTTTGTGTTGGACGATTCCCGAAGTGTCGAGGTGCTGCAGTCGCAGACGCAGAGCAGGCGGAGAGGTTCGCTCGTGTTCAGCGTCTCGTCACAGTGATGAGATCAGAACATCAGGATCATCACAAAGTGTCTCTGATATTCTAACGGCTGGATTAAAAAAGACAGCAGATCAGGTGAATGTCACTGAAGATGTTGTTGTCAGTGACGTAAAGACTTTTCTCTGCGAGCAGATTTCACCCTGAACATTCGCACAGAAATGAATAAAAACTGATTTAATGTGTAAAACGGTCAACAGAGCTGATGTCAGCAGGATCAGTATCTGTCCTGGATCATCCAGCAGCCGGGAGGAGCGGTGACGCTGACGGAGCTGATCTCCACACAGAACAGCGAGGGGCTGGTTCTGTGGGTCCAGTTCAGTCCACGAGCCTCGTTTAGAAACATATTCTGAGATTCATACGTGAACTTAGTCTCATGTAGCAGGAAGACAGTCAAACTAAAACCACTTTGAATTCTTTGATTTATCCAACCAGAGAAGTCAGAATGTGACCAGGTGACATAAGAATGAAGATAATAACTCCACAGATCTGGTTCTGTAGGTCCGGTGGAGGCATCAGAATTAAACCCTGTGTTACATTTAAATATCTGAGACCCAGTCTGATGGTTCTGTGTGTTTTCCAGTCTCTGGGACCAGCAGTGAGTCCAGTGGACCCACAGAGACCTGCAGACCTGGTGGTTCCGGTGAGCCCGGCTGAGCCCAGTCTGAGCTCCGGCAGTGACGGAGGAGACATGACCTGCTCCGACCTCCTGTCTCTGAGGAGCGACTCCGTGTCTCTGGCCAGCGAGGCGACCATCTCCAGGACGGTGAGTCACAGACGATCCTTCCTTCTTCCTGTACCAACTTGGTGCTGCAGGTCCAGACTTTTGGGCTGAACTCAGTGGGCGTTCGGTTCTGAGTGAGTTAGTTTGTAGACAAACAGCTGTCACACTGAACATGAGAACACTGAGCAGCTCGTCATGTCTGGATCCAGAGTCACGTCTCGCTCTGAGCAGAAGTAAAGACATGAAGGCAGCACGTTAGAGCTTCAGGCTTCAGCTGGACTTTATTCTGAGGAGGGTTTCTGTAGAATCAGTACTTCTACTTTTGGTACTTTGAATGAAATGCATTGGAGGATCCAGAACTTCTGGAGGAATAAACACCTGGAGTCTCATCAGATTCTGACCCGGAGACGCTCAGCGATGACTTTGTAACTTTTATCTTCCCTGCTGTGGATCAGCCGGACTGCAGCAGGGATCCGAGCGGACCTCCAGGTTCGGTTCACGCCGTGACGTCTCGTCACTCTGAAGCACTTGTGACTGAACAGTGTTTTACATATATTCAGACTGTCAGCTGTCTCACAGTGTTTACAGACGCTGTCAGTTCAGAACGAACAGAATCTGTTTGTAATCTTCAAAGTGTCTCAGCAGCGCTGACAGATTATTATTAAATGATAGTTTTACCCTCTGAGTGATCAATAATGATCATCAGGTGAGCTCTCAGGTGAGCTCCCAGGTAGGGCTGGGCGATTTGGCCGAAAAATAAAATCTCGATTTTTTTCTAACTAATGGACAATTTTCGATTTAAACCTCGATTTTATTCAGTTTTTCTCTAAACAAACTAAAAAGACCAAGGCAAATTTAAATACATATTTTCTTTATTAACACAATAAAAATAAATGAGATTACCAAGTAATCTAGGCCGATGTGAACAAATCAGTTGTTCAAGAATAAAAAAATAAATAAAAATAAAATAAAATCAGCACCACTTGGCTGTCATTATTGTGCAAAGATTTTTTTAAATCAAAAAAAAAAATTCTCTTGTAGGCCATCCCTGAAAAAACTTGTAAAATGAAATACAACAAATAATAAATAATGATAATAAAATTTATAATAAAAAAAATACTCTCAAACAAAATAACATCCCTTTAACTTTCTAGGAAGTTGTCTACAGGTTTTTCGCGAGGAAGACAAGCCTGTCTACTGCCTCTGGCTTGAGGCATGAGGTGGGTCTTGTTGGGTTTCTTAAACCACGTGACCATCCAAATGTCGTGTGGTTGGCCGACAATCACGTCAATCAATCAGACATACACGTGCAACGCATGAATATGTCTGATTGATTGACGTGATTGTCGGCAAACCACAACAAGACCCACCTCATGTGTATTTGAACCAATGACAGTGCATTATATGCTACATGCGTCATGAAAAAAATGACAACAAATCACCAATGTTGCGCTGCTGCAGCCGGCGGAGCTTCAAAGCTGCGTTATGCAGCAACCAGCAGTAAATGGAATGTAGCGCCGCGCCGCGCAGCATCCGGTACAAATGGGTTAAAGCAAAAACAAATCTGCGGAGTCTAGAACTGTTTTTAAATGGCGATTTTTCGGTTCAGCCATTTCACAAACGGTAGGAAAGTAAAAATGCAAATTAATCATTTAAACCGAAAAAATCGCCCAGCCCTACTCCCAGGTGAGCCCTCAGGTGAGGTGAGTGTTCTGTAGAATCACACGTGTTTGTTCTCGTGGTTCTGACTTTGAGTCGGATCACTTTGAAACCTCTGGTAGTTTCTGTTCCTCAGCAACCCGTCCATCCAGCCCTCTGCTCACCTGTGTGACTCAATCTCAGGTGTGAAAAAGCTTTAAAGCACATTTGAGCTCGTGTCAAGAATCAGTGAAGCTCTCTGAAAAAGAAATGAGACAGAAATCAAAACATGGACCTCCATCTTGTCGAGCTGAACCTCCTGACCCGAGCGACAGCGATGCTTCTCTCAGCAGAGCGCTGGTGTTGGTCTGCAGAGAGTCCAGCTTCATCACCAGCCTCTCTCCACGGAGGGTCAGCGGGGGAATATGGAGCCTGTCCAACGAGCGCCGAGGCTGCGGCGTAATCATAATTCACTTGACCTCCGCTGACCCGCGAGGCTCTGACAACGAGGGCCACGCCGCTTCTTTCAGACCGCCGCTCGCTCCGAAATGTTTTTCATCTCTCAAACAATCAGACGGCGGCGGCGGTGAATGAGAGGGCAGATTACAGAAGCCAGGGGTTCCCGGGTGAGATAAGTGCTTTCTCTCCAAAAAGACGAGACGAACGGGCCGACTGACGAAGTGGTTATCTGCCTCCGTCTCATTAAACTCCTCCACTCCGACACGACGTGGATCCTCCATCAGCTCCACCTGCGGGAATCTCAATTAATATGTTAATGTGTGTCATTACTTACATCCACGGACGCAGCAGAGCTCGTCTGAGCGCTTTGTTCTGTCTGTCCGGTGCTGCCCGGTGCTGCCTGGGGCTGTCTGGTGCTGCCGGTGCTGTCTGGTGCTGTCTGGTGTCTGTCCTGGTGCTGCCTGGTGCTGCCTGGTGCTGTCTGGTGCTGTCTGGTGCTGTCTGGTGCTGCCTGGTGCTGCCTGGGTGCTGTCTGGTGCTGTCTGGTGCTGTCTGGTGCTGTCTGGTGCTGTCTGGTGCTGCCTGGTGCTGTCTGGTGCTGCCTGGTGCTGTCTGGTGCTGCCTGGTGCTGCCTGGTGCTGTCCGGTGCTGTCTGGGTCTGTCTGGTGCTGTCTGGGTCTGTCTGGTGCTGCCCGGTGCTGCCTGGTGCTGCCTGGTGCTGTCTGGTGCTGCCCGGTGCTGTCCGGTGCCGTCTGGTGCTGCCTGTTGCTGTCCGGTGCTGTCTGGTGCTGCCCGGTGCTGTCTGGTGCTGCCTGGTGCTGTCTGGGTCTGTCTGGTGCTGTCTGGTGCTGTCTGGTGCTGTCTGGGTCTGTCTGGTGCTGTCTGGGTCTGTCTGGTGCTGCCCGGTGCTGCCTGGTGCTGCCTGGTGCTGTCTGGTGCTGCCTGTTGCTGTCCGGTGCCGTCTGGTGCTGCCTGTTGCTGTCCGGTGCTGTCTGGTGCTGCCCGGTGCTGTCTGGTGCTGCCTGGTGCTGCCTGTTGCTGTCCGGTGCTGTCTGGTGCTGCCCGGTGCTGCCCGGTGCTGCCCGGTGCTGCCCGGTGCTGTCTGGTGCTGTCTGGGTCTGCCTGGTGCTGCCTGTTGCTGTCCGGTGCTGTCTGGGTCTGCCTGGTGCTGTCTGGGTCTGTCTGGGTCTGTCTGGTGCTGCCTGGTGCTGTCTGGTGCTGCCCGGTGCTGTCTGGTGCTGCCTGGTGCTGCCTGTTGCTGTCCGGTGCTGTCTGGTGCTGCCCGGTGCTGTCTGGTGCTGCCTGGTGCTGCCTGTTGCTGTCCGGTGCTGTCTGGTGCTGCCCGGTGCTGCCCGGTGCTGCCCGGTGCTGCCCGGTGCTGCCCGGTGCTGTCTGGTGCTGTCTGGGTCTGCCTGTTGCTGTCCGGTGCTGTCTGGTGCTGCCTGGTGCTGTCTGGGTCTGCCTGGTGCTGTCTGGGTCTGTCTGGGTCTGTCTGGTGCTGCCCGGTGCTGTCTGGGTCTGTCCGGTGCTGCCTGGTGCTGCCTGGTGCTGTCTGGGTCTGCCTGGTGCTGTCTGGGTCTGTCTGGGTCTGTCCGGTGCTGCCCGGTGCTGTCTGGGTCTGCCTGGTGCTGCCCGGTGCTGTCTGGGTCTGTCCGGTGCTGTCCGGTGCTGTCCGGTGCTGTCCGGTGCTGTCCGGTCCAACTTTTTTTGTACACACTCAAAGCTTGCAGTGATTGAATGGCCTTGTACGCGTTGTGTTTCTGTCACATTCAGTCACCAGACGTGTGATCCATGACAGAACTTTTATATTTATCGACTCAACACGACAGAAAACTTGAAACAATTAGATGAAAATACAACAAACGATATTTAAACTTCCAGCTCTGATTCAGTTTCTCTCCTTTTATATATTATTTATTGATATAATAATGAAGTCTGTTTTCTACAGATGATGAAGACGTAACAGAACAAACATTATGATTCTGATAATAACACGTTGTCATTAAACAGCTGACGATGAGATTATTAAAGAGAAACAACAAAACAACATGAATGAATCAGTTTTTCTTCACTGTGGAGATGAAAACTGGAGAACTGAAGAAGGTCAACTGATTATTAAACCTTAGTTTCACCATCTGATCATCTGATGGTGAAGCGAGGTGAAGCGAGGTGGAGCGAGATGAAGCGAGGTGAAGCGAGGTGGAGCGAGATGAAGCGAGGTGGAGCGAGGTGAAGCGAGATGAAGCGAGGTGGAGCGAGGTGAAGCGAGGTGGAGCGAGGTGAAGCGAGATGAAGCGAGGTGGAGCGAGGTGAAGCGAGATGAAGCGAGGTGAAGCGAGGTGGAGCGAGGTGAAGCGAGATGAAGCGAGGTGGAGCGAGGTGAAGCGAGGTGGAGCGAGGTGAAGCGAGATGAAGCGAGGTGAAGCGAGGTGGAGCGAGATGAAGCGAGGTGAAGCGAGGTGAAGCGAGGTGGAGCGAGATGAAGCGAGGTGGAGCGAGATGAAGCGAGGTGAAGCGAGGTGGAGCGAGATGAAGCGAGGTGGAGCGAGGTGAAGCGAGGTGAAGCGAGGTGGAGCGAGGTGGAGCGAGGTGAAGCGAGGTGGAGCGAGATGAAGCGAGATGAAGCGAGATGAAGCGAGGCCGGACCAGGAGACGTGTCAGCCAGTCGTGTTGTTGCACTGACGACAGTTTGAACACATCTGGTGACTTCCACCAGACGGAGCAGGAAGTGGGGCTGAGGCTCAGGTTTGCTGAGGAAGGTGGAGCTTTGAGGTGGGTGGAGCTGACGGCGTCACGCTGCTCTGGATGGAGCCAGGAGAGAAGATGGTGTGATGAACGTGTTGACGTGTGTAGAAGGAGGACACGTTTTAAACCTCTCCTCTGGGGGAAGGTTGCTGAACTTCTGCTGAAGTGATTTATCAGATTTGTGACTTTATTAACTTTACAGCTCGTCGAACGTCACATTCAAACATCCACATGTTCAGTTTAACAGACGTGTGTCTCGTTTGCGTCACGTGATCTCGATGATGCGTGAAGGTCGGATGGGGAGCAGGAAGTGAAGAACACCGGCTGGGAGTCGTTGGGAATCGTTGGGAATGGAGGAAAGTGAAAGTGAATACGTTAAAGCTTATATGGACCTGACACGGGCAGGTGTCATCAGAACATGTCTATAGACATGTTGTATTGACACACACACACACACACACACACACACACACACACACACACACACACACACACACACACACACACCTGGATGTAACAGGTGGTACTGAGTGTGTGTTAATGACATCCACTGCTCACTATAAGAGATGACAGCGAGGGATTAAGCAGCGAGTCTCCTGGTGAAGCTTAGCTACGCGTCAGTGAAGCGACTTCCTCGGAGTCGTTAAGACGCTTCTCTCCGTCTCACCGGACGGTTCAGTTTGCAGACAGACGCGCTGAGTCGTGGCTGCAGCGCTGCATTTGATCTGAGCGGAGTCATTAAAGGGGAAGTCCCGCCCTCGCTGTCAGGAGCCATTCTGACTCAGCTGATGCGTCACATGACAGGAAGTTCAGCTGTTAATCAGCATTATTGGAGAGAAAGGAGCATTTCTTCTTCTGTCTCTATTAAAAAGGTTAAATAGTTGTATTGATTAGTGTTCAGCTGTGTGATCACATCAGCCTGCTTAAGTCCCGCCTCCTTTATTGATTATGATGCTTTAGTGAACCGTTCTCAGAGCCTATGAGCCAGTGAGTGATGGTTTGGTTCAGATCCAGTCATCTGTAGTTTATGTCAGCTTTCTGTGTTTTGCTCTGTGAACAGTCCGGACTTGTTTCTGACTCTCAGTGTGGTTAGCTTGAATAAAGAAACAGAGAAGTGTAATCAGTTTAGTGCTGTCGGCCACTTTGAGATCATAAAATGGATCTGTTTTTATATTTTGCCATGCGGCTGAATGTTTCCTCAGAAAAACATGTTGAGTGTTTTATAATCGGAACTTGGACCATGTCAGACTGTATGAGGTCACCTGCAGGCTGGTTTCTACAGCTGCAGTAGTAAACAAGTGGGCACTGCTTTATAAA